>JAOUZG010043210.1:73003-112050 GCA_026289955.1 Argiope argentata
AAAAATCTTGAATAACATTCTGTTTTTAAAATAAATCTGTAAATGCATAGATTGTATGGCTGTATTCAAATTACTTTTTATTAAAATGAACTAGAAATCTTCGTTTTACTTATCAATGATATTCTTTGATGCAATTTTATTTCCTTTAAATAAATAACTTTTAACTGAGTCTTAATATCTCTTATTGAATGTTTTATTTATTTTTGCCATTCTTGATAACCTGTCTTTGCTAAGAATAATCCTTATTTTCCGTTTGTTTAAATGTTTTATAAATAAGTTGCTATTTAGGATTCTTCATTAAAACTATATTTTAGCTTCAATAGGATAAGAATTTATACGTTAGATTTATATATTGTTAGTCAGACGTTTCTTTATCTAATATATAAATAGGGTTTTTTAAACCTGTTTTTGAACTTATTCGATTAATCAAGCTTATCCTTTTATGAAATGAATTATTTCAAAGTCTTCATTAAGCGAAATAAAAATTGCCAATTGTTAATCAATGTGACACCATCTTATTCAGAGCTAATTATTTTTTTCTTTTCATGTATTGCGATTGTTCAATAACGAAGTTTATTTTGTATCTCGAAATTATAACTATACATTTTTTCTAAGAAATCTTTAATCTAGATTAATAAAATGTTCTTTACTTCGTTGATGACTTTTCTGTAGTATCATAAGTGCAATTAAATTTCCGAATGCTAAATATTTGGGGTTATATTGCATGTGCAGAGATGACTGCGGTAAAGTCTCGGTTTGTGAGCCATAGGCTTTCAGGTTCGAGACACGATTTCTCCGGAGAACTGTTGTGTAAAGGGGTCTGTTGTGAGTTAAATTCCTTTGTCTCAAACATGCTCCTGCTGGTGTGGTGTGATGTGTAAAAGGGGTTGTCAGCTCAAGCGCCGTCCACGTTATCTGTCCTTGGGTCAAAATTACGAATCCGTTCCAAAATAACCTTAGTGTTGCTTTACAACGGGATGTTAATATTGTTACAAGTGGGCGAATGCCGCTGAAATGCGTGAAAGAAGAGCGATTGGTGACGGCGTCGAAGAGCTTGACGCCAGCCCGGTTAGTTTGGCGAAAGAAATAGTCTGGTAGCCGCTGGATTACTCGCGGTGATTTCCGAAATTTCGCGTCTCCCTCACCCGGCTATCTCAGGGACGGGCTGTCGTAATTGGCAGTTCCTTTCAGAAAGGAAGCGTTTCGCTGGACTAGCGATTTACTTTTCTCGCTTATAAGTGGTGAGAGGTGTTTACGTTTGCTGTTAACGTTGCATTATTGAGCTCGCTGTGACTTACTATTTGCTGTGCTATACGATATCTGTTTTGCAGTCTGTGTTTATTGTGCGTAAGACTTGCATTTACGCTGTAAGTGACTGTTGACTGCTGGATTGTGTTTATCTGAAGTTTTACTTTATCAAGTCATCCTGTAAATACCTGTAAATAGCAGTAAATAAATTTGTGTGTGCAGTCCTCAAGTAAAGTCCCTTCAATCCGAACACGCTACGCTAAAAACGTAACAATATAACTAAATTAATGTTGAAGGGTTTGAAAACAGCAATAGATATTTTAAGGGCAAAACTTTGTTGGGAAATAGCCTTTGTTAACGAAAGAAAAAGAGATGCTTAAGTATAATAAAAGTCAACAAAATAAGTTCTGTAAATAATTGCACCAACAAGAACATAAGTATAAAATTCTTTTCTATCCATAATCCCATCTCCTTTTTTTTTTAAAAAAACGAAATGCTTTGTAAATAAAATAAAATTTATTTATAAAAATATCATATCGTTTTTATTGTGATGCTATTCATTGAAGCATTGTAGGGAAACTAAAAGAAAACTTAAATTGAATTACATTCACAAATAGAGGAAAGTTACGTTTATCTTAGCTACTATATTGAATAATATGAACAATTGATATGCTTTAATAATAAATAAAACTTACTGTGCATAAATTAAACAGTGATATTTAATCCTCATGCAATAATAAATGACCACGATTTAACTTCACCATTACATTTAAAATTGTTTCGCAAATTAATTCAGGTTCTTTTGAGGTGCATTAACCGGAAATAAAGGCAAAGAAAATAACGATATCTAACTGCGATATAAGTAATTAAAATAAAGCGTAAAGGTAAAAATTCATATTTATTGTGAAATCAAAACAGCGGAATAATAAGATACACAGTATCAATACTCATTGTTTAATTTTCAAAAATAAGTCAGATCCACAAAAAAAGCTTCCGCTTTGCTTTGTCAATGAAGTAATGAATATTAAAAATGGATTTTCAGTTCAATAATAGTATTTGATAATTGAAGATTTTTACATCAGAATTCAGTTGACTCTCAAATTAGAATACTATTTCAAGTAATTGCGAGATTCAAAGTCACCTGAAGTGAAAATATATCTAATTTGCATTCATTCCAGAACTTACAAGGACTTAGTTTTGGAAATGACTCGGCAGAATTAGCGTATTTTAGGAATGGAGTTTCCTCAGTAACTAAGATTCATCTTGAGCATATTACTCTGAAACGCGTAACTCAATAGATTCATTTACAGAAACGCTGTATCTTAAATGTCACGAAATCAAATTAAGTAGAACCTTCAATCGTTTCAAACATAGTGGAGATAATATAATGCTATGATTCTGAAAAGTGGATTTTATTTTATAAAGCTTTTGAAGCTTCAAATTAATTATAAGATCAATAAGATACATTAAATAAATTTTTTTCATTATTTTCTGTCACAAATAACTATTTTTCGAACTAAAATTTTTTTATTATTATTTGTAAAAGTTTTCCAAAATGAGCTCAATATTTAAACTTGCCAAAATCTTTTGTTACTATCTAAAAAAAGAAAATATGTTTTTTTTATTAAAAACTTTCATTAACACATATTTAGCATGGTCCATTAGCATATTAACACTGTACATTTTATTTGTCTTAAATAATGACCTGCCAATTTTTTTTTCAAGGTTTGCCAACACTTTACTTCACGAATGGTGGAAAATTAAAATATTAATTTTGGGGCCCCATTTTATCAATAAACTTTGACCTTGAATTAAACTGAGCTATATCTCCCTGCTTTATGTGTATTTTGTATTCTTTAAACTTCGTTATAAGTGACGTAAATAACAAAAATTGCGCTATACATTTTCCCATATGATAACCCCCCCAGAAGATACCTCACAATGTTGACATGCTTCTGAATGTTGAGTGGATCTCGCAACCCTGGAGGGTACACTAATCGGGGGGGGGGGGCTCCTCCTATCGATGATGGGGCGTACTTCCTACGGGAAGGGTTGTACCGGGGCCTGTTCCTGCCAGTGTTGCTGTTGAAGAGGCTCGACCATTTAGTTTTTGTTTCATTTTGGGGGCCAACTGACGGGTTGGAGAGTCTGCTATGACTTCTTACCCGATAATTCTTATTACAAAGTTGTTCTTGAAAGCTGATCGATTGCAAGTAAGCTCTATAAGGTAAAAATCCTCGATAGGTGCGATTTTCTGCCCATATTAGCTATCTAATATATATATATCCTATCAAATTCCAAAATGTGTAAAACTGTTGACCGTCTGTCAATCGGTACTTTAGTTTATATACCCACATAACTCATAAACGGACGATTTTAAACGAAGGAAATTTGGTATAATATCTTATTAACAACTGAAATTTTGTGTTAAAATTTTGGTTTTATTTTGTCAGCAAAATGACTATTCCCTTGAGAAATACAGTAAAACTACTGGGTTGACGCCAAACATCTATATTTGGAAGTCATTGTTCGTTAATACCATGCAATTAATAATTTGCGGCTTTTCCAGATAGCCAAAATTTCATGCGCGAGGGGAAGGTAAGACCTTAATTGGAGGATACGCGGTAAAGTAGAAGGCCACTCCCTCTTTTTACGAAAATTGTTCTATGGATTAATTTGACCACACGCTTTTAATGAAATGAAAAGTGATTTCGTTCCAGTAAAATAAAGAGAACAAATTAAAACATGTTTTGAATGCAATCGTAATATTCCTAATATCTCAACTTTATCGCAAAGGTACTTAAATTTTATTTTAAGTCTGAAAAATGTTTTAATGAAAACATACCCAAATATATTTCTTTTAATGAATTCCTTCACAAAATTATTATCAAGTAAGATAATATATGTTTCTTTTTTAATATGTAATATATAATGCATAGAAAAAGAAAATGCTGCAATCTTGAAAAGATTTTGCATCGAATTTTGAATGAATCTTATGTTTGAGTCATCTCCTATTCTGCTTCTCTACTTTGAATCATTCTTGATACTACTTTCATCTGCTTTTAAGCATCATAAAACGAGCATCTTCAAGCAAAGCGAAAAAATCTTGGTATGCGGCAGATGTCATTCAAAGTTTAGGTGAAATCCATCTGATTCCCGAATTTTATTCGGAAATCAAAAAAAAAAAAACATATTTATAATTTACTCCAAATGGCGAAAATTTTGTATTTTAACGATCGGTTTCTCTTCGCCATATTTGTTAACACTCTAAATACAAAACTTCAAAACTGTATTCTACTGCATAATTACATGATTAATGAAATTAAATTCATTAGAGTAAAACTTAATATTATGAAAATCTGAAGTATCAAAGAGGAATTTATGCTGCTTTCCAAATGTCAATTAATCTCAATAAAAAAAATCAGATGAAATTTTGAGAACCTGCGATGAACTTCAGACCTAACTTAAAATCTACTTTCCTATGTTAACAGCCGAAGAATTTGAATGGTTAATGAATGAATCCATTTGTAAACTGCTACACACTAAGTCTGACAGGAACAGAATAAGAATAACTCATTAAATTCAGAAACTACAAGTTTTACCTTTCCCATTTTTTCTTGAAATATTTGGATGAGTTCTGACTTTCTTTTAAAGCTTTGTACCAGCAAATCAGCTCGAAAGTTATTAAAATTCTTCTGTACTTCACATCTTCATGTCTGTGAAATTGTATTTCCAGCATTGACAAAAATTTTAAGTGGGTGAATGAGTTTTAAAAAGAAAAATGCATTGCAAACTTGTCAGCCGATTCTGGAGCCTCGATTTGATTTAATTTGTTAAAAAAGCAGACGCAGCGCTCACATTGAATAAATGTTGTCAATAAGTATTTTTTATCACACACTTTTTTTATTTTTTTTATATTCAGACATGCCATAAACAATCCTATAGATATTAATTATACCATCACACAGAAAATGAATTATCACAAATATGCAGTTACGAACCAATAAACTGTAAAAAAAAGTCATGTATTTCCAGTTTTTAATTTTTTTAAGAAACCTGAAGAATTGTATATTGAATTTCACAAAAACGGGTTTGTTAAAAATATTCTGAGCTAAATAATAATACAGTCCAATAATATCTTTAGTTTTATTTAACAAAATATTTTAGATACCTTGGTAATAAAATGAAAGTTCAACTTTTCTTGAAAGTAATCTAACTAAATTAGGATACAATTCAGTTAATTTAAATTACAATATTATGAGTCTATAAAAGTTTTCCTTACAGAAGCATTACGAATTACTTTACAAATATTATCAAGTTGGCCATTTAAATTCCCTAAATTAGAGATGCCTAAATTCCCTAAATAAGAGATTCAAAACTCGACCAATTTTTGAAATAAAATTGGATAAATCTTAGCTATAATTCTCAGTTTGAAAAGAAGGAAATTTCTAGCTGAGTCTAATAAAATCCGATAAATTTATAAAAGTTAAGAATTAATTTTTTTCTTCAATTCATTACTTAAATCAAGCGATATAAAAAATTGCATTATTGGATGTATTTTTCCAATAAAAGATATACATTTTAACTTTTGATGATCAAACTAATATGTTATAGATTTCACCTAATCTGCGATTTTCCTGCACCCTGCACAAATGTCCTTGAAATCCGCAAGTATTCTGTATTGTAAATCTGTTTTCTTAAATGTTACCTTAAACTAGGAACTGTCAAATTGTTTTTAATAGGGTTTTCAACACTTTACAAACATTTGGTGGCACAATAAAGACTGCCATTTATTTTAGATTACACTTTATAAAAATAGTTAAAAATGGACACAAACAACTTGATTATTTAGGTAAGTAAATGCTTTTTGGATTGGAAAAAATCAAGAAGGATGGATCCTTGACATCCTTAACGTTGCTAAGCTTACATATAAGTACGCGCAATCGACGATTATCCACAATATTCCAAATTTTATTTTTTTTAAATATATTTAAATAAACAAAAAAATAAGATAGATGGAAGTCTGACCAAAGCGTTAATCGTAGTTTTACAGTTTATGGAAATTGCATTAATTTTTTCCAAAATTATCTGCTTGATTATTAGGATAATAGCAATTTTTCATTGATATAAGCTTTTCTTCCCTCCAAAGGTTGCGTTCCTAAGCACATACCGAAATGTACTAATTAAAAGTTCATATAAACTAACATATCTATCTGAAATGATGTATAAATCCATTGAAAAACTCCATCTGAACACGCACAAACTTTTGAATTAAATAAAAGAAAGAAAAAACTAAGCCATTTTATTTGATTAGGTTGGTTTAACATCTTTCTAAACACGAATTAAGGCAGTTAAATTGAAATAAAAAGTACAAATTCCTCATATAAAGAATAATAAAAAGGTTTTATTTCTATTTTAAATATTTAAATGCATCATGAAACATTACTGTAGATTTATTCAAAAATTCATGAGTACATTCAAAAGACGTAAACAAATGTTTAATTTTATGATTTTTATAAGCAAACGATGAAAGCGACCTTTTTGCAAATATTTTTATTTTAACACATAAAACATATTTCTTAGCATGTTACAACATTTTCTAGAATATGGTACTATTTGCATCAAAGTATACCACTTAAGAGAAAACTATTTCAAATTCAATAGCAAACAAAGCCAAACAAACAAACAAAAACATATCTGAGATCCTTCCTCAGGCTAACATTGATCGCATTAGCAAATAGTTTCACATCGATTCTATGAACCTATCGAATGCAACTTGGACCTTTTTTCACTAACAATTTTATGAAAGTTTTCATTCATTTATTGCGGAGAAAAAAACTCCTTCAGATTCAGGAAGTGAAGCATCTCTAGAAAATTGCTTGTTAGAGCTTTACAGCCTCTACTTGTAAGTGGCAACTTAGAGAAAATAATCCATTTCCGCTTCAAAATGCTCTGATTAAACTCATGTCCACTAGCTTTCTTCGTTTTTTTCTTAAATTATGAGATGGTCATGAGAGATTCATACCTAAACATTATTTTATATCTTCATTAAGATTACACTACTTTTAATTCACATTTGATTGATTAACAAATTAATATAATAAAATCTGCTGAAATTCAAGTTTGGTTATCTCTGAAAAACTTTTTAAAACAGCATCAAGAAATTGCGATGGCTATGTTTTAAGCTTAAGAAATGATATTAATTGTTTAGTTTATGATTGAGTATTGTTTCATTTTAAAAATTGAACATTAACCAACGAAAAATGCAGTTGTTAAGGAATAAAGAAATAACAAAAGTAAAAAGATTAAATTAAAATACTCTATGCATATTTCATTGTATCATCACAGAACATTAATTCTTGAACGGCCAAGCACCACGTGCTCGAGCAAGTTAAATTATACTTTTATTCACTTTCATTGTTTCATTGAATGAGTCACTTTAGTATTGCAAACAATAAAAAAAATCTTTGTCTTACATTGATTGTTTAAAAAATATCACATTTCATATTTTTTTTTTTCATTTCATATAATCGTGTGCTTAAAATGACATTTTTCTAGGCTATATTTGCTGTAGTCATTAACTTATTTTTAAAAAAATCAGAGCTTTTGTAAATGTGACGCAACGTGTTATTAAAAGCTGATTTTTCGGGACTCAGATAATAAAATTTTCCTTTTTCGCCTACTACGGATTTTTGTTCTTCTTCGGACTTTTGTTGACGCCAAAAATCCTCATCTCAAAAACAAAATCATGTTCTCACATGACAAACACATCGAATCAAATGACAAGTTTTTCATTTGAAAACACAAACGATGTACAAATAGTTCATAAATATATTCATGTTTTATAATTTTAGAGACATGTTTCTTTACGACTTAAAAGAATTGCAAGGAGTTTATTATTTTTGAACTACAATCTAAATATCTGTTGTATAATTTAAGGTAAGTTGATGCTTTAGTAATTATTTTTAATTCTAATTTTTTTCCAGCTGTGCTTGTAGGTAACAATATTACTCTAAGTATCAGAATTAATTTTAAAAAAATAAATTAAAAAAATATTTAAATTCAGAATTAGTAAAAAAGGTGCCATTTATTTTGAAAAAAAATTAATTATTGAAATCTAGCTTCATTAATATAAAAGTAGTTTAATACTTTCTAGCAAGAATTATTTGTTAAGGGAAAACAATTATCCTTCTTTCAAAAGTAAATCAAGTACCATAAACATAATATTAAATTAGGGAATAATGCCTTCAAGTCAGGCACTAAAATAAGGCAAATTAATCTAGTTGACATATTTACTTCAACAAGGAAATTTGTATTCGGAATATTATTTATGTTTTATGAGCAAAAGCATGTCAACAAAGAATGCGATCCGATGTAGTGTTATTTCTTAAATAAAGTATAAGATAGATGCGTAATTAACATAAACAATTATTACGCCAATAAATTTGTATGTTTACCATCCTATGTATAAACATATAGTTTAAATGAAATATTTACTAGACTGAAAATTAAATAACTTGGATTTGTAAGATCTTTATTTTTCTGTTAACGATTTTTTATATTTAAATTTGTGTATTTCAACATCATCTAATTTCGTTTTAAATTAAAATCTAGTTTAAACGAAAAATATATAACTGAGATTTGTGATATTTATCTTTTGCCCCTGAAAATATTTTAACCCATAAATGGAAATTCTTATTTAAATTCACTTTGTGATATTTAAATAGCTGCATATTTGTTCACTAATAATTTAAATCTTTTACAATTGTCGTATCTGTTTACGTTGTTTCAGAAGATTTAACAAATAAATAAGGAAGGCATCAATATTATTGGAGGTAAGTTCTCCCGTTGTAAATTCTTATTTAATATTTTTATTATCACAAATATTAAAATATAACATTAGCGGATATGTCATGTTTATTCCATACCCCTTTAGGATAGATCTAGAATAACTGCATATTTGTTCACTAACAACTTAAGTCTTTTACCATCATCGTATCCACCCAGGTTGCTTCAGAAGACAGATCAATAAGGAAGACATCAATACTATCGTAGGTAATTCCTAATATTGTAAATCCTTGTTTAATATTTTTATTATCATAAATAGCAAAATAGTAGCCTTACAAATATGCAATGTTTATTCCATACACCTTTTGGATAGATTAGCCTTATTGGATCAAGTCACACATCGCCTTCACAAGTATTAAATAAAGTATTTGTAATGAATGGTGATATTATTTCCTATCGAATGTTATTACTTAGTGCTATTATAGCTGTTAATTTTTGTTTTATAATATATTCTTGGTTATAATATATCCGTTTAATGATTTAAAAAGTGTGTTATGAAATAATAACTTATTTTGATTAAAATTCAATTCTATAAAAGCCAGAACACTCTAGTAATTAATCATACTGAAATCAGTTATTTAATGCATGGTATTTATTATGCATTTATAAGTTAATAAGTCTTACCTACTTACCTAATCAATCTTACCTGGATTGATCAATTTTGCCTGAATTGAATATTTGAGCATGATATTTACTACGCATTTATAAGTTAATAAGTCTTACCTACTTACCTAATCAATCTTACCTGGATTGATGAATATTGCCTGAATTGAATATTTGAACATGATATTTATTATGCATTTATAAGTTAATCAATCTTACCTACTTACCTAATAAATCTTACCTGGATTTATCAATCTTGTCTGAATTGAATATTCGAACATAATATTTATTATGCATTTATAAGTTAATCAATCATACATGAATTCATTAATGAAGAATTAAATGATTAATATATAAATGAACATATTATTGTTATTGGATGTGATGAACATATTATTGATGTTGGATGTGATTTCATTATTGCTATTAGATGTGAGCCGAACATATTCTTTTTTGGATTTTTTCTTATAGTATTATCTCATAAAATTTAGAGTTTCCAAACTATTATCATCTTATCGCCACACTACAAGTAATAAGAAAAATCTACGAAATTTCATAATGTGATATTATCACCATGAAAGAAGATGAGAAAATGACTCTTATAGTTAGTTCTTTTTAAAAGTGTATGTGCAAAATCTTTATTTTTGTAGATAAGTATAAAACGGGTAACTTATTTAAATGTAAAATTTGACCCAGATCTTTAAAATTGTTTCCTACATAAAACTATTCCTACATATATATGCCTATACAAGTATTTTTCGTTTAAATTAATAAATTAGTATAAATAGTTTAAATTAATTTAATAATATTGTTAATATAATAATATTAATTTAATATTATTATAGTTATAATCTTATAACAATTACTATAATTATTATAAGATTAAAATGTAGAAGAAACACTAAAATTAAGACACGTTTCCACTACAGTCCAGAACATTAAACATAGAAAGTAGACGAACAAACAAAACTTTTATTTTTCAGGGCATTTAGCTTTTTTTTTAACTTTGCAAAACAATTAGATGCGGACAGCGTGAGTCTGCTTATAAATAAATCGTCTTGTAAGTGAGTGAAAATCAATTTAAAGGCGGTGTTTGTTACCTGAAAGCGTGTAAATGACAAATCACCTTGGACAGTTGGAGCAAATGGAACATTTTAGCTTATATATACTTTTTATATATACATGTGAAATCCTTTGCCACGAAAAAGAACATTTCATTACACATCAAAGCAAAGAGAACAGACCATTTTCCTTTGTTGTTCCGAGAAACTGAAGATGTCTTTTAAAACAATTCTAGAGCACCTGATTATTTTTGTTTTGGTATTGTTATTATTGAATTCGTATCCAAGGGTGTGTCCATTTATTTGCCTACCTTTTAGTGTTGTGTTTTCTAAAGCGAGTTCAGCCTTTTAGTTTCTCCCTTAAACATTTCTGCTTTGTTTGATTCTGGTTTTATTTATCGAATTCTCCTAAAAGCAATGTTATTGCTTTTAAACCGAAGGTTTATCTTTCATTAAACGATTTGAGGTCTCAAAGCAGTATTTCCCCCAGTTAAGAACAGTTTGCTGCGAATCGATTTAGGTTTTTCTCGAGTGGTGTATCTTCTTTCATTGCATTATAATGCAATCACAGAAATGTATTATTTTATTTTAAAAACTACATCATTTTGTCTCTTAATGTAAAGAAAATTCTTATATAAACAGTTTCATTTCTATATTTTTTAATTTATTTTGATTCAATTTTTTAAAGTAAGTTTTGTTCTTGTTGTTAAATAGAAGTTTTATAGAAGCTGTGATGCTTCTCTCATGATAAACATTCATTTATCATGAATTTAGCCTTATTTATTATAGAAATATATTGCCTCTGTCGACCATCATTTACTATTTAATTGTTAACTTTTCAAAGAGAAATTTTAAAAGCTCTCTATGGTTATGAAAGTATCGTTTTTATATGAATCAAACCAAACAGCAGTTCTGGCTGTTAGCTCATTATTTTAATTCTTTCAAAAATACTTAACCCTTTATCTATTGGCGGTACTTATGACTATCATTTAAATCTGGATTATATATTATCCTAATATGACTATTTTTGAAATGGTATTCCAAAAAATACGGAAAATGTAACCCAAATAGCAAGAAGTTAATCTAAACTTAATGTTCGAATGAAAAATATTCAAATAATAATTAAATTAATTAAGATATTTATATTAATTAAAAATGTTCTCTTAAGTTCTCTGGGATAATTCTGTAAGGAAACTTAATTACTGGTGCAAAAATGAAGTTGGAAAATTGATGGCAACATAATTCAGTCGATTAAGGATTAACATATTTTCAAAACAAAGAATGAAAGAATAAAAGAACAAAGGAAGAAAAAAATTCAGCACTAATGTATAATTATTCGGATGACATATTTAGAAAAAATCTAGGAATTTTGAAATATGAGACAAAAAATGTTAAGGAGTTATTTCTTTAATAATAAATGTATTTGGCATCTTTAAATTAATTAAGAATTTAAAAATTAATTTATTTAGCTTATTTAATAAGTGGAATAGGTGATTTAAAAACTTTAAATAACCTATTCTTAAATGTATTAAATTATAATTTGTATTAAATTTTAAAGGTTCTTATTTTTTAATTATTTATGTTTATAATATTTAGTTTAGAATTTATTTAGTAAATATATTATTATTTGGATATTTCATATTTTAACTGTTTCAAATTATCGAGAACTTTATAAAAGTGTTTAATAACTTTAAATATTCAAAATGGCTGCTGTTATCATAACGAATTTGCGAAGATTTTCTTACACAGAGATGTTTCAGACGGTTGGTGTCCCCATTGGAGAACACCACTCCCTGTGAAAGGAGTCATGTTAAAAACAAACTTTGGCCGCATATCTTTATAACCACACTGCTAAGGTTTTTTCATTACATTTCAAAAATTGTAATGACCCGCGCAGAAAAGGAATAGATAGTGCACAATTTGTATACATTCTAAGAAAGAAAATACTATATTTCAGATTACAAAAAATGTTAGTTTTTTCAATTATTAGAGACAAATAAATAAATTACAAAGAAATATAATTGAAATGGTAAATTTACTATTGGTACTATTGGTATTTAAATTGGTATCATTGTAAAATATAATAAATCTGTCCTCAGTTACAGTAAGACCTAAGGACATGACTGTAGTTAAATTAAGCTTTGTAAAACTGTAGGCTTTTTTTCTTCTGAATCTATTATATAATGCAAATCTAATTTTCCTGACCTGATATTAGACATTCATAAGAACTCTTAGCCTATTTTGAATTATGCTCATTCAATTTTTAATAATTTTCAGTCAATTTAAACTTTCCTCGCTCTTATAAATTGGCATAACAGAATTCTTGTATTTTTCAACCGTTCATTCATTTCCAAAAATCCCTCAGCAACTCAAGAAATTTATTTTTTTCAAGTGGTGATTATGCTTTAGGTTTCAATAAATCTTGCTCACTTGTATGAATGCGATATATAATTTTAGTAGTTGTTTTTAAATACCTGTATTTGTTACAGTACAATTGAACAAATGACACTATATCTTCTCTTTTCAAAACTGTTGGAGAAGATGATAATAAACCTTTTTAAGTTTAATTGGACCCATAAAGCAGGTATTCGATATGTACAAAATAGTAATGTATCTGTCTAAATAAAGCAAAGTTGCCAATAACTAGGAAATGGCAACAATAACACAATACATGAAATTTTATTTCTCTATGCCACCACTTTTATATTCTTGGTAAGAAAATATATACACTGATTACGGGTAGCAATTCTGTACTTTTTCTTTGCTATTTTCACGAAGAAAATAAGAAAAAATTATAATATCAAATAGAAATGAATTTAAATGACCGTATTAACCATAATATTACTATTAATGTTTTAATATGCAATATTAAAAACATTAAGCTACAAACAAATAAATACAATTTGTATCTTTCGTTTAGAAACAACTTTTTACAGTCACAGTTATTTTTATTTATTTTTAAATCTTTTTAGACTTTATAATCAAACTTATTATATTCGAAGCTTCATAAAATGTATTCATGCTCTTAAATTCTAAAATTGTACAGTAATTCACCACAGAAATTTAAAATTTTCGGAAAGATTTGAGGAGCATTAAGGACTGTTTATTTCCAGTTAAATTATTCTGTATATGCGAACTGGCAAGCTGCAAATAAAGGAACCAAAACATTTCTGACACTTTTGAATAATTTCATGCATCGTAATCCTCTTTTAACATGTG
Source organism: Argiope argentata (assembly GCA_026289955.1). NCBI lineage: Eukaryota > Metazoa > Arthropoda > Arachnida > Araneae > Araneidae > Argiope > Argiope argentata. Next base: position 86,983 of record JAOUZG010043210.1, read on the forward strand.
AAAAGGAGCAGGTCATAAAAATCCTGAGTAGCACTCTTTTCTTAAATGTATCTGGAAATGCATAAATTGAATGGATGTATTCAAATTACTTTTAATTAAAATGAATTAGAAAACTAATCGACGCTTTCTTTCTTTTTGTTTATCGTTGACACTTTTGACACAGTTTGTTCCCTTTAAATAAATAATTTGAATTTCATTTGCGTTTTCAAATTTTCGCTAATAACGATTTATTTGTTTCTTATCATTTTCGATAAACAACCGTCGCTGATAATAGAAATTATTATCAATTCATTTGAGTGTTTTTTAAATAAATAACATTCAAGGTTATTTACTTAAAATATTTTTAAATTTCTCTTTGGTATAGATAGCATGAATTTATAAATGGATCTTTCGATTACTGAATAAGGAATTTTTATTCTACCTGAAGCAAATATAATGAAATCTTTTTATGTAACATCACAAGCTCATAAAAATACATCGTTATTTACTTTCTTTAATTTCAGCTACATTTAATCTGCAATATTTATATACTTCGTAGTAATTACTATTCATAAAATATTTAGCAAAACCTGTATTATTCCATGAAAAACTGGAAATAATCGCAATTTCATTGGAAGTCTTCTCTTGAGACATTTCTATTATCTAATACGTAAACAAAATTTAAAAAAAACATATTCTAACAAAGGCCAATCAAACTTACTCTCTTATGAATGCATTTCAGATATTTCATAAAACAAATCCAAAATTACCGATTTTAAGTAATGTGACATCAATCTTCTTTGAGTAATTTATTTTACATTCTGTTGCAATCATGCAATGACAATATTTATTTTCAAGTCTTAGTTATAATTTTAGATTTTTATGAGAAATATTTAATCTAGAGCAATGAAATACTATATTAGTTTGTTTAGGGTTTTGTCAAACTAACAAAAGTACAATTAATTTTTTGAATTTTAAAATTTTGTTATTTGAATCTTGTATGTTATTTGCAGTAATGTAGACTGCTTTGAAAACAGAAAAAAAATGTATGAAGTATTTTTTAAATAATTCATTAAATTATCCATGCTTTTTTGTCTAAATTTGGTCGAAATAAAACTTTAATTCACAAATGAAAAATTGATGTTTAAGTAGAAGATGTGCTCAGATGACAGGATACAAAAATGTATCAATGTAATCGTTAACATATTTTCCTATTCCAAAATTGAAGATATCTTGCGACACATCTCGGATGTGATTGGAGTCTTCAGCGTAGATCAAAGCATGGGCGTGTACCCATATGAACGAGGGAGAGATCAGAGGCTCTTATAAAGATCGTCATCCAAGGTCCGTTGTTTTTTGAATTCCTCGAGCAGAGAAGAACTATTAGCTCCGATGTGTAATGTTACAAATTTCGATTACCGGAAAACCATGCCCTACAACCGGACATGTCACCTTCCGATTTTCATGAGTTTAATCCCCTGAAAAAAAAACAACTGAAAGAGAGAAGTATTTCAATTCGGACAACGAACTGAAGGACACTGTGAAGGCCAGGGTCACGTCACTGCCACAGAAGTTCTGGTAACAAGGAATTCTTCGGTTCATTAAGTGATGGGATTGTTGTACTCAGACATATGGTGTATACTTTAAATAAAATCTTCATTTATATCCCTAGTTTTGTTTCGTACCTTTTCCTTTGGACATCCTTTAAAGAATAAAAATCAACAAAACATGTTTCAAAATTCAATCAACAAGACTGAAAGAGTAGAAATCCTAGTCCTTTCCTAGTAATAATTGTATGTGGATTACCACTTGAAAAAAAATGTTTTGTAAATAAAATTTAAATTATTTAGAAAAATAAAATTATATCGTTTAAATGTGATGCCAAATTATTTAAAAAAACTAATAAACTTAAAATAACACATGAATTAAAAGCATAATATTAAAACAATAAAAATATTTTTATGTTTAATTTTCAATGGAATTGTATCCATAAGTAGATGAAAACTATGTTTAGTTTAGCCATTATGATGAATCGTAATCTTTCATCTGATTTATTAATAACTGAAAAATTATGCGTATAAGTTTAAAATGAAATTTAATCTTTATGCCATAATAATAGATGATATTTTAAGTTACCATTACTTTTATTAATTGATTCCTTTTATTAATTGATTAACTCAGACTATTTAGAAAAACTGGTAATAAAACTGATACAATAACGTCGTCTAACTGCGATATAATTAATTAAAGTAATTTTGGAAGATGGACACAAAAGATCATATTTATTGTGAAATCAAAACAGCGGAATAATAAGATACACAGTATTAATACTCATTGTTTGGTTTTAAAATTTAATCAGAACTATAAAGAAAGATTTCGCTTAGCTTTGTCAATGAAGTAATATTAAAAATGGATTTTCAGTTCAATAATAACATTTGACAATTGAAGATGCTTGTATCAAAAATCCGTTGACTTTCAGATTAGAATGCTATTTCAGGTGTTTTCCAGATTCTAGGTCAGCTGAAGTGAAAACAAATCTCATTGGCATCAACTCACAAGGGCTTTGCTTTGGAAATGACTCAGACAAATTAGCATATTTATGGAATGGAGTTTTCTCGGTAACTACGACCATACTGCACATATTACTCCAAAATGCGTAACTAAACTGATTTATTTATAGAAACACTGTATCTTAAATGTCACGAAATCAAATTGTGTATAACTCTCAATGGCTTTGAACGTATTGGAAATAATATAATGGAATATTTATTTAAATATGGAATTCACATTATAGATCTTTTGAAGATTGAAACTAATTATAACCTGATTAGAGAGCATTAAATCAATTTTAGTTTATTATTTTCTGTCATAAATAACTATTTTAAGAAGTAAAATATTTTTTATTACTTTCTGAAAGGTATCCCAAAATAAACGCATGATTTGGATTTGCCAAAATTCGTTTGCCACCATTTAATGAAAGAAATACCATTTAAAGAAAATATATTTCCCTGTATAAATAGTTATTTTAAGAAAAATTTTATTCTTAAAGACTATCTGAAAATTAAAATGAAATAAAATTGTCACCATTCGTAAAGTAAAATATTTTCAGCCTATTTTTAAAACAAACGATATGACTGATGATAGTTTAGGGTAGTAAAATTGAAATACTTCATTATAGAAAAACATGTTTCCCTTGTTGAACCATATTTTAAATATAAGGTAACTCTGGCAACCACAGTCCAAAAATGTGAGGATTAGAAGTAAAAAAAAAACAAAATATTTTAACCAATGAAATGAGTGGAAGAATTGACTGTCTGTCAATCGGTACTTTCGAACTTTTGAATCCTCAATAACTCATAAACAAAGGAATTTAAACTAAAGAAATTCTATAAGTTATCTTGTGACAGCATATTTATCATGTTTTAGTTTATTTCTTCATCAATTGACCTTCAAAATACATATTCATGCCATACTCACATCATATTCAATAAAAGTATTAGATTCTCACCCAAGATCTATATTTGGAAGCCATTGTTCACTAATGCCATACGATTAATAAATTTGTGCTTTTCTCGAGATCTTTAATTTTATTCAGGGAAGTGGTATGACCTTAATTAGAGTGCACGTGAGAAAGTGGAAGTCCCCTCCTACTGATTATAATATTATGGGAATAGAATTAGTCACACGCTCTAATGAAAGTATAATCGATTTCTTTCAGTAAAATAAAGGAAACAAAATAATTCATATATTTCGATATTTTAAATGAAATCTTAATATGTCAGATTTTTTTTTACTACAACTCAAAGTCACTTAAAGTTACGTTTAAGTACCAATAATGGTCTGATAAATATGCAGTCATTTTTTTTTGCATGGATTTCTTCACAAAATTATTATTTCGTAAAGATGCCTGCATTAATGCAGGAAATATATATCCTTCTTTTAATCTGTAATATGTGATTTATAAGAAGAGAGAGTGCTGCAATAAAAATGTTTGATGTCCAATTTTTTATGAGTCTTATATTCTCTGAATCCCTATAATTACTTCGACGGTTTTACTTCTCTTCTCTGAATCCTTTTGATCAGAGTGTGAGCATGATAAAATAAAAATCAACAAGTAAAAAAAAAGCAACTTTTGAGGATCTATGCACTAAAACTCCAGATGTCTTGTGAATTTCCTCTGAAATTCGATTTGTCTTCCAATTGTTTCTGTCAGTTTAAAATTCATTTATCGACCAGCATTTTTATCCGTATATGTGTGAAGTTTACAGAATGATTCTTCTACTTAAAATGTTTGATGCATTTAAGGTTAAACATAATGAATTAATTGATTTTTTTGGACTCATTTAGAAGTACTTTCGAACTGAAATAATACAGAATAAATGAAATTAGAAATTTAAAATCTGTATTGGGATCCCCAACTGATGTAGAAAAGTCACACGTTTTGTGTTGCCACATTTGGCTTTGAATCCTCAATTGGCGTTGAGAATTCAACACTAGTATAATTTTTGATCAAATATTTGTAGTAATTATAATTGTCAAGCCGGGATATTCTGGTTGGTATGGTGTTGGATTTGCATTTCTTGGGCTGCGTGTTCGAACACCAAATATGAAAAGGAGAATTATAAATGCCAGTAAATTCCCTTTCTATTTTGTCTCTTAATATTGTTGTTATGCCATATTTCTATATATATTTATATTAATTGTAACTATTTAATAAAAAGTAACTAAAATAATTTTTTTCTTTGTTAATCTGTAGAAATATGTTTAAAAATGTTTTTTATTACTTGTTTTATTTATTATCGTGAATGAAGTATCTATATTCAGAAGTCTTACTGAGCTTCTCAGATGATTTCCTCTATAATGTTTTTGTCTCAATTTTTCAAACAAATGAATTGTTTGATTTGTACATTTATACTTTTCTTTCTTGCTATATATTGAATTATTTTACATTCACTATTGTGATGGTGTTTACAGCAACCTCTTGATGCATTTAATTTTAAAAATTATTACATCTAAGTGTCTTCAAAGAACATCCCTAATATTTCCGGATCTTAGCTATGATCGGATAAAATTGTTACTGATCGAATAAATTTGTTAATTATTAATTATGAACAACAACTGATCGAATAAATTAACAACTGATCGTTAACAACTGATCGAATAAATTTGTTAAATTATTAATTATTAATTATATTTTAAGAATATAATGAATATTTATTTGACTAATGTAATTAGTTTGCCATGAGCAAAGACCTTTTCTTTAAGTTTCCAAAACCTAACATTCTTTGCAAATTTTAATATTTTTCCATCTTGAGTGTGTACATTGTGAAGCTTTTCTTTTAATAAACAAGTCAGTTAAGTTACAATAAATAAAAATGATATAATATCCAAACAAACACAATGATAAAAAAATTTAATTACAAGATATGTTTGAAAGAAGATATAGCATTAATTTGAAATACTATCAGGAAAACCTAATTATTATTTCGAAACTCTAGTTCGTCAGTGTTGGTTACGGATATTGTGTGTATTGGTAAAAAAAAGAATAAATTAACCCATTTTTTGAAAACTTCACCATAAATAAAATTCAATGAGTTTCATCCAATGTGAATAAAAGCTTTTAATTTCTACAACATGAATATGAGGAAATAAAAGATTGTCGGTGTTTTATTTTTGTTTCGGAGCAAGCGAAAAATTGCCAAAATATGTAGAATCACGCCAAATTTCTTATAGTGATGTTAGAACAAAAAATCCCCACATAATGTAGATATAATGCCCGAATAACGGAAAAGTACCAAAATTTCAAAAAATATAATAAATAACAAACATATATTACAAATTATTATCTTACAAGATCTGTCTATGAGAATAGTATATGAAGTATAATATAAGAGTTAGTTATATTATATAGGATTTAAATATAGTTTTGAAAATTCAATATCATTACATTGAAACCTAAACCTATATACACCGGGTATAACTCAAAGGCAGTGAAATCATTGAAAACATTTTTTTTAATTCAAGAAATTAAAAAATTAGAAAGGAATAATACTGCGATTAAAAGTTCATCTTTTCTGCAAAAGTGTCTCACGAAATTCATCATTTTTCTTATGTCAGTCAAAGGTTCTTCCATTATACGCATTAATATCTTTCATAGAAGTAACTCTAAATTGGAAAAAAGAGCTTCCCATGTTAGCATTTTTGTTATCTTGTTCAAATGTGTATGTACTCTTTTAAAATAAATACATTCCCTACTAAACTTCTCAGATAAGTCATTTTGATAAATTGAAGTACTTCATTCTTTTCTTGAATCCCCATGAATAATTCATTCAGGTGGTTTCTTGTTTAGCTTCCACATTTAAAAACCCATACAACAATCTAAAATTCTCATCAAAATTTGAAGAAAAAAAAGAAAGTAATCGATAAGGTAACTTTCAATAAAATTTATTCTCATGCTGCCTATTCCAATCAGTCTGGATGAAGAAGAAAACTATTCTTCTTCATTCAGACATTATTTAATCTTCTGAGAAAACGTTTCCGTTGGTATAAATGTAAAATTTTTAACAATTAATTTTAAAAGAATTTATATATTTTAACTCATTATAATAAAACTAATATGTTAAAGATCTCACCTAATATGTGAATTTCTTTCATTGAAATCTACTGTGGCGCAAGCTTCATAAACCAGATAACAACCCTCTCACTGAAGTGTCCCTTCTGCTAAACTGTTATGTCACTCGGCTCCTAGCCCTAACATCGCGGGTTCAAACCACGATGTTCACTCTTTGGTGAACTTGACAACACATCCTCATGAACTTTTTATGGTGCCATCTATTCACAGAAAAAGTTATCAGATTAATTTGATTCAGCTATCAAAAACAAAACCGTCAGATTCACTTGACGCAGCAATCAAAAACAAAGCAGTCAGCAACAAAAACAAAGCCGTCAAACTCAATTGACACTTCAACGCACTCAAACGCTCCCCTTAACGCTTGGCGCTATCAAAATCGTTCTTCTCTACGCAGACTCACTAGTGGGGGAGTATTGTGGCGTCAGCTTCATAAGCCAGATAACAAGCCTCGGGATGAAGTTTCACTGTTGCTCAATGGTTATGGTACTCAGCGACAGGCCCACACGTCACGGGTTCGTAACGAGACCTTCCCATTGGTGACTGACAACGCAACCTCATGCAACTGTTGTGGCACAATCTAGCAGAAACAAAAGTCCAGAAGCGTCGCCGGTTTGTACTGCGACCTTCACTCGACACACTAATACATTTTGTACTGCTAAACCTTTTCTTAAATCATTGAAAATTGTCTCTCCTTTTATATTAACAAACTAAAATGGGTTTTTAATAGGGTTGACAACTTTTTACTGCACGAATGGTTGCAAAATCGATTCTTGGGTTAATTTTGAAACACTCTTTATAACAATAATTAATTGAAGATCGGCACAAAGGTTTTGATTATTTAAATTAATAGACGACATTTCTATTTGAGAAAAGTGAAGATGAATGGATACTTGATATTCATAAGTTTTCTAAGCTTACACATGATATCATCAAAACTATTTAACATTTATTATTTTTATTTATATTTTTACAAATAAATAAAATAAAATCGATGATAATCTGAACAATTATATTAAGCAAAGCGTTAATCGTATCTTTATAGTAAATATATTTAAATATATACATATATATCTATAGTAAATTGAATAATATCCTTTTAAAAAAATATTTGAATTGGTTACAAAGATAATAGCAATTTTGAATTGATCTAACTTTTTCTTCCCTCGTAACGTTGCGTTCCAAAGTAATTAGTACAATGCACTAATTGAAAATTCATCTGAGCTTACATTTCTGAAAGGGAATTCAATATCCATTCATTCCATTAATTAATTAAGGAAAAAAAATTTCTGAACATGTGCAAAAATTTAAATTGAATAATACCAAGAAAGAATAAAGATTAAAATAAATTATGCTATGCATATTTCAATGTATCATGTCAGAGCATAATTTCTAGAACAGTCAAGCACCACGTGATCGGGCAAGTTAAATTATATTTTTATTCATTTTAATTATTTCATTGAAAGTTACTTTAGTATTGCAAACGATCCAAAAAACTTTGTCTCGCGTTTATTGTTAAAAAAAATATCACATTTACTGTTTATTTCATTTCACATAACCACGTGCTTAAAATGACCTTTTTCTAGGTTTTATTTGCCGCAGTCATTAGTTTATTTTTTAAAAATCAGAGCTTTTTAAAAATGGGTTGGCATTGAGTTATTAAAAGCTAATTTTTTGAGATGCAAATAATATATTTTTTTTTCGCCTAAAGATTTTTTATATTTTTTTGTCTACGGATTTTTGTTGACACCATAAGCCTCATCCTTAAATGAACATCATGTTCTGACATGATAATAAATACAGTTTTTTGTTAAGAATTGTTTAAAATTTTAATTAAAACGAATTAAGAGATCAAATAAAATACGCAAATTCAATATATAAGTACTTTTTTAAAAATACTAGATAGAAAATATTCAAGATAAACATTTCCATTCACGAGGTTTAGCTTTATTTATTTTATCGAATTTGAGTCTATACAATATTATATTTTTGAAAAACATACAGTTTCCAAACATTCTTGAGTTAAAATATAAAATAGAAAGAATTGAGAAATATTATATTGCCAGGCATACATGAAAGGGGGTAAAAAGAATAATCTGCATGTGGGCAACAGAAATATTTGTAGAATATAACTTAACCAAATAAGTCATCCATTCCTTTACATTTGAAAACGGTTTTTAAAGATTGTTTTATTTGGCAGCAAACTGCTTCAGTCAACAAACAAATCTTTCTATTTCGATAGCATGCAAACAAAAAGAAAGCGTATCTCGGGCCTTTCTTCAATTTTTTTTTTTGCTTCTACTAGTGAAGGCACTTCGGAAAAGTTTCCTAACAATTTTATGAACCCGTAGAAAGCATCTTGTTCTTTTTTGCCCTATAACGACTTCCTGGAGGATTCCGTTTATTGCTGACCAAGAAAACTTGAGTGGAATCAAAATTTGTAACTCCTGCAGGCTCCGGAAGTTGGCCATTTCCATGATCGTGCTTGTTAGAACTTTATTGCGTTTATCTGGAAGTAGGATCTTGGAGAGAACGGCCGATTTCAGCTCAAAAAGTTCCTTAAGTATCCAATTTTTATTCATCTTATAACATATATGTATTTTAAATGGGTATATTTCATTAACATTACACATTATTTAAGATAGGAGATGATTAACCTGTTGATAATAATTATATTACTATCATTCTAACACACTTAAAACAATAAGTCACATCGCCAGTAAAACTAGGAGAGCACAAGTACTTCAGTAAACACAATAAATGTAATCAAAAAGTTGAGTAGTCTCATTTTGTTATATTTAGCTACATGTATCTACGAGACTTAAAAGAAAGGGAAGAAATTTATTTACTTATTACTGAAATATAGATTATTTTAATAATGTTTGGTGCTAGTAAAGCATTGACATTATGTTAAAATTCCTGCTGGACTTTTTGCAGAGATTCGTTAGCTGGTTTCACGTAGAACGTAATCCAACGAAATTTATTTAAATATAAAACCAAAATGTATATAATTAAAATCACTTTCAGAAATCAGTATTCCAAATAGATCATCACTATTGAAATGGTAGAACTAAATCACTATTGAAATGGTAGAAATCATATATAGAACTTAGTTTCTCAAATCTTACCTTCTCGATCTACTAACTTACCTCAGAAAGAATAGTTAAAAATAACTTCCCAACTGGACGTGACGTAGTATTGTCCAGAATACTCTTTGTATCTCAGATTAAAAAAATGTATTAATAAATCTTTTATTTCTCAGAACATCTATTTTGTCTCAAATATTACTAAATTTTTCATAGAATTGTCGACGTATTTGCCACCAAATTTGGGAATTATTATCTTGACATTCATTTAAAATATTTGGATAACTCACTTATTATAAATAGAACTCAAATAAATAACGTATTAATTGCAAAAGGCATTCTTACAAATTACGATAAAACTCTAATTATACAGAATTCAAATCGGAGTGATGAATTTATATACTGTAAAATTTAGATATCTTCAATAATTCTAAAACTAGGTACAAAAAATGAAAACCAGAATAAGACCAGAATTTTCTAGACCTTGAAAACATAATATTTTAAATTCTGATACCAAGGGCTGCATGGTATACAAGATCAAATGATTGGTTTTGAAGGCTAGCTGATAAATATTAATCGAATCTCTTTCTTTAGAACCGGATGAACTTTAAACTGATAGAAAAATTGAATTTTACATTTATAAAGATATCAAAAATAGAAATTTTAGTCACACAAAAATAATTTATAACCCATATACAAGCCTCAATTGCTAAACCTTCAGGAACTCAAATTTTTAAACAATCATTTCATTACCAGATTATCAAATAAATTAGAAAACCAATTTTTCAACTAAACAGGGCTTCGGAGTTGTATCCTCTTCTGAAATAACTTTTATAAGCTGAATAATATTTAAATTTAGTGAATAAAAACATGAGAATAATGAATATGGCCAATAGTAGCTATATTGATTGATTGATTTGTTTTTCTGGCACAAAGGCCACTCCTGGCCATGCAATAGTAGCTGTAATTTTTAAATAAAAATTGTTATTTGATTAATGCAGTCAAACATTTTGATTTCAAATTTACTTATATCTCTATCATATACATCATTTTATTTTTACTGAAAACTGGAATATTTTTTAAAATATATATATATATGTTGCCATTGGCAATGTATTCATATCAAAATTTAATCCTAATTTAATCTATTCTATCATAATTTCATCCATTCATAATCCTCTAACGGAAACTGGAAAATTTGAATTTCTTAAAAAATAGGAACAAAAAGAAAAAGTTTTTAAATAGAAATTCTGATTGATAAAAATTAATAATGCAGTTAACATCTGCTTTTTTTTACTAAAATTATTTCCACTGTACTTAAACTCTTAATTCTAATGCCCTTTCTCAAAAATATAAGTTTAGTTGCTATTAATTTTTGTATCACTTCACAATTGTAAACGAACGAACAAATTGGAGGTTTTTTTATCTTCCACCCCCTATCTTTTTTCACAATTAAAAAGATTGAAAAACTAAATATAACGTAACAAAATAAAGTCTCAATAACTCTCTACACACACTTTATTGATTGTTTTTCATAAGCTTTATTAAAGTTACAAACACGAAATAAATGATCGACAAGTTATGCTCTTTTCAACGAGTCTGTATTTTTCACTTATTGTTTAATGTTTTAGAATTGGGTAATTTTCATATTTTACCAGCCTGTTCTGGTTATATTTAATAAAGTCCTATTTAATATTTTCAGAACTTGATTATTGAATACAAAATTTTTTGAAATTAACTAATTTAAATGAATTTTGATTCTATAAAATTGGCACCCATTGGTGTAGAATCTAACAATTAACTACTTTGGTGGGTGATTTAACATACGCCACCAAATTTACTCTAAATTAAATTATTAATACATTTCCAAATTAAAAAGATTGCCAGCCGTATAAATAACAGAAATAGAATTTAATTAAGCGTTAAATATAAATGATGATACAATTATATACATCGATCCGCGCGAGACAGAGATTTTGAGTAGGCCGGTAAAATCAGGAAGTGATTCATTTGTATTCGTTGAACGAAGTTCATCTTGGCTGGTATGATTTATGATTATTGCCAGTTGGCGAAACAAACAGTCATTTTTCGCCTGTTTGACCGCCGCACTTCTTTAAAAATACATTATACTTATTATAATGAGATTAAAAATTAATATTTAAAAATAGGAAACAACAGAAATTTTAAAGAAACACTTTTTAGAACAAAAATGAAGTTGCTTTAAGTAAAATGTTTTATTATATTTATCACCGTGGTATGATGTCAACCTCACATGATGTTGGATGACAACGAATGAAATAAAACAGCTTCTTGCAAACACTATCAGCTCATTTTCGTTCCTCAAAACATATAGAGAAAGGCAGAGGGAAATATAGCTTTTTGTAAATGAATTGTTCTGGAAGTGAGTGGAAAATCAATTTGAAGGTGGAGTTTGTCACCTGAATGTAAAAAAAAAATTACTCTGGACAGCTGGAATAAATGGAAAATCTGTATTTATTTACCTTTTGCATGCCCATGCGAAATCCTATATCTCGGGAATCAACATTTCGTAATCCATCTAAAAAAAGATTTTTTTTTTTGCTTTTAGTGAGCACTGAACATTTCGAAACAATTCTAGCTCACCTGGGTCTTTTTCATTTCATGTTATTATTATTGAATTCTTATCGAAAAAAACTTTCCTTTCATTTGCTTACCTTTTAATATTGTGTTTTCGGAAGCGATTGCAGTTTTTTAGTCCTTCCCTGAAGCGTTTCTACTTCATTTGGTTCAAATGTTATTTTTTTTTAATTCTTGGAAAAGTATCTTTTTTCCGCTTTGGAATGAAAGATTTACTTTTCATTAAACTACATGTGATTGTAACGCTGTTCGTTGCAATGAAGCTCAATTTCTTCCGAGTTTGTTAAATTTTCTGAAGCAACAATTTTTTGGAGCATTTAGTATTTCAGTGTACTTAAAAAAATTCTTTTTTTTTAATTTTAAACTTTATGCCATACTGTTTCTAATTACAAAGTAGTAAGATACATTTGGAGATGGTTTATCTTCAGTTTTTTTTTCCATTTTTAAAATATTTTTTTCTCCCAAAATCGAATTCATTCCTCGGATTTTTGGCATTAAGAAATGTGGATGATATTTTAGTGTTCTTTTTAATCTTTCAGTAGTTAAGTCTCAGATCTGTTTCTCCAATATCTTTCCGGAATCTACACACTCAGGGTGATTCCTTTCGGGTTAATAACTAACTTAAAACTCACGTTTGGCATTGGTATTTCTTGGAGAGCCAACCAATCCCTTTAGACCCCAAATACTTATCTTTTCATCATTAAATGCTTAAAGCATATTTGTATACCAATATAATACCCACACTATCACTATTCTAATACTGTGTAATGACTAAATAAATATGAAATAAAAGAAACGGAGCAAATTTATTTAAAATAATATTATATATACAAAATCATCATAGAATTCTAATATAATTAAAGAAACCGAAAACAATTTCGTATAAATATCAAATATTATTGACCAAATATCCTATGTCTTCTCAAAATCATAGTTGTAATTAATTTCATTTTTACAGTCACTTTGTGTTTAATTTAATTATTATTACTATTATTATAAGGATCAAAGAAGAAGTTAAAACACTTGTTTTTAACATGACACGATTGGAAAGCTTTTCGAAAGAATATGTTCTCATATAAATACGAAATGTTTTTAATTCTAACCAAGCATTCTTTCATAAACGATGTGATGGATGATAATATCTCAGCATTTTAGTTTCAATGTGTTCATCAGTGTTAAACATTCAACACAAAAGTCAACCGGGTAAAAATAATTCAATGTCATTCTTCTGCTATCAAGATGATCAGTAAAACTCTTGGTAAATTTTTATTAATTCTTTTTATTAGTAGTAAGTAAAATCTTTTATTATAAGGATTACTTGAGAACTACTTAAAAAAGGATTTAAATATACTTTTTCCTTTAAAATAATTATATTATTTTTTGATAAGATAATATATGATTTGGTTGTGATTACTGGAAAAGATAAAGACAATCTTCTGCCAAAACAAATGACAAGTTTCTACAAACAGTGTCACATGAGAGGATATACTAAACACCTTATACTTTGAGTGTTTCAAATGAACCATGATTATTTTACGTTAAATATTTTTAAAAAAATATTATGAAGCTCAGCAAGAAATTCTCACCGATGTTCAGTAAATTTAGCGTCAAAAATCATAGTTTCAATACATCAATGAAAATAAAATAAATAATAAAGACCAACAAAATGGCATAGAAAGTATTACTTCGTAAGGCTTACCAATATTCTAGTCCTTAAATGCATTTTCTAGCTTTAGCTTATAATCAGATCCGTTTGTTTTGTGATTAAAATTATCTTTATTACTGATCATTGCACATGACTAACGGAAGTAAAGAAATTTACAAACCGATTTTCATTAGGAACACAAAATGTATATGCAACAGAATTGGCAGATCATCCCATCAAATATAGGAGTAATAAAAAAGCCCACAAAATGTTAATTCTTTGTAAAAATGTGAATCCTTAACAAATACACCATGACGACAACGATATTAACACGTGTTTTGTTCTGTGCATTAGTAGAGTGACTGTTATTTCTCAAAGAGAGTTCCTTTCTTTCCTTTTAGAGAGAGGAGAAGAGTAGTCTTAAGTGGAAATGAAGGATGAATGAAAAAAGAATCAGGCAACATACCTGGATACATGCTTAATAGAACCTGCGTCCTCATTTAAAAAGAAAACTAGACCAAAGTTAGTTTTTAGAAACTTAGTTTTCCAAGCTAAGATTTGTATTTTATAATATGAAGAATGAAATAAGGATCAATCAGGAAGGAGTACAAAATGAAAGGAACAAATATACCTGGATATATGGAGAATGGAACTTTCTACCTTATTAAAAAACTGAACAGAATACCTCATTAAAAAAACCGAACGGAATTATTCAGTAATTAAGTTGTCCAAGCGGTGATTTGTAGACAATGAGACGACGAATGAAAGAAGAATGACGTAAGAATTAGTGTAAAAGAATGAGATAAGTTATCAGGGTACACGGCAAATGGAACTTCCTCATTTAAGGAAATTGCAAACCACGCTTTTCTCAATCATAACAACTCTTTCTGGTAATGCGACAGAAATGACACGTACAAATGCTGTTTACAGCTGTAAAAATAGTATTTTTTTAAAAAATCTGATATTTGTATTTCTATATAAATGATGTTCCACTGAAAATTAATATATCTTTGCGTCATTTTCTATTTCCTCTCCTTTTACATATTGCTCAGATTACTATAAAATCACCTACTAATTAAAATTGAAGTCTAAAGATACAATAAATTTCAATTTCTTGTTTTAAAATTCTACTTTCATTCTTATTTCCTTTCACCGTAAATAGCCTTTTTCTATATTCAAATATTTGTGAATTATTCATTTTGAAATTTTTGATAATTTTTAAGCACCTGATTTTAACACAAATTAAAAATTAAATCTATATAAATATCAAACATAGCATCATTTTTACAATACATAATAAGCAACTCTGTTATTTTTGTCTTATCAAAATTTCTTGATGTACTATTTGAATTTGAAAAAAAAGTCAGATAATAGTTTAATTCAGTTAAATGGCTCCCTTTTAAAGCAATACTTGAATTCTTTTGATGTGGATTTCTATTTTTCAATCTCAATATTCAGATGAAAAAAGTTTTATCATCAAGAAACTTCAAATATAATTTTAAAAAAAAGACTTTAAAAAAACCAAACTAAGAAATTTTAATAAGACTGAAATTGAGAGGCGCTATTCTTTTCCGCACTTTTAGAAAGAACGTTTTTTGCCCAAGATATTGGTGAATTTTCAAAAATTAGTAATGATTCCAGGACGTAGAAATGGAATGAGACATTTTTTTTCTCTTTAAAAGCCCTCTCATTGTCCAAAGAATTCAATTTTATAAAATCGTTGTTCGTCTGAACGAGCAATGATGAATTCGAATTTAATCAGATTCTTTGGAATTGTCCTAAATCTTAAAATTCAAATTTTGAAAACTCAGCTATTTTTTAAATTCAATTTGAGGTCGTTACGTATTTAGTTATCAGAATAGTACGTCGTTAGAGTCATGTTTTCGAAGTTGTTTTCAACAAACAATTATGTCTACAGTTTCTGAAAGAAGAAAGAAGAAGAGTCTAGTTAGTCATCAACAATTTCATTGCTTCTATAATGCAGTTAGATATTTAATTTTATTGGCTTATTGCCTTCAGTAATCTGTTTACTTTTATCATTTTTTTAATTCACAGAAATAGAATTTATTGGTAAAATATTATAGTATTTGTAAGATAATTTAATTCTTTCAAATGCAGTTAATTTTATTTTTATTATTTTTGTTTTAAAATTTCCAAGAATTTTTAGATCATTAAAAGGCAAATTTAAAAAGAATAAACTTAGAGTTTGCTCCAAAATTCTCTTTTTGTTCCGAATCGAATTTTAAGTACTCTGATGTTCCTAGTAAGTTTTATGCTGCTTATAGAAAAGGAATAACGTTTCAATGCATTTAGCTTTATCGTTTATAGAATTTTTAATAATAAACAAGCAAAAATATAAAGCATCGGATAAAAATTCTTCTCATAATTCCACGTTAAACAACTACAGAAATAAAGAAATTTAATTCAAAATAAAGTTGAATAATGGTTGTCATGTTATGTTTAATCAAAATGAGTATTGGCTCATTAAAACCTATTAATCTTTAGTATAAATAGATTGATTCAGCTTTTATAGTTTACCGCAATATTTGTGTCATAAAATATTTGTCATGAAAAGTTATTTTAAAATTAAAAAATTACAATCTTACTTTTCAAAATTCCCGACTGCGTGTTTCATGAATTACAAAATGTCCAAGCAAAGATTCTTAAATTCGATTTCATTAACTTTTTTGGATTGTAAAATATTTTTTCAACAATAACAAATCCTGCATGTAAGTTGTTGTAGATTTACAATAATTATCATGGATGGAATGAAACTTTTAAAATAGAATTTTCTGAATATCAGTAAATCCTTAATATTTTAATTTAGTTACCAAATTTGGTATACTTATATTTTGATTATTTCGATTGATTATTCTATAAAAAATAAATTGAAAATAAAAATATATTGTCAGTTTATTTATTCTACAAATCAACAACATAAGGAGTTTTAATATAAATTTGATGATTGAATTAATATAAATATATGTTATTAAAACTTGACATAATTTGTAACAACAGAATTTAAAAAAAAGACAACATATATTGCATCTTAAAAAACACTTCAAATTTTCCAGTCAATTAATTAGATGAATCATATATAACAAACCAATTACTCTCTTATTAATTCACTGTGAAATATACAAATTGCTTGAATCACCAAATAAAAATAAAGCTATATGATAATCATATTCAAATAGTTTGACAAAAGAATTAGAAATAAATGAATTAATCTTCTAATCTGAAAATTTATTTAAAGAAAAATCTAAGAAAAATCATGAATTAAGTTTAGATATTATAAACAAAGAAACCAGAATTTCGATACAAGTCTAATCTTTTCTTGAAGAGACATTCTTTTTTGCACGAATAATTCTAACATATTACTTCTTGAATTAATATGCAAAATAGAAATATACTTATTACTTTTATTCGATAGGAAACTTGATTTAATGAACCTCAGTATTAACTTTAAACTATCAATTCTTATTGCCAATTATGTATGTAAAATACCATGTTTACTTTTCAAGATATTTGGAAATCGAAACTTCCCAGATTTATAACTCATTCTTTTTTATTTCCATTATCTTTTATGAAAATTGCTCTTCCGGTATTTTAAGTTTTTTAAATAAAAAAAATTATAAAAATACATTGGGGACAAAATTAGTTTAAAAAAAACTCAGACTCCGATTGTTTTTTACTAAAATAATGAACAAAGAAATAACATTTGAAGAAGCAATTTGTTTACGGCTTATTAATTTTAACTCCCTACTCAGCAAAGAAACAAAGCAATTTCGCTTACACATACTTAATAGCTTTTTCGAGGCCAAAACAAAACTCCATCTTCTTTTATTCGATATTTTCTTTTTTCAATCTCAAATATTTTCATTTTGCAGAATTTTCTCATGGGGAACTTTTAAGAAATCCATTAAAGATTGTTACATTCCATTTAACTCTAAATGTTCGTCACTAATTGTCTCTGAGACGCTTAACGAACATGAGAGCAAAGCGCCTAGAATCCATTTGCGACCAGTTTTGTGCGATCTTAATTTATGTAAAAGAGATTAAAGCAAATTGCGCTCTTATTCTCTACGTGCTAAGTTTCCGAGCTCAATGAATTTCAATTAAGGAGCCTAATCCTCTGATTTGCTAAGGAGTGGATGTCAAGACCTCCTGCAGACCTGGCGTGCCATTGGAAAATCGCCAGGACCAGGACCACCCCTCCATGTCGCTTGACAAATCAATCTGCTAATTGAAAAGGCGCCAGGACCTGCGATCAACGTCTTAAGTTTAATAAACACGGAGAAAATAGATGAGTGCCTTGAGATTAATGCATTGTAAACCACTTTTGTTTGAAGCTTAAAAATATGCTGTTTAATTATTTCATGTTATTATACATTGTGACGTATGGTTTGAGAAATGGTATATTTTATTTTGCTATGCAATGCTGTTAATTCTTAGTTTTTTTTTCCTCTTGAATAAAGATTACACTTGCGTCGTTTAGTTAGAAGATGAAGTGCTAAACCAAGAAGTATTTTTAATTATACTTCTCGTATTGCTTGAAAAAAAATGTTAATATAACTAAACAAATACCTGCCTTAGAACATTGAAAATTTGATAATACATCGTCGAGCAGTCACTCATTACAATTTTATTATTTTTTTCTTAAATTTTCAATCTTAAATCTGAAAAAAAAATCAATAAATTCTGCTTTAACCTTTTTTGAGATTCATTTCGAGGCATTACTAATTTAATTTAAGTTCTGGTAGTAATAACGTGTGAACTTTAAAGCCATGGTATATAAAGATACAATTAAAACAAGAAATAGATAACGACAAATAAAAGTGAAATCTCTATTCTAGATTTTTTGTGAAAAAATTCTTTTTCAGATCCTTTAATAATCTTAATTCTAGCGTTTCATTCAATTCAAATATAACAAAAGATGACTTAAATGTAAAATAATCGATTCTCGAAATATATAGAAGTGGAAAATAAAAACTGAAATTAAGGTATAAAACATTATTCTAAAATAAATACTGCACTTTCAGCATTTCTAATATTTTATGAATATTCCCTGGAGAATCACTGTTTTACCTTAGAAGCGAATACAAGATATTTGCATCGTTTAAATAAACAATGAAGAGTGAAAAATGATCAACAACTTGATATCTTCTGCATATTTTTTTTTATTTAAAAAAGAGAAGGTACAAGAAGAAATAAAGAAGTATAAAAGATCTCCAACTAAAAGTGCTGAAAGCATCGTGCTCATCAGCCAGATGTTGTTTGAATAAAGATGGAATCCGGAGCATCATTTTTGCCTCCAGGGATTTTGTTCCGCGTAGAGAAATCGGCTCCTGATAAGAACAAAGTAACTACCTTCGATATCAATTTCCTTTTCAACTGGTGGCAAGAAATTAATCTTTACAGGGGACCGTCGTAAACCCTGTCTGAATCAGCAGGTCGTCTAAGTAACTCTTTAAATTTGTGACAGGAACTAAAAGCATTCGATGCGTGCCGTTGTCATGGAAACAACGAAATTGTTGCAGTAGCGTGTAAATTTACCAACGAGATGTGTTTTTGCTTTATTTTTTAGTTTACTCTTCCGATCGGGTTTTGTCGAATTACTCAAGTCTGAAGCTGACACAGTTTTTGGTTTTGTAATAAAAGAATTTTTTAGTGTATCGTAGCTTGTTTTTTTTTAACTTGCTTTTTAGTTTACTGTATTGCTGATTTTATCAATGTAAAAATAAAATAATAAATCAAATATGTATAATTAATTATCTTGATATTATAAAGAAAACCTTATTCATCAAAGTAGGAAAAAAATTTATCTCAATTATAAGAGACTACAGGTATGCATTTACAACATTTTCACATTTCGTAATTCTAGAATTTCAATATCTAGTGCTGAAGTTTGTGTGATAAGAATTCGACAGGTTTTTGTCTTAAAAAAAATTAAGGTTATTTTGAGTATTATGACAATACAGAGATAGCTTCACCAAGTTACTGATATGATTCTTGTTGTGACAGCACAACACGTTACAAGCATGATTCTTCAAATGTACATAGAATCAATTTGATTTAACTTAATCCATGTTCATACATTAGTACATTTGAAAAATGACTCTAATTGTTACGTGTCTACAAACTAAATAAGAATGAATATTTGCAGATTAAATATTATTCAAATATATTATTAGCCTATATATTTTAAAAAAATTTTGAATAAGTATTTTTGTGATAATAATAGAAGCTTAGAAAGTTTAATGTCGGATATAACATTGATGTTTCTTTTCTGTATCGTTTTATTTATATCTAAACAAAACTTTTCTGACAGTTGGACATTGGCGTTATAAATATTTTTTTCTTTTTTTCTATTTGAATCTAAGGTTTGAAAAATCCGTGAAGCAAATATCTAACTCTAATAACCCTGTTTTTAAAGCTCTGTAGTCCAGCCCTTTAAAGTAGTAGGTCTGAACTACAGACTTTTAACAGAAGTAGTTTTATAGGTCTGTAGTTGAATTAATGGTAAAGGCAGAGCTAAGGATAAATTAAAATATTTTTTGTGCTTTTTTCACATATTTAAATATTTATTATTTAGATTGATTTGTCATAGCAAGATTTGTCATTTTATGAAGTGTCCTAACTTAAATTAATAATTAAGGCAAGTGGACATATTAACCAAATACTATTACAGCTCTGAGGTTAATACTGATAATAATTATAATATAACATGATATGCAAGAAAACATTTGGTTGAGTTTCTACAGAAAACTACTCTGCCAGTATACGCAGAAATAATTAAAGTAGTAGCACACAAAGTCGTTATTTGCTTTATCATTACTTTGTTATTTTAATTTTAAAAAATTGGGCAGGATATATGGCTTTCATTTTCGATAATTATATAGTGTTACAGCTCAAGAAAACGATAAGCTTACAAATATTTAAAATGGAAGAAATCTAATAATTTAGATTTCTTCCATTTTAAGTTCATGTTTTTTACCTTATTAGTTCATGTTTTTTACCACGTCATATCTTCGGAAAACAAGACTTTTATTCATAAAAATAAAAATAAATAAAGATTAAAAGGAAATCTGCTATGCATATTTCAATGTATCATGTCAGAACATCATTTCTTGAACGGCCAAGCACCACGTGCCCGAGCGAGTTAAATTATATTTTTATTCATTTTAATTGTTTCATTGAATGAGTAACTTTAGCATTGCAAACGAACCAAAAAATCTTTGTCTCGCATTGATTGTTTAAAATATATATTTCCTATTTATTTCCTTTAATATAATCACGGGCTCAAAATGACATTTTTCTATGGTTTTATGTGAAATAGTTGTAACTTATTTTTTAAAAATCAGATCTTTTATAAACGCAATGTCAAGCGTTATTAAAAACTAATTTTTTTTTTAAATGCTCGAGCAGATAATAAAATTTCAATTTTTCGCCTACTTATTGTTTTGTTTATTGCCTACGTATTTTTTTAATTTTATTTTTCACCTTCGGATTTTTGTTGATGCCACAAACGTCATTCCCAAAATAACATTATGTTTTGACATGATAATAGAGGGAGTTATTTTAATTCGGGCCTGACTTACTATTTGATATTATATATCATTAACTACTGCCTTCAGAACTATATAAATTATATAATCAGCAAATATAATTTTTATAAACAGACATAAAGGTTTAATATGAATTTAAATCGTTACTTTTTATTAAAAATATTAGGATGTTTTTCTTACTTAATAGAAAATACTTTAATAATAGTACATATATGTTTGAATCTTGCTTATTTTTTGACGTAGAATAGTATTACTGAGTAGTAGAATTAAAAAATCTCATGTTTTACACATTAAATGATCTTATTCTTTAGAAAATCATTGTTGCAACTTGTATAGATTTTGAATCTTTTTTCCGGATGTAAAATGTCAGTTTAGTGAATATATTCGACAAACTGTAGCATAAAAGTGATTTTCCTATGAATAGATCTTGTGATTCTGATCTGTAATTGTGTAGAAATTCGAATGGTATTTATCATTAAATAATTAAAATGCATCTCAAATAAATTTGTTAGAATATATCATTTAGTAATTACGAATGAATTACAAAAAAATGAAAATTATATTGGAATATATTATCTCTTAATTGTGAATACATTATATAGAAATTGTTTTAGAAGAGGTTATCTAGTAATTAAGAATATGTTAGGTTATCTAGTAATTAAGAAATTGTATCAGAATATATTATCAAACTATCATATATGATTTTAGAAAGAATTTATGGTAGGGTTTAGCAGCTTTTATATTTCGATACGAAAGATGATTTTTCAGAAAATATACCATCTAAAGAAACTTTTCATTTAAAATTAAAATATTCAAAATTCCTCATAATTTATCAGTGAATTTGAAAAGTGGAAGACATTCGATAAAACATGAAAAGGAAATTAATGCATTAACATTACCTTGTAGTGAACTATTGTAGTTAATTTTATATCTTTAGCAAAATAAACTTTAGAGACTGAAAAAAAACATGTAGAAATCAATTAATAACGATTATTGAGGATTAACTGAAAGAAAACTAGAAAGAATCACGTCTCACTCTCTCAAGCGGAATAAATTGCTGTTTTTTAACTTCTAACGCGATAATGTGAAGAATCAATCCTCACTTCATTAAATGTAATAAATTGCAATCCTTTATTTTTGACTGAAGACTGGAACGAATAAACTCTTACTCAGTCAAGCAGAATAATTCTTTATCTTTCAATTTCTTAAAAACAAAAATAAATTTAGCTTGTCAAAAAACTGAATTTCCAGATGTTGATAAATCTCCTATTTTAGACATGGATGGGTTCGATTTTTTTTTCAAATTACTTACTTCAGACTGTGAACACCATAAATAAAGCGATACTTTAATAAACTATTCAATGTTATGAGCTCGGCAGATGAAATTTAGTATGTGCCTCTTGTCAACTAAAAATAAAGTGTATGTTATGCTGTGGAAGAAAATCATCGAAGGTATATGTGAAATACACTATCTCAACAAATCTAAAAAGTTAGATTAATGTTCCTATGATTATTCGCATTTAAGAACAGGGTGATTCTCAAAATGTAACAATTTTTATAAAGGATATTTAGTTGATCACTCTGGACTGCAAATTGAATGTCTATATTGATTTCAAAATTCAATCGAAAAAGTTGCATCCTTAATCTCTACATATTGCAAACATTACTTGAATTCCCCACTTAGGTTAAATTTATGAAAAAGTCAAAAGAGAATACCCCCCTTCTCTTCTTATAAAAAAATGCCATAATTGGAGTTTTTATTTTATATTTTGAAATAAAGCCTTCTGTGGTAATAAGTCCAGAGCTACTAAGGTCACTTTGAAGCTTTATTGGCAGTTTAAACATTCGTTAGATGACATAGAGTATTACTCTAACACTTTCAGTTACACGGCTGTATTCTCCATCACATTAGCATAAATTTATGGATATTGGTCAAATATGTAAGCCCCACAAGCTCTAAGATTTTTATTTCCACGGTCCCACATATAAGAGTAGCGAGTATAATAATAAAAATTAATAATTGTGTGTTAACGAGAAATGGTTAAGAAATATCGATCGTTGGCAAAAGTTAGGTCATTGGCAATTTTTTTTTTGAGATTACTCACTGGCAGATTGCTAAAGATAATATTACTAGAAAATGTAATATGTAATTTGGATACCATTTATCTGACAGATTAAAAGCAAAAGCAAAATTCAGTCATGACATAGGGGTGACGCATCTTCCTCGTGTTATGGGCGTCCTGATTCGAGTATGATTTTTTTTCGCCTGTGTTCTATCTATGAGGTTTGTGAATGCACCCCGCTATAAAAAGGGAGTGTGCAAGCTAATGGGACGCATGAGTAGATGAGATGTATTCTTGGCCTTGGATGGTGGTACTAAAAACAAAAGACACTCTCTCGGCTTAAAATCTCTGACTTCCTCAGTGACCTTTCTCTAACAAGTGCCAAAAGAAACAACAGCATCTATAATTGAGGTCATACGATAACAAACAAAATTGCATTTTTTTAAATTACTCACTATTTAACTCTTACGTAAATGTCGGTCAACATTTAAATGCATTTGATACCAAATACAATATCAATCTATATTTTCGACGAGAAAATTGTGTATTAAATTAAATTCATCTGTATCACTTCGGGGTATTTTAGCTTATCTTAGAAAGGGTTAACTTGTACTTCAATAGCCGGATAGGCACTTTATTTGAATCGAATGCAAAATTTTGAATTGAATTGTTAGAATCTTCTTCAGAATGCTATTAGTTTGTATTAGTACATTAGTTTCATGAAGTGGAGAAATCTGTGTTTGCTTTTCCTCCAAATGATCCCAAATGATCTCATATTTCTTAGTTTATTTATTTACTTTAGTTTTTGACTTCAAGAAATAAGACGAACTTTTAAATCAGGCGGTATTTCGAATGTTCTTATATAATATGTCTTGAGCTAGCTTGAAATTTTTTATCAAATTCATATTCTGAAAACAATCTTGTCTACAGTATTTCACAATCTCCTATCTGCCCATGAAACTCCCTATAATACTTTTAAGAGGTGACTCCCATCTTTTTATGAACGTTCAGGTTTTCTACGTTTAGCAGTTCTTTGCTGACTTTCAGTGGTGGCGGGGTGATCGGCTATACACAAGAAAAATCGGTTCTATGCTGTTACGTAATCCTTTATCAGCCACTAATACTTAGAACAAGTAATATAAAAAAATCAAAGTCAATTTCTACTTAGGCTAAGAAAGAAACTGTTATTTTAGTTCTTTTTTGATTAAATAATTACAGTTAATATAAATAAATGATGAAAAAATTACTCATTTTCGCAAGAATTGAACTCGCATTTTTCACCTTTAAGGGAAAAATAATGAAATCTTTGCATTTCACCGATTGAGCTACTACCTGTTGATTTCAATCATAATTACAAACTGCTAACACTCAATTTAAAGTATTAAAAATTAAATTTGACTAATTAATTAATATTTAAAAAAAATTGTATTAATATGAAGTGTCATCCACTACAAGTTTTTTAAAAAAATGTTTTTGAACTTGC
>JAOUZG010043210.1:117050-150919 GCA_026289955.1 Argiope argentata
TTTTTTGAATTTTGAATTAAATTTTAATTAATTAATAAATTAAGTGAAATTTTAAGGTTGTTTCGCTATAACTTCTGAAATTATTACAGCACAAAATTGATTTTTGCATCACTTTAAAGCTCAAAACATTAGCTTTTCAATGATATTAATGTTTTGATTTATGAATTAAAACTCTATTTTTAATGAATTTTAAACATTTGATTTAATCGTTTTTTTTTCAACAATTTATTTCGCAAATATATATATATATACATCTTCTCGACGATCTCAAAAAAAACCCAGCTTTTAATAAAATGTTGCCATCATATTTTCAGAAGTTCCGATTTTTAAAAAAAGTTAATTACTACCAAAAATAAAACAGATAAATACAATTTTCATCACGTGATTATATGAAATGAAACAAATAGGAAATGTGATATATTTTAAACCGTAAATGCAAGAAAAAAATTTTCTTGATCGCTTGCAATATCAAAATTAACGATTCCATTAAAGAATTAAAGTAAATAAAAATACAAAATAAAAGTATATTACAAAATTGCTACAACTAAAACTGAAAAAGAATTTTTAGGAAAGCACCAAACGATAATCTTCTGAGAGCAAGATTAATTATTTAAAAGCAAGAAATCTTAAACGAACTTTGAAAATGACGTCATTTCAAAGAAACGATGAACAAAAAGCAATTGATAATCAGTAGTGATAAAATATTTTTGCATTCTTTTTTTTAATTTTTAAAACAATAAGGCATGTTTTGAATTGTTACCTTTTACTTATGTGAAGAAGATATTTTGTGCAAATCAAAGAATTTGCCTTCGTGATTGTAATTTATCTCCGCATTTCAATTAATCATGTGAAATAAAAACGCATCTTCTTTCAACGAAGTAACGTAGTATTAAAACTATACTGTTAAAAGTAGGTCAGCTATTTGAAAACGCATCTTCTTTGAAACAAGCATATGTAATAATTAACAATTCAAAATTTATAAAAGCATATAAAACTATTTTCACCCGCATATTTCGGAAACATCAAAAATTTCTACCAAAACAATATCATGTTCTCTCACGAGAAAAAATAATTCATCTATTATTCCAAATTAAACATATAAAAATGTCATTTTTGGTCCGTGTCCGTATAAAATGAAACAAATGATCCGTAAATATGAAACATGATATTTTTGGAAAATAAATGGATGGAAACGTTTTCTATCATGTTTTACTATACATATATTACTAATCCAATTAAATGGTTTTATTTAATGCAAATATGGCTTAACATCTACGAGGCATCTACTCTAATCGGAGTACAACATCTAATTTCTTAATTTTTTGGGAGAGATTTAAATCTCTTAGCAATTGGTCCAAGTGAAATATATAATTATAGATTTAGGGAAAAAATGCTGATGAATTAAATTTTTACATACATAATCTGCTCTATGAATCAAATTTAACAAAATATTCTTGAGACAATAAGTCCTTAAATAAAAAAGTGGTATTCCAATCAACTAAACCAATCATCAAAGCTGATCGATCTATGAAAATTTCAACCTAACTGTGCGGTGTATGCGTTATAGAATCACAATTGCGAGTGGACTGTATAAATGCGTTTATTTTCTTGCGTGTTATCGAGACAGTTTCAGAAACTGTTCTGTTGATATAATATGGTTGCCAGGTTGAAGTGGTTACAGAATTCGCCAAGGGGAGATGTCCCAGCGCCAAAGGCATGATTTTACAAGTACGGAACATCCCGCCCGGCGTTGAAATATGCATATGTTTCAATAAAAAAATGTACATAAAGTTACATCACAAATTTGACACATAAGTATAAAGAAAACAAATAAGACAATAATAAATTGCACAATAAAACAATCAGAATAATAATTAAAAAATACAAATGAACATTTCAATTTAAATCAAAATTATCTACAATAGGTAAAATGCAAATTTTAGAAATAGGTCTTTTAAAATTTCCTTTTGCAGTACGTATCTCTGCTACTCTGACATTGCCATCTGAGCCTGCAATTGCATTAATGATTCGACCTAATGGCCACTGGTAAGTTGGAAGTTGAATGTCCTTTATTAGAACTAGCATGCCAGGAGTTAAATTTTGTTTTTTAAGCAGCCACTTTGAGCGCTGTTGTAAATGGCTCAAATAATTATTTTGCCAATGTCTCCAAATAGTTTGAACTAACTTTTGAGTTCGTTGCCATCGACTGAGAAGATTGTCTCTTTTGTCTATGAGGTTAGGTTCTGGGATAGAATTGATAGGTTTTCCTATGAGGAAATGGCCTGGAGTTAATACTTGCATTTCATCAGTATCAGTTGGGAGAGGAGAGAGGGGTCGCGAATTGAGGATGCCCTCAATCTGAGTAATTACTGTTAAAAACTCTTCGAGTGTTAGTCTTGCAGGACCTACTACTCTCTTAAAATGATATTTGAAGGATTTCACGCCTGCTTCCCAAAGACCTCCGAAATTGGGAGCCCTAGGCGGCAAAAATTTCCACTTTATACCTTCGGTGGAAAGCATATTTGAAATGTCTTCGCTATCTACCATTAGTTGGTATAATTTTTTAATTTCTGTGGAAGCACCTATAAAATTAGTGGCATTATCGCTAAAAATTATGGAGCTTTTCCCACGTCGCGCAAAAAATCTTTTTAACGTTGCGATTAGAGCTTCAGAAGTTAGATCTGTGACAAATTCTATGTGTACAGCCTTGGTTGCTATACATACAAATAAAACAACATATATTTTCTGTAGATTACCCTTTCTTTGACTCTTAAATTTTATTTCGAATGGACCGCATAAATCGATCCCTACATTTAAAAATGCTGAACTTGGAGTAACTCTTTCAGCTGGAAGGTCTCCCATAATTTGGTTCGAGATAACGGGCTTGTTTCTAAAGCATCGAACACACTCGTGAACGACCTTGCGTGCTGCATTTCTACCTCCTATTGGCCAATATTTTAAACGAACAGTATTTAGAAGGGCTTAAGGCCTACATGAAAGTCTCGTTTATGGTAATGCTGAAAAATTAGCGTAACTAGCTTATTTCCCACTGGCAGAACAACTGGATGTTTCTGATAAAAATTTAAATTAGAATGCGCAAGTCTGCCTCCTACCCTAATAAGTCCATCGGATGGATCTATGAAGGGATTGAGAAATTTCAACTTACTCGAAGATGGAACTGACATTCCTTTTTCTAAAGCGGAGATTTCAATAGAAAAATGTTTTACCTGTACCAATTTTAAGAGAACCCTTTCAGCGTTCAGATATTCCTCTTGTTTGAGAAATCCTTTTTTCTTTTCAGGAAATCTGCAATTTTGAAGAAACCTAAAAATAAATGCTACAATTCTGATTAATTTATGAAATTCATTTGTGATAGCAAGTAAATCATCTAAAAATTTAGAGTCATTAGTTAAAGTCAAAGTTAATTTAGTAACAGGCTTGAGCTCATCCATATAAAGTTTGTCGGTTGAACCAGTAGAAATTTGTACAGTTTGATAAGTAGGTAAGTTTAATTTTGAAAAGTCTGGTCCTTTAAACCACAGTTCACTGGTTGCAAGGGCCTTAGCATCAAGTCCTCTGGAAAGCAAGTCAGCAGGGTTAAGCTCTGATGGAATATGCTGCCACTGGAAATCGTTTGATAGTTCCTGAATTTGAGACACTCGGTTGCTCACAAATGTCTTGAGCAGGTTAGAAGGAGTCTTTATCCAGGCGAGGGCTATTGTTGAATCTGAATGTAATATAACAGAGTCTATTTGGAGCCTCAATGCAGATATGACTTTCTGCGTAAGTTTTGAAAGAAGTAGACAAGAGCAAAGTTCAAGTCTGGGAATTGTGGTGGTTTTGGTTGGTGCTACCCTTGACTTACTACAAAGAAGTTGGGTAGTTACTTCATTGGCGTTAGACACAACCTTTACGTAAATTGCAGCACCATAAGCTTTAGAAGAGGCGTCTGCAAATCCAAGTATCACAACGTACTTAGAGACAACTTGAAAAAAGCATCTGGGAACACGAATGGATTTAATATTCTCCGATAAGATCTTAAGGAAGTTGTCCCACTGTCTGGAAATATCTGTTGGTAATGCCTCGTCCCAGTCCAATTTTAGTAACCACAGCTGTTGCATGAAAATCTTTGCTTTGGAGATGACCGGTCCCAACAGCCCGAGGGGATCATAGATGCGAGCTATTTGTGAAAGCACTTCTCGTTTGGTGTAGTTGCAATCTGGACTGGAATTGGAGCAGACTTTAAACCTAAAGGAATCACTTAAACTGTTCCAGAACATTCCTAAAGTTTTGACGGTAATTTCTTCAGAATTGCGGTCAAGCGTAAATTCTTTAAGTTCAGTTGATGAAGCCTTGTTGGAACACCACTTATGCAAAGTCATGCCTCCTCGTTGAAGCAACTGTGTCAGTTCTGATTTGAGTTTTTCAAACTCTCTAAGTTCTGAAGCACCGGAGAGGCAATCATCCATGTAAAAATCCTGGAGTACTGCCTTAGAAGCCAATGGAAAGTTATCTTTCTCCTCTAGAGCAAGTTGTTGCAAAACTTTTGTTGCTAAGTATGGTGCGGAAGCGGTTCCATATGTCACCGTGTGTAATTCATACACTTTAGTTGGTGCGTTTTTATCGATCTTCCATAGAATTTTTAGAAGCTTTGTTTGCAAAGGATTTATCTCAATCATTCTAAACATTTGCTTGATATCTGCAGTTAATGCGTAAATGTGTTTTCTAAATCTGATTAGAATTGAGAAAAGATCTTCCTGAATTACTCCTCCCTTGCACAACAAGTCATTTAATGAATGTCCACTGGACGTTTTAGCACTTGCGTTGAAAACTACACGAAGCTTAGTAGTTTTGCTTGATGGGTGTAATACTCCGTTATGCGGGAGATAGTATCCATTTTCGATATTTAAATTTTCCTTTACCTCTTTCATGTGTTTTAGTAATTCATACTCGCTGAGGAATTCTGAATAAAGCGTTTGCATAGCGGGATCACGATCTAAGCGTGTCCATAACTGGTCTAGTCTTTTAGACACGACTGCCTTAGAATTTCCTAACATTTCTGCGGAAAAATCAGGTTTGAATGGCATTTCTACTACAAATCTACCATCCGGGTTCCTATAATGCGTTTTTGCAAAATGTTCGTTACAATATTTTAATTCCTTGCCGCAAATTTCAGTTGTTTCTATTTCTTCAATTTCCCAAAAGCGTTTAAGAGTTTCATTAAGATTATCTGCGTTTTTAGTTAAAAAAACAATGTTTAGGAGCATTGTAAAGAATATTTCCTGAAATAACCCCTGAAACAAGATAGCCGAAACAACTAGATTGTAAGAATAAATTGTCGGCTAATTTTATTTTATCCTCTTTCAATAATGAGAAAAATAATTCTGCTCCCAAAAGAATATCTATTTTTTGAGGAATAAAAAATGAAGGATCCGCTAGTTTAAATTCCTTGGGAATATTTAAGCTCGAAATATTTAATTTTTTAGAAGGTGTGAAACTAGTTATATTAGGAACAATTAATAAATCTATTTCCCAATGCGAATCATTACTTTCATTTGATAAAAAAGCGGTTACTTTTTTCTTGATATTTAACGATGTATCATTTAAACCGCATATCGGAATGTTTATTCTTTCTTTTTTCAATCCCAATAAATCTGCCGCGGAAGACGAAAGGAAAGAAGATTCACTGGCAGAGTCGAGAACGCCTCTTAAGGGTTTAAATTCCCCCCATGCATCTCTGACATATATTATGGCGGTGTTTATCAAAATACTCTTATTACCGTTACAGAAAAGAGAAAGACGAGGGTTTTCTGACATCTGCGTTTCAATGGTCTGTGAATTATTAGTTTGAGGGTTCCTTCCCTGACAGGGTGTGGATGACGAGAGCCAGGTTTCACTCTCTGGATTGCTATAAGTGTTTGGCGCGATTGGCGGCGTAGAATATTTATGAAGCAATGTATGATGATCTAGTTTCTTTTTACAAACGAAACAAGAACTTTTAGAGTTACACTTAGAGAAAGGATGAAATTCACTTAAACAGTTTTTACAAAGCCGATTTTTTTGAACTAAATCTAACCTATCGGATAATTTCATTTCTTTAAATGCATTGCAATGATACAGTGCATGTGTTTGAGTTTTACAAGCGATACACAATTTAGGAGATTTATCTGCTTTGACAAAAAAGGATTTCGATCTCTCAGGGTTATATTTAGTAGGAATGGTAGTTTGAATATTATTTAAAATTTGGCATCTCTTTTCTAAGAATTCTAGAAAATAATCGAATTCAGGCACTTCGTTGTCTTTTAATGTTGATTCAAATTGTTTGCGGGTGTCGCGATCTAATTTTTCAAGAATAATGTTTAATAACAAAGCGTTGGATAATTTATCTCTAGCGAAATCTAAGATGTTCAATGATCTAAGATTCTTTAAAATGACATCCAATATATTTCGTAGATCTTTGCCAGATTCATGCTTTAATGGACGAATATTTAGAATGTTATTTATGTGACAGTTAACAATAATTCTTTTGTTTTCATAACGTTGCTCTAAAGCTTTAAACAGAGAAGTAAAGTTATCATCAGCAGTTTCTATGCATTTAGCTTCTCCTTTAAGAGAACCGCGTAAATAATGCAGTTTTTCATTTTCAGAAAGTTCAGGATTTTCACTTATTAGGCTATCAAATTGAGTTTTGAATAAATTCCATTCTTCGAATTTTCCGCTGAAAAACGGAAGTGGAATTTTTGGAAGTTTGATGAATGCCTTTTTAGGCTGATCATTAATATTAGAATCATCAAGACTTTGAGTATGCACAGAGTCAGTTTTTATGGTTTTTAATTTATAAATAGAGGTTTTAAGGCTTACCTCTAATTTTTGTATGAAATCATCCACTTCGAATAGAGAGGTTTCGATTTCCTGGAAATCTTCTTCTTTGACGATTTTGTAGTAATCATCCTTCAATTCTTCGAATTTGCGTTCGATATTTAGCACCATATCCAGTTGCGCTTGAAGTTCGGGAATGTCCATTTGGTTTTGTCCTTCAGTCAGGGCATTGTTCAATTTCGTAAGCTGGCTTTTGATGCTGCCACGCTTGCGATTAAGCGATGTGATATCTGCCATCTTAAGCGTAAAGAATTTATCAAATTCAACGATAAGAATTAATCCATAAGATCTGGTTGACCTCCGGCTCGACGGACCAAAATGTGCGGTGTATGCGTTATAGAATCACAATTGCGAGTGGACTGTATAAATGCGTTTATTTTCTTGCGTGTTATCGAGACAGTTTCAGAAACTGTTCTGTTGATATAATATGGTTGCCAGGTTGAAGTGGTTACAGAATTCGCCAAGGGGAGATGTCCCAGCGCCAAAGGCATGATTTTACAAATACGGAACACTAACTATTCGATATAAACTGGCGATTTTAGATAAATTTATCAAGATATCAAAGAGGCCAATCAGAGTTACTCTAGAATAATGTGTCTAAATTATGATAATGATGATTGTTCTAAACTTGCAATATTCAGAACTGAATAAATCAGCCAGATTTGAAGAAGATAGAAATGCTTATTTATTTATTTAGAAGTTGAAATATTAAGAATATTTTGCAAATATGAATCTATAAGACCAAAGGAATTTAAACCCTAATTTTTTGAAATGTATATATAAACTTAAAAAAAATATTATTGAGAGCATTTATATACATCTAAAAATAAAAATAAAAAACTGAAGGTTTCAATTAACCTTTAAAATTTTTTGCCGAATAATTCCTTGAGATCTTATAAATTATTTAAAAAAAATTATAATTTTTCAATTTCTGTATTGAACATAAAACTTCAATGTCGGGCTATTCTGCTTTCAGTTCTTAGTTTTATTTAAAGACATGCTTGAGTACATAAATTGATTAAAGAGGTCATTATATTAAGCGAAGTTTCATCATTTTCAATTTAATTTAAAAGGGAATTTTACGTGCACTGATAGGAATGCTTAAGGCCTACATAATAGTATAAGTGAATTTTATGACTATCGAAATTTGAAGTTTTTAAATATTTTTGTGAAAAACTTATTATGAGACCAAGTTATATAAAAAATGATTTAACACTTTAGTCGGCATTAATATTGGCGAACCGACTGGTTGCCAAAGGCGGCTAGTCTATATTAATAAAAATGCAATTTGAAATGCGTTGCTAAGCTCAAACTGGAGAACGGCTTGACCGATTCAGCTAATTTTTTAAAAATATTTTCGTTTAGGCACGAGGATGGTTCTTATGGAGAGAAAAAATTAAAAAACTGCGTGGAAAATAGTTAAAATGACACTTTTCTTACTTTCCCGCCAAAAATCTTCATTTCCTTCCCCCACACCAACTGAATTAGATTGCAGGAAATAATAAATTATGATTTGTTTAGAAAGAAATACGCAAAGTCAGTTGGTTTTCATTCATAGATAACGAGATGTTTAAAAAAGAAAGAAAATAGTTGCTTTTATTATTAGTCGGTATGAATATTTAATCTATGTTTGCTCAAAATAAAGTCTGGGCAGGGAAGAAAAAAAAGAATAACAAAGGGAAAAAAAGTTTTATAGAAATAAAAGTAGTGAAAAAAAAGGATAAAAAGAAAAGAAGGGTGTGTGTGTCACCATTATTTCGTCTGTGCGAGGCATTTTCCAACCTGTTTTTAAGCTTTTGCATCTCTTGAAAACCAATTGTGTCTTCCTTTGTTTAGTGTGTTTACATTTATGAAAATTTGAATCTCATTATTCTATAAAAACAGAATTTTAGACCTTTCCCTCCACCATGTAAGTAAATTATCAATTCCGGGGCAATCATTGCTCGGATAGAAAGAGAAAGATGAGTAGTACAGTGAACAGATCATCTGAAGAAAATAATAATAAATAATACTAAAAATGAATTATATGATTATCAAAATTTGTTTGGTTTAAAAATATTTTTGTGAAAAACCTGTTATGAGACATAGCTACATAAAATATTAGCGAGCATTAATACTGGCGAACCGACTGGTCGCCGAAGGCGGCTAGTATCTTTATAAAACAGTAGATAGAAGAAAATTGAGTATATCATTTTTTTCCCTGAAGTGGTGGAATATATTTCTCTGAAACATATGCTACCATTTTAGAATTCCATGGAACTATTTTTTTCATGGAATAATATTCGAATAAAAACTCCCATACGTAAAATATATAATAATCAAATATCGAAAACTTTTGATCATTTTTATTAATATCATGTACAGAAATGTTCAGCACTTTAATCATAACTAGTTTTATGCTAAAATGATGAGTTAAAAAAATTAAACAAATGATTGAAGATAAATTTGCTCTGCGCTGAAAGAAATGCAATGTAGTCATTTTCTCCCCTTATTGAAGTCGTAGTCATGTGTTAAATAGAACATATTTGGAGGGAAAATATTCATTCTATTTTTTAAAAAGAATCCGCAAAATAAGACCTTTAAAATTATTGCATATTGAGCTGGAAATGATATTAAACTATAACGTCATCACAATCATGACAATAAACAATGATTAAACAAAATTTGAAAAATAAGTGCTTGAGTTAATGAGCGAAGTAATATCTTCTATAAACGCATTATTCGGAATTACTCTGAGAGTTTACGCTCTGTAAACGTAATTCCGTTTCTGCAGAAAATTTTGAGCTCCTTCATAATGCATTTAACAGGGGATTCTCTTAATCAAAAGGGTAATTCTAGGGATATTAGAAATTTCCATTTGAGTGATATTAAATGGTGGGAATTCTACGTAAATATTGCTCGATAATAACATTTTTCGTTTGAAGAATATGTTCCTTTATTGATATAGACTGTGACTTTGAATAACATTCTTATTACCAATTCATCTGCACTTTTTGGAGGAAATACAAAATCATTTTGGAATTCATTGGTTCATTTAACCTCTTAATTATCCACCTTTATTTGCCCTGCTAACTGTCTCCTTTCATTTAAAATTTTAATTATTTACCATTATTTAACTTCTTAACTATTCACCTCTAATTAACATCTTGATTATCGACCTTTATTTAATCTGTTAATTAGTCAGACTAACTTATTATTAATATATGCAGAAGATGAAATGTAATAGATTAAGTCATTTTAAGCCTTTAAGATCATTCAAGTTTATACATAGAAAAAAGGCTATGCTAAATTTTTTGAGAAAGATTACAGTCCCCTAGTGGTAAAATAAAGAAGTTACAAAAATAAGTGAAAAAATAAATAAGATAGATCAAGAAATCCAATCAGAAAAAATTACCCTATACCATAATAAGAATAGAAGGAAATTCTTTATGGGGTTACCTAAATTAAATTTAAAGGTGAATTTATGATTAAAATTATGAACTTTCTATGATTTGAAAAAGTAAAAAATACATTTTTCGATATCATCCTAGTTTTATAGAGCTAAATAGCAACGCCGAAACGAAATCAATCAACAATAGAAGTAAAAAATAATTATTAAAATTTAAAGCTGAAAACTGCACTCTTGGGAGGGTTTTTTTTAAATTTAAGACGAACTTTTTTTCGAATCAGAAAAAATGTGTTATTTTAATCTCAAATAATTCACCAAATTCTTAGATATAATGCCTTGAAACATTTTACGTTTTTTTATTGTGATATAGTATATAGCAGGGGTTGTCAAAAGTTTAGACATAACAACCCTCTTTTTAAACTATTTTGGCAAACCCTCAAAGTTTTAACTCTAAAGTTTAGACAGAAATTTTGAAAATTTTACACATACTCAAGAGTTCGTATAGTATGTGTAAGGTATTGGTGCCACATCCCCTTACACATCCTCTTTCTCTTTACTAGTATAGTCTCATCTCGAAACTTTGATTGAACAGTTTAAAGATTACATTCCAGTTAAGGATATGAGTGGGATTGTGTGGATGGTCAATTCGTTCAGTGAGCAAGCCGTAACAAAAGCTGAGCCAAGTGTCCGACATCATGATCAACTGATAGAGGATTTAAGTGATCAGTCAGCTAAAGTAACTTTTAACAAAGTTTATATCGACACATTTTGGATACTTATTAAAAAGGAATACCCAGAATTGTCCACAACAGCATTAAAAACTTTGATGCCATTTTCTACATATTACAGCTGTGAACAAGGATTCTTCATAATGATAAATTTAAAAACAAAGTCAAGAATTCATTTGACACTGGAAAACAACATTGTTTTGTGTGTTACAAAGCCTATTCCAGACATTAAAAAATGGGTTAATTCCAAACAAGCTCATGTATCCCATTAACTAATAGAACACAAAAACCGACTTGCATGTGTATTTAAAGCTTTATGTGCACTCTTTTTTTAATGAAAACGAAAGCAATACATTCTTTTTTTTAAACTTTCTTTTAAACAGAACTTGCGACCCCCTTAGGTGTCACGACCCACCTTTTGAGACCCCCTGGTATATAGTGTTCTAATAGAAATTTTTGGTTGATCATCAATAAGATGCGGTAACCTGTAAATTCAACAACCAGATTGTTGTAGATACAAAGTTCATCTCTATTTAAACGAAATGCTATTTTTAATTTAAATAACTTTAAAGAACCTTACTTTATAGTACAGTTATAGTAACAGTATAGTCACTGTTAATTCTGTATAATACTATATAAAATTCATCGTAGCAAAGGAAATAATTCAGGATATAAACATTCTGTTTTAAGGACATTAAACAATTACCGAATCAATAGAACAGTCATTGAATAATAAAAAAATTTTCATTTAAATTTATAGTAAAAAGTCTACTTTTTTCTTGCATTATACACATTTTATTTGGGCAAATTTTAACCTTCATACATTCTTGATGAGTTGTAAGAATAGACAGATTAAAATGGTGCATTGTCATCGATAAAATATTACCATTCATCGCATTCTCATCAAAATTACTGAAGCTGTTGTTCATTAAATAAGCAAGATATCTATTCATTTAATACTTAATTGGAAAGTTAAAATGTATTCAGTCCCATTCCTTTCTAGTCGCCAACAAAATAACAAATATTTTAATCTCTGGTATTATTCACAATACGCAAATTTTGAAATGGCAGATCCATCGCTATATCATAATCAATTTTTTTCTTTTCTTGTTTCTTTGCGATTTCCTTCAAGATCTATGACAATAACATTGCTACAAATAAGATTATTTTATTTCATAACATTCATTTCTAGGATTATCATTGATAAAAATATTCTAACAGTGATTTTAATTCACCATTTTACGATTTAAATATCAATATTTCTTTGCATTTCTATCAAAGATGTCGGAGCTATTGTTATCGGTGCAGGTCTAGTGTGTGTGTGTATCTACATAACCCGGAAGATGCTATTGACACATCCACATGCTTTCTCTATTCCGATCGAATGTGATATATTTTAATAACTTGCATTATTCACGATACATAATTTCACGATGGAGGGCCACCAACAAAGGCAATTTTGCGAATATGAATCATTCAATCGGTTCGCAGATGACAGAGGCAGCTGCGAGCAAAATGGAGAAATGCATGAGCCTACTTTGTGATTTCAAAGGTAAAGTTACATTCTATTAAATAATGTCAATAATGTGCTTATTTATGCTTTGAATTCCCTGAACTATATGATATTATGTAATAGACATTCTTATAGGCCAAATAATCCTACTAATGAATATATTCATTCAAGAATTAAAATTAGATAATAAATGTGCAATCTTAAATTTTCGAAAGCAGTCTCTTTCATCGTCTATTCTGCTTTCTTTGTTAATTTAATTTACTTTAATTTTTTGTTGATACATTTAATTTTATATGTAGAAAGCCTCCCTCCAAAATACACTAAATTAATTTCATTTTCATTTTTTACGGAAGTTTATGTTCTTAAGAAGCATTATAAATAGTTGATAACTTTGATCAAAAGTTCATCATCTTTTTTTATTTTGAGCAGCTCAAAAATATCACAATGAGTCCGATTTTTCCAAGAATAGACTTTCCAGGAATATATATATATATATATATATATACATATAGTGATAGAATATATAAATACTTAAAATTAAAAAAGTTCCGAAAGTTTTTCAAAAAAAAAAACGACATCCTGATATTATATTTCAAAAATCACTCCAAGGATAACAGGACAGATTCATTAAAAGTGCTAAAATCAGATCAAAAATTTAGGTTCCTGAATAATGCATTCTATGGAAATCACCTTTATTATAGATTTAACGAAAAAGTTTTCAAAAGATCAGTTTAACTAATTTTGCTATTAACTTGCCCTAAATACTTTATTAATAATTTGAAATATTTTCATTTGGGGGGAAAGGGAGGTTCTTTTTAAATAATTTGAAATTCTAATTTAAAATGTTATCCCCTTTTGCCGTCTTATAATTTTCTTTATTAGCTTCACTTAATTGCGTTGTCTTGTTACAGAATCAAGGAAGAAAAAAATAACATTTGAATTGCCTTTTGTTCTCCGATGACAAAAGTTAAAGCATCAAAGGATAATAAAATGATTTCAACCATAATAATTTTTTTCTCGCAACAATTGTTCTTGGACAAACTAAGACCTCATTGTGGTCAGCGAGGCAAGTTTTGTTTACATATCAAAGGGGAGGAAATTCTTGGGAATACACTTGAGAGCTATGCGGATATAAAGAAGACCTCCAACTAATATAATAATTACATGATGAATGTTTTTATTTCTTTTGTTAAATTTTTTTATGTAGAAAAAAACTATGGTTGAAAATTATTTTTTTGTTTATATGATGCATCCTTTAATCACATAATTTTTTCGAAATATTTGATTTTTTCACTTTAAAGCTGAAGTAAATAATTTTATTTCGTAAATGTCTTATCGATAATTTTCTTATTGCTTTTTTAAGGTATCATGTTTTTAGTAATGTAAATGTTAATTATATTACTAATTGAATCATTTCAATATTTCATATTTAAAATAGTAAGAACAATTAAAATTAAATTAAATTCTGAAC
This sequence comes from Argiope argentata, assembly GCA_026289955.1. NCBI lineage: Eukaryota > Metazoa > Arthropoda > Arachnida > Araneae > Araneidae > Argiope > Argiope argentata. Next base: position 131,030 of record JAOUZG010043210.1, read on the forward strand.
GAGCAAAAAAAATTATTATTACTTATTTTTTTACTTTAGTACGGGTAATTATCAGATAACAAAAGAGTTAATTACATTTTGATTTGAAACAAAAGCAGGCAATTAATTCGAATAAAATTACTTTAAAATGCATAATATTAATGAAAATGAGCTGTAAACAGAAGAAATTTTTTTAAATATTGAGAACTATTAAAATAAAATTTTATTGTGAAACATTAAGAAAAGGGCATTCTTTTTTATTAGTTTTAGTAAATGCAGTTATCAGTTAATAAAACAATTTTATTACATTTTATTTCAAAACTAGTTGAGACAGTCAGGAATGAGTTGAAGAAAAAAATATTTGTGAAAACAAATTATAAACTAAAAAAAGTTCTGAACAAAGAAACATTAATAACAATTAAAAGGAAATTATATTCTGAAACGTTAATAAAAGGGCTCTTTTAAGTATTTTGTTAAATACATGAAGTAAGCAAATGCATTGTTATTGGATTTAATATCAATATTAAATTTTATATCAATATCAATTATAAATCGTTATTCATAGAAATTTTCACAATAAAAAGTATATTAACATGTTTTTATTTCACAAAAGATGCTTTATTTTTTAAGTGAACTTTAGATGAACATGGATTGTTTTAGTTTCAAAAACCTTAAACTTTCATTATATTATAGTTGAAAATCTGTTTTTTTAAGTGATTTTATTAATATATAATTTATTATCACTAATTAACATACTATATTATATTATCAATAAATAACATATATACATCATAAATAAATAGTGTATATCATAATAGTGTATATTATGATATAGAATAAATAATGCATGTTGTGATTCATCATCAATAAGTAACGTTACTTATGATATATATGTTATCAATAAGGGAACTTAACTTATGATAGAGATACTAAATGCATAACCAACAAATGAACGTTACATGTGGTATTTGTATAGTATGTATTATCAATAAATGAAGGTTAGTTATGATATATATATTTTACATGTTTTATCAATACATGAACTTGTTTAGATATATTATCAATAATTAGCGTTTATTATATTGATATATGTTGGTATATGTATAGTATGTATTATGAATAAATGAAGGTTAGTTATGACATTGTATATTACATGTTTTATCAATAAATGAACTTATTTATGATATATTATCAATAATTAGCATTTATTATATTGATGATGAATATATCAATAAATACAGTATCAAAAATTGCGTGACATTCCAATAATTTGATAGCGTCAGCTAGCATTTTTTTATCAACGTGACATGGAGCCTGAATTTTGAAAATTCTCTCTGTAATACTTTAATGTAGCGAGTGTTAATTTCCCCGACACATAATTTATTAAATACTCTAAAATATAAATTTAAAATAATCTTCTAAAATATACATTTCAGTAAATATTTCCTTAACATTTTTCCAACTGATCAGTTTATTTAAAAAACAACTCCTCGTATTGCTTCAAAAAATGATATTAATTTAAATAGGAAACATCTGCGATTAGTGCCTTAAAAATTGAATATCTATCATTGAATTCTTTTTTTTTTATTTTTTAAAATAAATTTGCACAGCTAAAACTGAAATACAATCCATAAATTTTACTTTTATTTTTTGAGATTCAGTACTAGGAAATACAACTCCTTTGAAATCAAAATTAAATTTATTTCTGATAATTCAAATGTAAAGTCATGGCATATGCAGAAATGCTAAAAACATGAAATAGACAAAGATAAATAAAAGTCACTATTCTAGCATTTTTGTTAGAAACGTTGTTTTCAGCTCTTCTCTTAATCTTGATTCTAGTGTTTCCTTGAATTCATAAACAATAGGAGACAATTTATCTGTAAAATAATCAGTTTACGAATACAACAAACTTGTGAAAAATAAGAGCTGAAAACAATGAAGAAAATATTATTCTAGAATAAATGTTTATATTTTGTTATTTCTTTTATTTTACGAATATTCCCTTGGGAATCACAGTTTTAATTTTTTTTAAAAAATAAAGGATATTTCCTGCATCTAAATAAACAATGAAAAGGAAAATAAATGATCAACAGTTTGAAATCTGAGGTTAGTAAAAAAAGAGAAAGAACGAAAGAAACAAAAGAACTCCAACGAAAAGTGCTGAAAGCATCGTGCACATGAACCATATGTTATTTGAATAAAGATGGAATCTGGAACTTCATTTTAGCCTCCAGGGATTTTGTTCCTCGAACAGAAATCTACTCCTGATAAGAACAAAGTAACTACCTTCGAAATCAATTTGCTTTTCAACTGGTGGCAAGAAATTAATCTTTGCAGGGGACCGTCGTAAACCCTGTCTGAATCAGCAGGTCGTCTAAGTAACTCTTTAAATTTGCGACAGGAACTAAAAGCATTCGACGCGTGGCGTTGTCATGGAAACAACGAAATTGTTGCAGTGACGTGTAAATTTTACAATGTGGGCTTTATTTTTGTTTCCTTCTTTTTCTATTCCCCATAATATGTTTAGTTGAATTGCTTAAATCTGAGGCTGACACAGTGTTCAATTTTTAAGAAAATATTTTTTATTGTATTGCAGCTTGTTATTTTTTGTAGGTTTTATAACTTACTTTACAGTTCACAATATTAAGAATTAGGTCAATGCAAAAATTAATTAACAAGGCAAATTGGTAAAATTATTTATCCCATTTTTGTTTTAAACAACGTCACGGAAAAACGTGTTTTTAAAAATAGTAATAATAACCATTTTAATTGTGAAGATTGTAGGTAAACACTTCACAATCTTTTCAAGTTGTGAAATTCTAGTCTTTTCATATCAATTGCTGTTGTTTGTTTGTGTGAAAGGATTGAGACATGCCCTTGTCAAAGAGACATTTTTAAGTGCAGTGTAAGCGTTATATCAGTACAGAGATATCTTCACGATTCTGCAATGAAAACGCATAATAAATTTAGTTTAATTTAGTTTCATTTAATTCATGCTGAAACATTAGTTGAAAACAAGTCAGAAATTCTTATGAACACACAGCTAATCAAGAATGATGTTTATCGACCAAAGTTTTTGAATACATTTTTAGAGAATAATGAATAATAATTTTTCAAAGTATAATGAAAAGCTATCACATTTAATATCAAGTATAGCATTAGTGATTATATTATGTATAGTTGCTAATAATTTCTAAACAAAATTTCTTCAGAAGCTTGCATTGTGATTTCATTTATTTCAATTTGAATCATTGAATTTGAAAAAAGTACATGCTAAACTGAATATTACTGATTTTAATTTCCCAGTTTCTAACAGTCAATAAACAGAGGGTTCTGAACTATGTAATGTGCTCAAACATCAATGCATAAATTTAATTATTTTTAAATACAAAGTTTTTTAACCTTTTTTTCATATTTAGCCCATTTGCTGCCAATCACGAATATACTCGTGGTTGGCAGGGTATTACCCATTGCCATCACGTATATACTCGTGTTGGCAGGGTGTTACCCATTGCCATCACGTATATACTCGTGATACAATCAATATATTATAAAGTACAACTTGTCAAACTTGCAAACTTTTTATGGCCACAAAATAAATATACAAGTGTAAAAACTTGAAAAAAAGCTACAAATAAATTGTTTTTACAAAAATTCTGCTTTATTTAACCCATTCACTGAATTGCATGAGGTTATTCCTATTGCCAACCACGAGTATACTCGTGTTTGATTTTTATACATGCAAATGATTATTTATGACAATATATGTATTTATATTGAAATAGTAAAACTTAGATAAACAATAACACTCAAAAAAGAAATGGCAATGCGAATAACCTCATGCAATTTAGGCTTGGCAGCGAATGGGTTAATTATTTATTATTCAGATGCACAATTTCTCATATTTGATGTCTTCCAACTTAAATTGTAATTTAAGGTGGGTTATCATATTAGCTATATTTTATTATAGTTCCGAGTTTAATATTAATAATAATTATGATACTACATAAAATGAATACAGTTGCTTCATGAACAAAAATGGTAGATAAAAAAAACGAATCTGCCACTATTTGGGCAGATAATTGAAACTATAGTAAACGAAATCTATAACTCACTTAATCCTAGTTTGTTTGTTTTTTTACTTTACTGAATAATTGAAAAATGGAGAAAAATTGAGCATTATATGCGTCTCGAATTTTCAATAAATTTAATAAGACTTTAGTTCAAGAAAGCGATGATCTTTCAAATAGTTCATGTGACAAAAATCTCATGAATGAATTGAAAAAGAATAAAGTACAAATATGTTGTGTTTAATAGAAGGGAGGAATGTCTGATTAATTGTGTGTGTGAGAGCCTGTGCGCATGTGCGCGTAAAATTTTGCATGTTTTCTAACACATTAGATCCTCTCAAAATTAATTTGTGTGTATAAAATTAATTAAAAACATATTATAGCATGCTTGTGGAATTTGAATTTAATTTAATATTTGCTATTATAGATGTTTAATTACTGCTTATAACCTTATATGAGTAATATAAATAATTATGAAGTAAAACTGTTACTTGTAATTATAATTGATAAACTGAAATTTGAACTGTTAGTTTAGATTTATTATCAGTACCGGTGTGCATTGATTCCTAACTGGGAAATTCTTTAAATAAGGTAAATAAATTTTTGAAAGTCACTTAGATTTTTAAAAATTTGGAAGGAACCAAAGAGGAACATTTTAAATGTTCTTGCCCTCTTCAGATTTTTTTTTTGTAGATGGAATTGATACTGAATCCGTTTTCCTGCCTTATCTAAATTTCGGTGGAGAAACGATTCGAGTTACGTCAGCCAAAAAGTATTTCTCCTGCGAATAGAATTCCTTATCCTAGAATGAAAATGACATAGAAATTTCTTTAAAATGTATTGTCTTATAATTACCAATACATTACGAATTTTGTTGAAATGTATTAAACAAATGCTATCTTATATATTATTATTTATTATCGTCAAGAAGGGAAAATATTTTTTTTTCTTCTGGATAATTGATATTTGTACTCACGTACAGTTTATTCCACTTCGAAGAGGTTATTTTTTATGGAGTATCCTTGTTCTTTCTGGACTTGACAGAATACATTTGTTTTCCGAAGTGAAAATAATTACTCGCGTCGATAAAAGCTTAAACATGAACACAATATAAGTGCGAACATTGAAGTATTTTCAAACAAGGATGGCAAATATTTATACAATTCAGATAATTAATTTATCAATACCATAATTCGGAACAGTCTGGCACACAGATCATAGTTATTTGCATATAGCTAAATAGTTATCCGTCTGTCTTCATAACTACTCAGTGTAAATGCTCCAAAATTAATAAACATATTATTCAAGACATGGGGAAGCGGATTAGATAAAAAAAAAGCTCATGAAGCTTATATAGATGGCGCTGTTAAATAGAAAATATGCTGAGAAGACAAAAAGTCTGTATTTGTAACACATTTTATACAAACATTTAATTAAAAATATCTTACCGATGCAGGGGAAAGTGTTCAATATGGTTCCCTTCTTCCAAATATAAAATCTGGATTTTGTGGACAGTTTGTTGAACTGCTGTTTATAACTGGTCAATTGAGATACTTCTCACTTGCGGAATAATACTGTCTTTAAAACTACCAATGTTACCAGATGTTTTCGATAAATAAGATGTTTTAAGTAGCCCCTAAACCAAAAGTCACAAGGTAAAGAAGATGGTCAGATTGCCTGAAAGAGGGAAATGGCTGTACATAGAGTTACATTGTGTAGATGCGCTCCATCTTGCATAAATGTGATTGAATTGGCGCTGTTGCATTTGGAGTACAACAAAATTTTAAAGCATGTTTTACTTCCTCCTTGCCGTCAAGGAAACGTCGTTCAATGTAGCCCTTTCGAAAAAGAGAGATCCAAGAATAAATGTGGGTATGAATCCACTGTAACTTTTGGTGAGGGAAGCAGAATCTTTTGAAAGATACGAGGGTTTTCAACTTACCAAATGCGACAATCATGGGTGGCGACTGTTTCAATTAAATGGGAATGTGCCTCGTCGCTTCATATACAGGATGCATTTTCTTACGCTCAAGCCAGAAATATCAATGCAAAGGTCATACCCAAGTTGCATCGCGTCATATCCAGGATGCATTTTCTTACACTCTATCCAGAAATATCAATGCAGAGGTCATATCCAGGATGCATCGCGTCATATCCAGGATGCATTTTCTTACACTCTATCCATAAATATCAATGCAAAGGTCAGTCGCTTCTCCCTGACGATGAGTAGTAATTGAATGTAACAAACTTTGCATGGGTAAAAATGAACGACTGTTTCACAATTCATGCCACACCGAAACCTCCAAGGGCTGCGACACGCAACGTGCATTACCACAGCCTTCAGTAATATCTACTGATTGCTTAATAATAATGGCGGCAACATACTCAGCGGCATTTAATTCTTAAGTACAGTAGCAGTATTTCTTTTGTTTTCATAAAACAACTTCACGAGTAAAACGAGTTCTGTCACAATGGCAACCGTTGCTGAAAAGAATGACATTTTTCCCTTTTTATCATCTTTTAGGCCTGTAAATTGTAGCTGTCAACTAAGGGTTCAATAATAAAGGCGGCAACATATTCATCGACATTTAAATGAGTTTATTTGCATCCTCAAACATGTGAAGCTCTAAGATCTCCATTTTTCTTGCATTTGGGGTCTTCATCCGGAAAACTTGTAATTCTCTAGTACAGTAGCAGCATTTCTTTTGTTTTCATAAAACAACTTCACGAGTAAAACGAGTTCTGTCACAATGGCAACCGTTGCTGAAAAGAATGACATTTTTTTCCATTTTTATCATCTTTTATGCCTGTAAATTGTATATGTCAACTAAGTGTGTATGTTAATTTTTGGGCTTGGATTGCAAAATTGCAGTTTGGCAAATTAAATTTCTTCAGTTTTTGTCATTTTTTATGTCATATCAACAATAGAATTTAAAAAGAAAAGATTCCATAACATATGTATTTTTTGTGATTATTTGCGTTTTTTCAGCATAATTTTTGTTGTACAGCTCCATTTATCTGCATTTCTGTAACTTATCATTTTTTCTTGCATAATCGGTTTCCTTGTGTCTTGAATAATGTGTTCACTAATTTTGGAGCCTTTACATTGAGTAGTTCGCTCTGTAGAGAGCTCAGAGTTGGAGTGCTTTAATTCTGACTACCTTGTATATAAAAAGAGACAAAGATAGAAATTATTAAAATTCTGATATAAAAATTTCTAAATATTGTATAACTAACAGATCTTCTACATAATAATTTTATTGAAATTAATATAAGAATGGATAATAATATAAAAATCTTAATGGAATTAAGAATGCATAAGAAAATAATTTTAACTGACAATTTTAAATATGAAGCAAAATGCAGTACCGAAATTTAAAAAAAAGTCTCTCCTTAAAGACTGAGTTTTGTAATTCTACAAAGATCTACACTCATTTCAACTTGCAACCCATGGGTATCAAATTCAGAAACCTGGTGCTAGAATCTTGATGTTTCTGTAGAGTTTTAATATCATTAAGTAAACATCAAGACTTTTTTTCCAGAACATCAACCTTTGGAAATTAATTGGTCCGTAAGGGATATAAGTTGCTTTTAATTTCAAATCAAATCAATTATGCCGGATTAAATGAGCTCAATTATCCCATTACCTTCAATTACCAAATGAAAAAGGCATTAAAGTCGAATTATTTTAATAGTTTAATGCTGTTCTGTTAATTATGTAAATGAATTTTCTTATTTTATCAATTTCCATAATAACAATGCTATTAAATCTTGACTCTCCTGGTGCGTATTATGCGATTTCTGCGGGATTGGCAATCAGCCCGTTTTGTTAATTTTGCATCTTGCGATTTTCACAGATTAGAGTATTTATTTTTACAATTACAGATTTTTATTATATTATATAATTATTGTTCAATATATAGTACCAGCTCCTTTTCTTTTAAAAATATTTGAACATATTTGCAATTCTTATTTTAAAGAATCCTGCCATCAGAGAGCTAACTGTTTCTGATAAATTTCACACCTTTTGAAATTTTTTTAACCACTTAACTGTTTTATTTTCTCTACTATCAAATTAGATGACCCCATCTTTTTGGGTTATATTTTCTTTTTTTGATTCAAATGTAAATCCATTAAATACTTGACTTATCTATGTATTCGAAGTAATTTTAATATTGAATTATAATCTTTATGAATGATTTATTTTTTGCTTACAACTATTAAAATTCGATAAATCGATGCACGTACGTAATATTGGCAAAACAGTTACGTTGTTAAGATTATTCAACTTCTTTTTCTGATTTTTTCATAAACTTGTGGTGATTGCTATATAAGCCAATTAATATCCTTCAAGCTGAAGGGTCACTTTTGGTCGATCGATATGATACTCGGCTACTAACCATAAGATTGGGAGTTCGGGCCTTCGGCAATCCGCTATTCATCCTATATACTATATATGGATAATATAGAGTCGTCCTATCAAACACTTCAAAAGTTGAAGAAAGGCATTTATAAGTTTGAAGAAACAACGAGCACTATTTGATTTTTATTATAAAAGGGATATATTTTGTTGAAAATTAAGCATATATATATATATATATATATATATATATATATATATATATATATATAAAAATTTCCAATATTTAATAAAACCTTGATCGATTTAATTCACCAATGTTTTTACATAATGGGAAAAAATGCCAAACTATGCTTGGTTTTTAATTAGTTAGAATTTCAAAGATAATTTTCCTGAGATTCAAATTCTAACCTTTCAAAATATATTTATTCCTAAACAGATAGCTCTATATCTAAGGATTTATTCTGTGGAGCTCTTCTTATTATTATTAGAAATTCAAATAACCGAATGATTTTAAAGACCTTTGTCGAGAACAAGATTTCAGAATTTCTGTATGCTTTTTGGAAATTATTGGTGAAATTTTAATGCACGCAAACATGAAACGCATGAGAAGAAATTAAGAGCATAATTAGAACCGCATTTAAATAGAGGGTTGTAGCTGCTAAAGAGTTTATGGCGCAGCATTACTGAAATCCAATAATTCTTCCTTAACGCAAACATTTATATTCGCACTTGAGCGATAGTGATTAAGTTAAGAGGGATTTCACCATCTTTAAATGTAAGTAGAGAGCTCGATGAACTATTTTCTTGAGATTCTGAGCTTCGAATTCAAAAATCAAGAGGCTTTTCATTCACTTCGGGGTGCATTCTAGTCATTCATACCGTTGGATTTCGTGCGTTTATATAAACACCAGATTCTAAGTATTTAACTATGTCACGGAATCGAAATGGCTTGAGTGCCTGAGTGCACATGTACTCAGATTACCTTATATATTTAAACAATTATTTAGAAATTTATTTCCAATGTAACAATTTGGATAAAATGTTATAATCAGATTCGGTTAAGCATTTTAAGTTTAGCTACGTTGTTTTCTTTCCGGAAGGAACGCTATTTTACACACAAAAATATTTTAACTATTTGAGTCTATTTCTGTTTACTCCCATGCTGACAATATCTTATGGTGACATCTTGGACCCGAATTTAAATGATAAAATTGAGTTAATGCACTCATAACTTTAAAAAAATCATGACTGGTTTATGTAAATAAGAAGATTTTGCTGCAGTGTAATCACTTTAAATTAAATTTCAAATTTTAAGTTAGATGACAGAAAATTAAGAAAAAGCATATTACAACAAACATATTTACTAACAATACTAATGATAATTTTTCTAAATAATACGAGTTTTAAGATAATCAAAATTTGAAATATACATAAATATTGCTGAAGAAGCCATTAAGATAAAATTACATAAAAATTTCAATTTAAATTTTAATAACAATAATCCGAGTGATTCAGTAAGTCATAAAACATGGTCATTTTATGTCATATTTAGTTTTTCTGAAGTGTGATTTTTACATTCTAGCTATTTTATTTCACACGGTATTGTAATCGAAAAGCAACAACATAATGAAAAATACATGTTTATATACATAAACATGTATTCTTCATTAATTTCATTTAATTTCATTCTATGGGAATTTGTTTCTTTTAAAGTAAATTTGTTTCTTTTATATTTATTTATTTCCCAAACTTAATTGTAACTGCATCGTATATCTTATTAAAACAGTGGATATATATTAAAACAGGATAAAATCCTTTTTATCGTGTCAAAACATAATGTTTTGGGGATAAGGTTTTTGGCGTCAACAAAATTCGGTAGGCGGATATTAAAATTTATTATCTGCACGAGCATCTCAAAAGATCAGCTTTTAATAACGTGCTGTCATTGCATTTCCAAAAGCTCTAGTTAAAAAATATAGGAAAAATATTTGAAAATGAGTTTTTAGTATTCATCACTTCACTGACAAACTGAAACAGAACCCTTCTTTACTGATTAATTAAATTTTGAAATTAAACAGTAAATATTGATCCTATACCACTATCATTTCTTTATTCTAGTTATATGTTAATTACTTTATTTTAAATTATTCGTTAATTTATTTAAGATTATGATGATAGTTAAATTAATAGCATTACAGTTAGATGACATTATTTTATATGAGATTATTATTCCTGATATTCCACAAGATATTATTATCATGTCAGAACATTTTGTTTTGGGGATGAAGTTTTGGCGTCAACAAAAATCCGTAGGCAAAAAATAAAAATGCATTATCTGCGCGTGCATCTCAAAAAAATCAGATTTCAATAATGCGTTCCCATTGCATTTACAAATGCTCTAATTAAAAAAAATCGATTTATTACTAGAACAAATAAAACTTTGAAAAATGTCATTTTGAGACGTTATGATATGAAATGAAATAAATAGAAAATGGGATATTTTTTTAATCAATAAATGCGAGACAAAGTTTTTTGGATGGTTTGCTATACTAAAGTGACTCATGCAATGAAACCATTAAAATGAATAAAAACATAATTGAACTCGCACGAGTACGTGGTGTTTGGCCGTTCAAGAAAGGATTTCCTGACATGATACATTGAAATATGCATTGAAAATTTCATTTTAATCTTTTTTGGATGCTGTTATTGTTGGAGGGAAAATATATCTGCGAAACATATGCCAGAGTTTTAGTTTTTAATGGAACTTATTTGCACGTAATAATACTTCTGACAAAACTTTTTCCGTACGTAAAATATTAAATATATAAATGTTCTTAAAAATTTGAATATTTTATACGGAAAGAATCTTTATTTTATGCATAACAAGTTCTATGCGAATGAAAAGTCTGAAAAAAACGAATGCAGAAAAACAGAGGAAATGCAATCGCTTTTGTTTCTTCTTATTGAAAGTCGTAGTCATGTCTTAAATACGTCATATATTTGCATGAAAAATATTCATATATTCAGGAAAAGGTCTCTTTTATGTATTTACATCAAATAAAATACGATACGAGGGAATTATTGCGCTAACATATTGATCAGAAAATGACATTAAACAGTAATGCGTTTGTTTAAAGTTTGAAAATAAGTATTTGCTATATTGTGTTAAGGAATACCTTCTTTGAAACACATTATTGGGAATTGCTCAATAAGCTTAGTTCCAATTTTGTGGCATTCATGTGGTGAATTTTGAATATTGCGAAATTGTGTCACATTTGCATTTAACAAGGGATTCATTAAACCAAATAATAAGAGTCCAGAGAAATTAAAACTTCCCATCTAAATGAAATTAAATAGTGTTTATTCTACGATAGTATTGTCACGAGTTCTTGATAATTGCGCATTTCGTTTAAAAGTTATTTTCCTTCCTTAATATAAATTGTGATTTTGAGTAAATGAATTTGAGTAACTTTTTTTTGGTTCTTTTCCGTTAGCCGGAGGAAATTTTCGCCAATTGTGAGCTAATCGCCAGCCAAGTCGCCAAGCAAAGCGAATGACAAAACAGACATCGAAATTCTACATTATTTGTCGATTGTTTTGCAAAGTTTTATTTTGCAGAATTCTGCAATATTTCGCGAATTTTTCGAATGAGCCCGGATAAAGGGGAAAAACTGCTTTTTTATTACAATTAATTATTTTTTTTACAGAGGGATTATAACATAGTTTTCTTGTTTAAATATTATTTCAAAAATTGTTTTAATTCTTGTCTGCTCATTTAACCTGTTAATTACACGCCTTTATTTAACCCGTTAATTAGTCAAATTATTCTATTAATAATACATGCAATAAACAAGAGATAACTGGTAAAGTTCATTTGAGTTCTATAAATTCAAAACTGCTTTTGGTATAACCTGGGAAGGAAAGTGTATCTGTAGAAAACAAATATTCTAAATTTATTGAGATAAATTACGGGGCATATAAAGGCGAAGTATGGAATTTTCAAACAATAACTCACAAAAAAGGAAGGGCATATATCAAAATTTCCAGTAAGATGGCTGTATTATTATAAGAGTATAAGGAAGAAAATCATGAAATTATATGTAAAATTGGGGAAAGATTTGTGATTAAAACAATGATGAACTTTCCATAATTTGAAAAAGTATTCTTTGAAAATTGAAAAATGCTTTATTATTATTTTATTTAATTATTTTTTAAGTTAAGGTATTGTGATTAAGTGAATTCTAAGCAAAGAAAAAAATAAACAGGAATAATAAAAATTAAAATATAGAAAAAGGATTCTTGAGAAGGGTAGGTTATGGGAACATTTTTCAAATTTAAGATGAATCCTTTTTGTAACGATGGAAAGTTTATCATTTTAATCGCAAATAACTTCACAAAATTCATATATATAATTCCTTGAAACTTTTTTCTGCGTTTTTATTATGATATATCGTACATTGTACTAAAGGGACCTTCTTACTTTATTTTTCACCGCTAGAGCTGCTGTAATCTGTCTATATTGAATAGTTATTCTTGACTGCTTCTAGAATAAATAAAAACTCTCATAACATTCAGGTTTTGAGTGAGAGGAGGTGTGTTCAATGCGTATGTTTGTTGTAAATGCTGTATATTGAGACACATCGATGTATGCTTGTGTAAGCATTGATCAGATGTGCGCAAATACTATTCGAATCCTTATTAAAGGCAATATTTAATGTAGGATTTTCCAAGCAAAGTCAATCAAATGCCGGAATCGGCACTTAATTAATTAATGCTGTTGATGAAACGATTGAAGATGGGATATGGATAGAATTTTTTAAATCTGTACAATAATGAGTCAACCAGCCCTTTATTTATAAAGATTTATAAAATATTATACCTTTATTATAAACATAAATAAAATATTTGCACCAAAATACCTTAATCACAATAATCAACAAATAATATTGTCTATTTTAATTTCCAGATATCGCAATTCTGAAACGAACTTTTGGGAGTAAAGCTCTTAGCAACACAAGAAAAGCAAATACAACAGAGCCATAAAAACATGCAAATCAAAAAAGTAACGTCGGATAAAGGGAAAATAATGACAATGTTTTTCTTCTGTACACTTAATTTTAGTTAATTTTACTGTAAAAAATGTGCTTAGTCAAATCTTTTTAGCGAGACTTCTGCAGCGTTCAACACAGCTGTACTTTTACAGAGAGAACTGCAATGTGCATCACATCAATATTTTAATAGAAACTATTGTAGTGAGTAGTGGAGGAAACCTACCAAAACAATAAAAACCAAATATATTTATAACAAGTTATCTTTTTTAATACAATGTTGAACCACATGTATCCCATGAAACCTAGATGATCACATAAAATCACTCTTGGGAAATGTGAAAACCTTGTGTTTATCATATTATTGGAATACTTACAAAAAATAGTAGTAATGTGTAGTAATTCGAAGGATGTTGTTAAAGAAGCAGAGAAGAAATTCAAAATTATATACTAAAAGCATTGAATGTTCTGTTACTGAAAGAATGGACCACTACTTGAGCAATGATGGAGATTTCTCATATATTTATAATGAAAATGTTACTGTTTCTTACCTAGTATACTTTTAATTTGGGCAATCAAGTATGCTGAAGCTATCGTTCCTTGATTTAGTATTATATCTATGCATTTTGGCCTGAATTGGAAAATTTAAATGTAATCTGTCCCATTCCTTTCTAGTCGCCAACAAAACAAATATTTTAATCACTGGTTTTACTCACGATACTCAAATTTTGAAATAGCAGATCCATCACAATAACATAAGCAAAATTCTTATTTGTTTGTTCCTTCACGTTTTTTTTTCAAGATTTATGACAATAAAACTGCTAGAAATGAGATAATAATATTTCAAAACAATCATTTCTGAGATTTGTATCGATAAAAATATTCTAAAAGTCATTTGAATTCACAATTTTATGATTTAATTATCAATGTTTCTTTACATTTCTATCAAATAGGGCGAAGCTATTGTTATCGAAGCAGGTCTAGTGTGTGTATGTATCTACATAACCCGGAAAACTCTATTGACACACCCACATGCTTTCTCGGTACCGATCGAATGTGATATATTTTAATAACTTGCATTATTCACGATACATAATTTCACGATGGAGGGCCTCCAACAAAGGCTATTTTGTGAATATGAATTATTCAATCGGTTCGCAGATATCAGATGCAGCTGCGAGTAAAATGGAGAAATGCATGAGACTCCTTTGTGATTTCAAAGGTAAAGTTACATTCTATTAAATAATATCGATGATGTGCTTATTTATGCTTTAAATTCCATGATATATATTCTATGGTGCAGTGGACATCCTTAAAAGCGTAATAATCTTACTAATGAATAAGCTATTTCAAGAATTGAAACAAGATTTTAATTATGCGCTTTTTAAATTTTAAAAGCAATTACTTTCTGTATTAAGTATTCCGTTTGCTTTGTTGCTTTAATTTTCTTTACTTGAACTGATTAATTTAATTTTGTCTGAAGTAATTTCAAGATAAAAACATTACATAAATTTGTGACAAATTTTCGCTTAACACAGGTGCCTACGCTGCCTATAAAGATTATTAGTTGTTGACTATCGATCATCTTTAATTAAGTCAGAAACGTCACAATTCGTAGAATTTTGTTGAATAATATTTTGGCAGAATCTTCTTATCTCAACTATTAAATCCATTTCGCTTATACCACAATTTTTAAAACATATTTAACCAGTCACCGTTATAGCGCATGTAATACTTTTAATAATATTTTCTCTTTTTACAGTTTATTAAAATTCGCTTTCATGGCTATATTCATATCTTTATTATGATGAGCTAGTAACTAGTCATCGAAGTTGGTCAGCTACTGTTAACTTTAGTTAACTGTTGTTCTTAGAATAATTAAGATTGGTGATTGGAAAAAAATAAGAAATCCTGCGACTATACATTCTTACAATCAAAAATGGTCATGATGTTTTTAGTTTTGGTAACACCGTTGCCATACATTAATTAAAAGTCACTATAAAATTCAATAAAGTTCTGTTAATAATTGTTTTAAATTTTCACATCTATTAAGCTCTGACATTTAAGATCCAATTAGAATAATTTTCATGAATGTGCGAGTTTTTTTCTCTTTCTTTCCAATTTGGAATTATTTAAAAAATATATAAATAATTAAAATTTAAAAATGTGGTAAAGTTTTTTTATACAAAAACTGTATTACATACCGGGAATTAATCTTCATAAACCATCCTAAGAATCACACTACAAATTCAGTAAAAGTAATAAAATCTCGCTAAAGGTATATATGTTTAGTAATAAAATAGTAATAATGTCAATGTAATAATGTCTGTAATATTAATGCTATAGAAGACGATATCTGAAAAACATACTGAAATGTATATGAGAAATTTTAGGGGAGTCTCCTTTAGCTCGTTTTAATACTATCTTGCCAAAAATACTTTATTAATAAATTTAAGAATTTTTTTTGGGGGGGGGGCACAAAGTAATAAATCTAAGAAATTTGATTTGGGGAGGGAGATGCCACAAATACTTTAATAATAAATCTAAGAAATTTGATTTTGGGGGGTGGAGATGCCACAAATACTTTATTAATAAATCTAAGAAATTTGATTTGGGAGGTAAAGATGCCACAAATACTTTATCAATAAATCTAAGAAATTTGATTTGGGGGGAGAAACCTTTATATAACTTTAAATTCGTATTTTTTTCTTTCTTTTTCTCACTTTTAATTATCTTTTTTAGTTTTAATTAAGTACATTGGTCTTCTAAATTGTAACAGAATCAGAAAAAAAAATCTTTTGAAATGTCTTTTGTTCTTCTCTGATCAAAGTTAAAACATCAAAAAGAAATCAAATGAGTTCAACCATAATTGTCTTTTTTTCCCCACAATAATTGCTCTTGGGCAAACAAAGTCCTCAATGTTGTTATTGAAGCAAATGTAGATTGCACATCAAAGCTAAGAAAATGCTTGAAAATACCCTTGGGAGCAGGGTGGATCTGAAGCAGTCCTCCTCCGTGCCTCATAATCACATAATGAAATGTTGTGGTTCTTATTCTGTCTTTTTTAGAAAAAGAATCTATAGTTGAAAAAGTATTTTTAGGGTTCCTTTAATTACATAATTGCTTCCCAATGTTTGCTTTTTTTTCCCACATAAGCCTGGAGGATCTAATCTGATTTCGTAAATATTAAATAAATAATTTGCTTATTGTTTTTTAAGGATCTTATTTATGGCTGGTAAATGTTAATTAGTTTATAAAGCGAATTTTGTCGTTATTTTATTCGTTACCTAAGTCAAAGTTATTTTTTTCAGTAATTCAATCATTCGATGCTTTATTAGTATTAAAAAAGCATAATCAATATTATCAATGCCAACTTGATTAATCAAGACGATATCTTTAAAGATCATGATAGTTGTACGAATTGTGAAAATTGATGTAAACACAAGTTCATGAAATACTACACATTTGCATTTATACTATACAATTTATATTTTTATGATAGAGAAATTCTTGTAGGAAGACTACGTATTGTAATGAACCTCATAATTTCTTTATGTTTAAAGTTATTGAGCCAATCACCAATCATATTCCCTAAAGCCTTAAAATGCCATTCCATTTTCTAGTCTGTATATATAACATCACAAATTTATACGCATATAAATTTTTGCTCATGTTATCTTGTGAACAGGATAACTAGAGTAATTTTGTTTGGATTTTAACGTGCGTTTATGTCAGAAATGCAAAAATCAAAGTCTAGTTCCTGAATGACCCATCAAGTTCGAAGGGGGTTGGGAAGGAATTGGCGAGGTGTTGAAGTTTGCATTTTACTATAACTTTCTTACTATTGCGTATAGAAAAACAAACCCATTCAGCCAAATTAGAGTCTCATGAAGACGAATAACTTTTGTATACAAAGTTTGCCAGTTTTCTAGTTCGGGCATGTTATTTTTTCTGTGTGCTATCTGTGAGATGTGTGGATATGCTCCCCTATAAAAAGGGGCTGTGCACGCAAATGTGGTGAGTGTATAGCTAAAGTCGTACTCTTGGCCCTAGTTGGCGCTACTTCAAAAACAAGAGTCTCTCTTTTCGGTTTAAATCTACCACTGTAACAGCGGGGGGCTTGTCCTTAGGCAAGTGCCATAAGTAACAATAACATAAAGTTTTTCAATAACTGTAATATCTTAGATGTTTTAAATGAAATTTAAATCTTAGAAGTTGACTATTTCTAACATCAACTATTTATTTTGACAGATAACGTCATCTAAATTTATATACTTTAACATTCCAACTTTCCAAGAAGATTTTTTTAAAAAAAAATATTTTCATGTTTGTAGCGATTGAATGTGTTGTTTACTCATTTCACTTTCTGATTTGAAAAATTTCAAATTTCAAGCAAATGTGCATTTTTTAAAGCAATACTATATTTTGTTATTCAAATAACATTTGACATCAGGCAATGTATTGGAAAAAATCAAAATCCATAGTACTTAAAAAATGAATTATAAATTGAAAGTTGCAATACTGAATTCAGGGAACTGAAGCTGAATGCGAAACAAAAAAAAAAGTTAAAACTAAAGAAAATAATACAATACACTGATTCCTTAATAATTTTGTTAAATCTGTTAAATAATCAAATACAACCCTGTGGGATGTAACCATTATATTAAATGTTGCAAATCCTTATAAATTTAAATATTTATATGAAAATATCTATTCAGAATTTTTAACTCAATGATAGGGAATTATCAAAACTAGAAATTATAACTCTTCGATTAGTGTTTAAGAAAAAACACAAAACATAAAATTTTGTTGTGGACACTTTATTTAACTAAAATCTAACTCATATGGAATTAAGGAAAATGATAAACGTATAATGTTGCATTATAATGAAGGCTTACTAAAAATCTAAGTAAAATATTTTTGCATAGAATTCAAGATGAAAATATTTCGGAAATAAGGCTCTATCTTGCAAACTCTTCTGGATTATGTTGTTAAACTTTTAAAAATTAAGAAACAAAAGGTATCTTTGGAGTGAATAAAGAAAAAGAAAGAAAGAATGTGAATTATGTCCCTCAGAGCACAATTTTTATTTTATTTTATTTTTTACTTTCGAATTTCACTTAATAGAACAAAATTGATGCAACTTCAACGAAAACAGTTTTTATTATTCTTTCTGACATTCCATGAATATTCTACTGCAAACTTCTATCATCAGTCATCATTTGTATTCATTTTTGAACGACAGTTACTGTAATAAGCATCTCGAAAAATGCTTGAGCACCAATCGATTCATTGCGGAACGATGGCTTTTTGAGCTTCATAAATGAGCTCTTTTTTATCCGAAATCGCTTCTGCATTTGCTTCTGCCATTCCAGAAAATTCCCGATGTCGTTCAGTTATACAACAAATTGGTTTGTATGCCGTTTTATGAAATGGGTAAAGTGCTCTGAGATACGAAAATAACATTATGAGATTTATTTATTTATTTATTTCAAAAAGAATTTGGATTAAAAAGGGGATGCTTTATTTTTAAATCCTTTTAAATGAATTTTAAAAGAATTTCATTGAAAATTTTTATTTTTATGTTTTTATTGATTGATATATTATCAATAAATAACGTGTATTAAATTATCGATAAATAACATATATTAAGATATATTATCAGTAAATAATGGTATATTGTATATAATTATTAATACATAGTATAAAGGAAAGTATTATGAAAGCGTCTGTATGTTGGAATCACAAAAACTCGAGAAATAATAAACGGTTATTGGAGATACTTATAGGGTTTTGTGGAGCATTTTTGGGGAAGGTTTTAGTTCATTAAAATCATATAAAAAGGGGAATTTTTATTATTGCAGTTTTAATTTATTCGCGCATGCGTGAACACATCAAACTACTCATGTACAAATAGCAAGAGCTGTGTTATACATATGCGATACATTTCTTCGTTTAAGTTTGATTTTAATCAACTATTCAAATCCCATTATGCCCAAACGAAGGAAATCCAACCTCATAATGATGTCCTGTGTTTTTTCTATGAACCACAGCTCTTGCTATTTGTACATGCGCAGTTTGAGGTTTTCACGCATGCACGGTTAGATTTCAATCGCAAGTATAAAATCATCTTTTTTTATTTTGATATTACATATCATATTTTTACCTTTCTAACAGACTAAATATTTCTGAATATGTGCTGCATAAAATGTTTGTTGCTATTTTTGATAATTTTTAAACATATTTTTATGTTTTTTTTGGCGTTGCGTAACATGCTAATCTCATATCGGGTGGAGGCTAGACTTAAATGTAAAGCTAATTTTTCTTCTTGGATGCAATGTAACTGGAAACGCTGTGCGGGTACCGCTAGTTATTAATAAGGGAATGTTACATATGATATTAGTATTATGTGCATTGTGTATAGATG
>JAOUZG010043210.1:160919-171571 GCA_026289955.1 Argiope argentata
TTCCTCTCATTAAATGTATAATTTTATTTCAATTGCAAACTTTTACATTTCTCTTTCATATAAATACGTGAATTATTAGAGGTATACCATTTAATTGATCTAATATGGAGGTTTGCTGTATAACTAAAGCGATGTAAACGTATTCTTTTCCATTGTAGTATTCACACCTAATTTAGTGAAATCAATCCCTCTTGGCGCATGCGCAAACTTACGGATAGTTCTCTAAATAAACAGTATTTTCTCTTTGATTGCTAAAGGATTCTGAATCTTTCTTAATGGATAGAGTTGGAAATTTAAACAAAATAGTGCAGGAGCATATCCTATAGTAAGGGTTAATTGTAATTTTCTATTTTATAAATAGCTTGAATATAATATTTTAATTTTCTTACTGGTAAGCAGAAATATAAGTGACTCATATGCCATAAAAATATCAGAAATTGTATAAAAATATTGTTTATTGCTCATAGTATTCAAGCTAGTGAAAAATATATTCAACCAAACAAAATACAAAAAAGTGTTGAAAGATATCGAAATTTCAAAACTCAATAAAGCTCGAATTCCCAAATCATATTTAAAATTTTCACGCATTATATCCAAAGCTGATAGTTTAATGGATATCTTTGAGGCACAAAATTTTCTACCTCTATTCAAATTTTGCAGTAATGTTTCCTATCTGTAAAATAAGGTTTTTGTGTTGCATTCCAAGTCAGGCGTATCCTGATAAATCAGGAATAGAATAGCGAGAAGAGAACATCCAGGTAATCTCAAAGGTCTATCATTCAGGCTGCCCATGACAGCAAAACTTCGAAAAAAAGACTTTCTATTCCTGAATCCCTAATTTGATTTGCTGATGTGTGTTGCGAGGGATTTGCTGGCCTTTTTTACCAAAAGGCAGGGAAAAAACTCTTTTCACTTTGTGTGAAAAAGAACTTCTTTCTATAGAAATTCCTGATCTATTTATTTAACGTAGAATGCTGAAAGTTCGCCTCTATAAATTTAAAGAGAAAGTTTCCTTTTTAAAGTTTTTTTATTTATATTTTTTTCTTGTAAATCTAACGACATGTTTTTTTCTTTGCAAGCTTTTTTTTCTTTTAGTAAGCTAAACAGCAGACTATAACTAAATTCTCAGAAATTTGGTAAGACGTTTTCTCATTTTTTCATGCTGTTACTTCTTAGCTGTTTGTAAAGCTGGAATTTTATAACCAATTTTTTTACTTACGTTCTTATAAGCCAGAATTTTCAAGCTGAATTGCTAAGTAATTAATTTAATTTTAATTCTTAATGTTTGTAAACCCGTAAGGGTAAATAATTTTTTAAAAAACAATTTGGATTCGTAATAATAAATTAAATTGATATAAAAAAACTGTAATTTTTTTTCACTTTTTTGGACATCTTTCTAAGCAGACTCAATATTTTATATGAAATTTTTAAAGATATACAACTACATTTGAAATTCTCTTTGCAACAGTTTTTCATAACTCTGCATTTAAAAATGATATTTTATGAATAGAAAATGATTTTTCTCGGCATTATTCAGGCCGTTAATGTCATAAATATATTGTGAACATATTAATTCTGATTGGAATAGCATGCTATTTAAAAATAGTTTTATTCAATTGATTCTTCCTCTTATTTGTAATAATGGAAACTTGATTCTGTGTATAATGGAGTTGTGAGTTCCCAACGCTTGAAAACGTTTACAATATTTTATTATTTTGAGAATTTAACTATCATTTAATGCATTAAATTTAATTGAATTTGAAAATACCATCTGGTAGTAGATTTCAAAAAAAGTTGTTATGGAACTATCAATGCTGAAAATATTGTTAAATATGAATTATTTCCAATTTTAATTAGAAAAATGCAAAAAATGAAGCGCATAGTTATTAATACTTTTTTCTCATTACATGGCTTAAAATTTTTAATTTTTATAAATGTGCTAAGAATAAAAACTTAGTTATCAAAATATGCATATCAAAACCAAATATAATAACAACATGATGCCCAAAAAATCATCTAAAGCAATTATAATAGAATGAAAATAAAAACTTATTCTCTTTTCATCAAAAATTCATAAAAAATTATGGATAGTACAAAACGTATTATAGATGTAATCAAAATTCCAATCTGCTTAGAGTAACTTTTTTTAGCGACATCATATTATTAGAATATTGAAACACTATTATCTTGATAAAATATTTATGTGTATCTTTTACGAACATTATTAAAGACGTGTTTTTATACACTTGTCTTAAATACTTTTTTATTCAAAATTGTTTCAATAACAAGCTCAAAAAATAATTTCTGTAACATTTGAACATTAAGCTTCTATTGCAATGAAAAATTCTTGAAATTAAAGAATTTTAAAAAAGAAGAATTAAAGAGTTTTGTTAAAGAATTTTGAAAAGCAGCAATGTTCAATTATTTAAACTCAGTGAAAGAACAATAATGTTTCAGCAATTATAATTAATGTAAAAATTCTAGACACACATTCTCTCTTTTCATCAATCATTCTGTATTCCCGAGACGCAAAATACGAGGGCAATTCGGATAGTAACCGCCGTTTGAGCGTGGCGCTGGTAGTACGGTTCGGAGCGCCCTCAATCGAATGCACGAGCAATCTGTGATTCAGTAAGCTTCCAGAGGGAGAGGGAGAGTGTTGTAGAGCCAAGCGTATGCTATTATAGCGAGACAAAATGCGTGCCGCCATAGAAAGGCCCGCTAAATGTGATGTGCGAGGAGTGATAAGGTTTCTTTTGGCCACGTTAAAAAAATTGAAAGGAGCCATCCAAAACAAACGTCGCGGCCTGCTGAGTTCTGGGGTTGTGCTTTTGCCCAATAACGCAAGCCATAACACTGCTGTAAGAACGCGAGAGGTTTTGAGCAAGTTCAAATGGGATATGTTTCCCCATCCTCCCTACAACCCAGACTTGGCTCCTTCTGAATACCATCTGTTCACTGCAAAGAAGAAGTGGCTTGGGGTACAGTATTTCGCTGACGACGAGGAACTTAATAGCGGAGTGACGCATTGGGTGAAATCGCAGGCAGCCGCTTTTTATGCAGATGAAATTGATAAATTGGTAAAACGGTACGACAAGTGTCTGAATAATGGCGGCGACTACGTTGAAAAATAGAAGAGAGTTGTACCTTTGATATGTAAATAAATTGTTTTCCTCTCTGCTGGTTTGTTTTATTTACAGTGATTCGGAGGTTACTTTCCGAATTACCCTCGTACTACAGTAATATAAATTAGCTTGGCTTTTTTCGTCATTCCCTTTATGAGCTTTAAAATTCTTCCAATAGTTTAACATTAAAAATATTAATTTATATGCTGTGTTTTCATATCTTTTGTGTCAAATTATGTCATTAAAATTTCTTTTGCTAAGAAAATGTTCAAAATTTTGTACTTTTTGTCATTAGTAAGATTTTTTTTTTTTTGTAATTCTGCTGCATTATAGGCTCCAAAATATTCTTTCGTTTATTTATTTTTGCTACTGAAAATGACTTTTATTAAATCCTGTGTTTCATTAGCTAATGTCATAACATTAATAACATTAGTTAGCTGCATCCGAATTTCTATGTTTAGGATTTTATTGCCCTGGAATATATAATTATGTAAGGATATTAAGAATTACATAAATTTTAATTTTTTAATTCAAATTTGAAAAAAAAAATTAATTTTTAAATAGAAGGGAAATTTTTCCATTCCACATATTACAGATATTAGTTTCTTACATTTTAACCATTGAAGATTAAACTGATGTTTCACATAGAAATCTTGTGTGCGAGATAATGGTACAATCTTATGTATCTAAAATTCTTTTCCCATAACTATAAAAGTTCTGAATGCCTTCTTGTAGGCTTCTTTTTTAGTTCGAAGAGCACGACAGTGATTTATTTTAATGGTTTAAGTGGGAAAAAAATTAAAATTCTATAGAGAAAAATATTTTTCCCTAATAATGATAAGACAGTAAAGCTGTGAATTAATGGCTATTCTTACTTGATTAATGATTAAAAAAATGTTTCTACTTTTTCTAAGAAACTTTCGAAGTTTTCCAAGAGAGTTCAAAAATCTTCAGATTATTATCAAATCTTCAGAACTATTGTATTTGCCTGCTTCGTAGAATAAAAGAGATTTTCAATCTTCTATAATTTGAACAAGATGAAATATTGAAATTCGCCGAGAAACTAAATTATTTTATAGCGTAGTGTCACAAATTTTTCCCATACACTAACAAAAGGAATAATTTAATCCTAATGAAGACTGGATTTTGCTTTTATCAACTGCAAATATAAATAGCAATTATTTATAAATGTATGTTATTTTATCTTAATTACAATCCATTTGATCCCTGAACTCGGTCGGATAATAGCAATACATAGGTTTATCATTAAAGATCTTTCAAATTGTTTAAATCAAAAGGATTTCTTGTAGCTTGGAAAGAAATGTGTACCTGTAATAAAATGAGTTTACTGTATTTATTGAGACGGTGCCTTTAGCAGCGTAATAAGAAATTTACAAAGAGTAAATCAAAAAATAAAAGATACAAAATTCATTATTCTGAAAGGACATTTTGACCATTGTCCTTTATTTTATGAGTTACTTTTCAGCTTCCTCATTTTACCCCTTGGGATACAATATCCTGTTTCAATAAATTCTGCTTTGTCATTTTGTTATAAATACATGTTATTTCTTTGAGTATATGTTATGATATTTTTAATTTAAAAGTCTTAAAAGAGTTTCACCAATTATCATGTACACATTGTAAACAAGCCATATAATTTTAAGTGCAAACACTTCAATATTTTCAAAATTAATACAGCTTTATTTTAGAATTAAAAAAATTAACTTTATTTTAGAATCAAAATTAATATAACTTTATTTAGATTTAACTCTTTAGTCAATTTCGAGTTATTTGCTTTTTACCAGATTTTAGCAACGTATTTTGTTTTCGTCGTCTACAATAATTTGCTATATTTTACATTTTAAAAAAATTGGAAGGGGGTCAAACTACTGCTGCCAATTTTTTGTATATCCTTAAAACAGATTAAATTCTAAACATTTATATAGAATATTTTTTCACATGAATATAAACACTCTTTTAACTTTTTACTGAAAGCTAATTTAGAGAAAGTTGAAAAAATAAGCCACTTATTTTAAGTAAATGATGGCATATGACTTGTAATTTAATCAATACAACTTACCTTCGGAGATATTTGAAGGTTCAGCTTTATTAGAAGTGGCTCTGGTACCATTATTGCCGGCATATTTACTATGATTCATGAGCGGCTGACGCACATTTTTGTCAGGATGAAGTAAAATTATATAAAGCTTTGGGGTGAAAAGGCAAAACAAAGTCACAGTTGCACTCAAGCTGACTGTCACCGACATCGTGAAGACATTGATCTCGTCATGATCTGTGGTGGTGAAATACAAGGGTATAAAAGCCAACCACACTATACAGGTTGTGTACATTGTGAATCCTATGTACTTGGATTCATTGAAAGCTTCTGGTATCTTCCTCGTCAGTATAGCGTACACTGTACATATCAGGATTAATATCATGGGGTAAGCGAAGGCCACCATATACGTAGCATCTATGGAAGCAGCACACACCAAGTGGCTTTCATCAGGATTTGGATGATAGAGAATTGCTTTTGGTGGGCTAAATCCCATCCACATTGCTGAAAATGTTACTTGGATACTGACGATTCCTCCACATATGAACAGTTGAGACTTTGGGCTAATAAAGTTGGGCCGTTTGGTACTCCGTGCACCGCATCTGAATATGCGATCAATTCTATTTGTCTTAGTGAGGATAGCGCTGTAAACTATAGTAAAACATAATCCCATACCCATTTTTTGAGCACCACATTTAACATCCGATGGTTTTTGGATGAGTAGAAAAGTAATAGCGTAACAAAGAAAGATGCCGGCTAAGAGAACATAACTAAGTTCGCGTCCCGATGCTTTCACAACAGGCGTGTCTTGATGCTTGATAAAAACAATGATAACAGACGAAGTTATTACTATGCCAAGCGATGAAAAGATCATGATTCCAATCGCCCAGTAGCTATCCAGTTTCATGTATTGATGAGGAATTTCCTCGCACTCCGAATGATCTGCATTCGGTAGAAATCCCAAGGGGCAGTCGTAGCAAGTCGTCTCATGCCGAAGAATTTGGTATTTGGTACAATTAAAGCAATGCCAACAGCATTTACTGCCTTCTACGTATTTCTTTGCCTGCCCAATACCACATGGGAGACTGCAAGCAGATATGGGCATGATCGGCTCTTCCCATCGAAAGCGGACGTCAGACAGACTGAGTGTCAGCTCCCCATCTCGGTATTCTCCGACGCGGATCCATTTATAGTTCCCAGGAGAAATTTGCTTGAAATGGATGATATTATAACGAGCAGGACCATCGCCATTTTCAGAAAATTGGAACTCGTCTCCACTTAGACCTGAAAAAAAAATACACTTTTTACTTTTTTTAAAATAAAATATATATTTTCCGTAAGATAAATAAAAATCATGATAGACAGTATTATCTTATGAGAGTTTCTAAATGAAAAATTGACACTTTAAGCTGCGTCAGAACGACTACAGCAGCAGCACAGCACAGAGATATAAAGGGAGGTAGGGGTTGTGCACTACATACGACGTTCAACAGTAAAATCTATTCATGGTAGATGAAATCTTTCTATAGTAATATCGTGCTAAACGTGGGCGTATCCAGATGAAAACAACGCGTGATAGTAAAGTTTCTGATAATTTGTTTGCCGTAGAACCCCCCCCCCCCTCCCATAATTGATTTCTTGCCCCGCGGATCAATATTGATTCAGCACAATGCTGCAGTACTCTGAAGAAACAGGTTTGTCCAGTCTTCCACATCTTTGGACCTCTTAAGGAAACATTAAAGGGGACATGTTTACTAGGACGAAGAAGTGAAGGGAACTGAGCAGGAATTACTCGAGAATCAATTACGATCTTTCTACAGAAAGGGGACAAACCTGCCACCCAAACCTATGTTACAAAGCTCATAGATATTTCTTTTGATTTGCAATAAAGACATTCTTTTCAATTAACTTGTTCCCTTTCTATTTGGTTAACACTTATAGAATACATATGAAATTACATACAAAGAAGCACTTTTTGGCCTTACTTTACAGAATGTTATAATTTAACCAAATAAAATCAACAGCCTAGTACAGTTAGTAAACAGAGAATTCAACAGAAAGCTTTTGATTACGTTTAAAGTAACATTTAACATTTTTTCAATATCCAAAACAATGCACTTGAGGAATGCAACAATTAAATGAAATAAAAATCTTTAAAAAAGTTTTAATAATTCAGAAAAAATACCTGTATGAATAAAAACGATTTTTATCCGATAGACATGTTTCAGTGGGATTCTTGAAATATATCATTTTAAAAGACATGTTTAGAATTGAATTAAATCCTATTATACTACTTCCCTACCCTCGAAAGAAACAATACATTAACAAAATCGGTAATAATATTTGAGTGAATCGGAATAATTACCTCTAAAAGATACATTTTTCAAATAACTCAACAAAACAGCGCCATCTATTGGATCCATCTTTGGACAAATCCCTGGTTTTCCTCTGCAGACATCTGCATGGAGACCTTTCAAGGCGTGAGCGAAGGCCATCACGGAATCACTCACAAACTGCAACTGCTTCTCGGCTTCGTATCCAGTCTCTGGGCTCATCACCTCTTCCCCGGTACAAAGCTCTTTCGTGAATTGGTTGTACGGGGTGGTGGAACTCCCCGGCCATTTGCAGTTGAAGAAGTGCTCCCAGAACTCGGTGAACCAAGGATTTCGAGTGTTGTTGTGAATAGTGAGAGATTGGAAGTATGTGTCGAAACCTTCGACAGGGTGGGCTCGGGGCTGCACCGATATGGTGCCTTCTACTTGACTCTCGTGACCATCGAATACTAAGGAGCGGGCACTCCAACCATCACTTCCTATCCATGAAAAGAGTCCGGTGCAATTATTCCTCCGAATGGCCCTCATCACGCCAGCCACTTCCTGGTCTGAACCGAAGATGATGACACCTATAAGAGAAAATAATGAAGGTCTCTTTTAAAAGAATACGGATGCTTCAAATCAAATTTTTTTTCTCATATTTTCATAATATTTCATTATATTATTATTAAGATGCCTAAAAGGGCCTGAAATATTGTAAAAGATAATTCAGTTGTGATTTTAAACCATTTTAGCTTCTACACAAGATTCTCACATTACAGTTTGTAATAACCCAACTCTCTGTATATAGCTGGAACAACTCAATCATCTTGAATTTTAAGTTTGGAACTGCTGTTCTTGCGATTTTAAGTTTGAGTAAATCAATAATTCGAACGTTTTGTGTTTAGAAATCATTTATTCTTTACGTTTTGCGTTTAGAAGTCATTTATTAGAATATAAATTTCTGAAAAGAGGCATGCAATGGAATACTTTGTGATAAATTACATCGCGTAAGATAATTAAATTGAACTAATCAAGTCTATTATATTATAAAAAAGGACGCTTTTAAATTCTAAGTACAAACTTGTAAGTATTCATACAAAACAAGAATAGGAATCAGAACGACACAGTGAAACAGAGTCCCAAATGAATAGCTAGCATTGCAAGGGCGTCTCTAATCAGCATTTTCTCCATGTAGCCAGCTACTCCAGAAAATGCTCGTTAATCTATGCAGCGTATGAGTCACACACACATATATAACCAATGGGTAGAATTTTGAACAGCTCCTCAAATGTTTCTTAATTAATTTTTTTTGAGTAATAAAGCAATTATTTCTTCTTTTTGCGTTATGCCCTTGCTTTGTTTTCTTGTCTCTAACACAGCATTTGGGAGCCATCTGAATCACGGAAGCATATATCACCAATGAATAGAGCTCCTCAGATGTTTCTTAATTATTTTTTGAGTAATAAATCACTTAGTACAACTTTTTGTATTATGTCCTTACTTTCTTTCTCTATCTCTAACACAGCATTTGGGAGCCTGTTTGAATATCTGATTCTGCTTCCTACTAATGTTTTCTATTATGTGAGAGCTAAACAGGTGCCCGTTTATGGATGTGCAAAGTTGCGATGGAACTGACGTTACGTAACACACTGTAATAACGAAAATCGTGTGCCAATCAAACGTATGGACGCCTCACATAAAAATGCAGCGTGTCTCACAAAGTTAATACTATCAAAAAAATCTCAAAAACTGTAACATGGAAAACGAGAAGGAGCATATGAGACTTTATTTGTCAAACGAGTTCGATAAATTGAGTACAGCAGCCACAGCCTGTCGTAATGTTTGTTAAGTTTATAGGGAAGATGTAATAAACGACAGCACAGGTCATCGATGGTTTCGTAAATTTAGGGAAGGAGACAAAAGTTGCCAAAGTCGGCTAGGAGTGTCTGGCCATCACACGTTGAAGAAAACGATATTGAATAAGTCATAATGAACAATCCTAACCCTAACATGCAAGAATTATCAGAGACTTTCAACATACACCAAAAAACGGTCGCGAGATGACTGGTTAAGTTGGGTTTGGATCGCTTTATTTCAAATAATCTGACAACAGATCAACTGAATGACCGAATCGCCATCTGTATTTCTTTGCTTTTCTGATATAAAAATAATATATTCTTGACACCATTTGTGACAGGGGAGGATAAATGGGTTATGTACCGTAATTTAAAAAGTTATAATACAGTGTGTTCCCCCCTCCTGATCCTGCATCGACTTCGGAAGCTGAATTTTATCCAACGAAGAGGTGTGGTGGGATGTGCAGGGAATAATTCACTGGGAGGTCCCGCCACTGAACCAAATAATCAATGCTACCTTCTACTATCTACAGTAAAACCGGTTGCATTTAAATTTGGTACCCAAGTGCCCATGTATCTCTCCCCATATTTGAAGATGGGGTGAAGAAACACCATGTAGATTTACTATGTTATTAGGCAAATATGTGGTAATACACTTCTGGTCATTAAAAATGCAACACGGTGAAAGAATGATCTGATGAACATAAAAAACATGAAGAAGTGAAGGAGATATGATGATTAGTATTTTAATATAATTAGATGATTTAGTATAGAGATATGACATCTGAAGCACTGCATAAAAGAACAATTTTGTAGCGGATTTTTTTTAATCTGAAAGGTATGAATGGAATTTGTAAAGAATATTATGTAATTTGGGAGTTATGGAATGAAGCCCCAATAATAAAATAATTGGAGTTTTGTGGCCTTTTTTCAATTTGAAAAATTTCTAAGAAATAGTTACATTTTATATATATATATTATCAAGATTCATTGTTCAAACCAAGGATGGGAAAAAAACTATATTACCGCAAATATAAAATAAAAAAGCAGGAAAGAGAAGCTAAGAGAAAATATTCTGAAATGCAATTTTAGAAAACAGTTCGTTTCACAACATTTGTTCTATGGAAGATAATAATAAACAGCTTTAAAAATTAGACATTAAAGCTACTGTGATGTCAAATGAATGATAGGAAATGAGTTTTTGCATGCAAATTAATTAATTTGCAAATGAATATATATATATATATATATATATAGATAGATAGATAGATAGATAGATAGATAGATAGATAGATAGATA
>JAOUZG010043210.1:241827-263269 GCA_026289955.1 Argiope argentata
AAAAAAATTGGAAACATAATAATGATTAAAATATATATTTAAAAATGTATCTCAGGAATTGATACCCGTTTATTTTTTAAGGTCTATAAAAAATCATTCTGATGAAACGGTTATATACTATTTTGCCTATTAATGATAATATTTTTTTCTGAAGAATACTTTGATTTATTTATAATTTTAGGTAAACCTAAGATATTTTTTATAATTTTCCCAAATATTACTCTGCCCGTTAAAGATACATATGAACTTGTCGATATTATAATAAAACTTATTCCTACACTTACGGCTGGAATAGCTCAGTGGTAGAATAATGTGAACTGAAAGCTACAAGTCGCAAGCTCATATCTGACTACAGGCAAGTTACCAAAAAACAGTTCTATTGTCTGTTTTTTCTAAAATATTTTTTAGGCATCTTTCTAAATCTAGAAGATTCTAGTTATTATGTCTTGTGAATAAAAACAGTTGTAAAGTGTCGTTCTGGGAATAAAGTCTCAAGTTCTGATTTGCGAGTGTTATCTTTGACTTTAGTCTAAGCACGGTTTATCTACATGACAGTAATATGAAGTGTGAAAAATATACTTGGAAATTATTATGATCATAAAATTATTATGAAAGGAAAGAACACTCAAACTTCGCTTAACGAACACTTCTCATGAAGAACAAAATAAAATATTAAATATGGATTGGCTTAACAAATAATATTTTGCAAAACTAATGCCGGTGATGTAACGTGACGTCATATGTTAGATTGACTTGCATCCATTTGTTCTGAATGTTTGTTTGAAGTAAACTTTTATATCTAAATGAAAAAGTTTTGTCTGAATAGCGTTGCTAATCGCAACAATAAGAGTTTGATATTATTCCTGTGAAGTCGATAAACTAAATTATGTCTAACCACTTCCACACATCTAGAGAAGAATAAAAACAGCATCACAGAGCTAATGAAAAAATATGACCTTTACTGAAAATATTATGGAACTTCATTCTGTGTCGCAGCAAAATGTTACAGAGGAGATTTTATCTGCCGAAAAGGAAATAATTAACTTAACAATTCAAGTATCTTCTAGCCAAATACAGATCTCGGCGGATTGGTATTAAGGTATCGACTTCGGAACCAGATGGTTTCATTTTCCCGTTTAGGTCATATGAAACCCGTCCGGGCCAAAGATCCTCCCACTAATGAGGAGTAAGGAAGGAGGAGGTTCTCGTTCAGGTGCCGTCCTCGTCATCTGACAATGGTTAAAAATTGTGTGATTCGTTCCATAATATCTCTAGTATTACTTTA
This sequence comes from Argiope argentata, assembly GCA_026289955.1. Classification (NCBI taxonomy): domain Eukaryota; kingdom Metazoa; phylum Arthropoda; class Arachnida; order Araneae; family Araneidae; genus Argiope; species Argiope argentata. Next base: position 243,113 of record JAOUZG010043210.1, read on the forward strand.
AAACGGGATTTTAACATAACCAAACTAAAAATTAAACCCAATTAAATGAGACACTGAGAGCAAGGGCATCGCATTTCAAGGCGCATTAACTAAATAAAGCAATAGCTATGCCTTTATTTAATAACAGTAATGTGTTTCATTTTTACCGAAAATTGGAGTTTGGTTAAAAATAAGTACCTTCAGAAATGTTCTTATAATGCAGAATCATTCATGACAAACAGTACATTACGTAACTATAAACACGCTTATAAAAGTAATTTTGTTTAATCTGTAATAAGCAGGTTTTCTTTCAGGAGCGAAACAAATTTGTTTCTTTTTACATATGAAAAAAAATGATTTTTTCGCAGGTATTTCGAATTACGGAAAATAAGCGGGGAAATAATTATGCTCTTTAAGAGAGATTCCATGGCACCGGAGATATCAACCTGATTTTACCAATTACCTGATTTACCTTATTTACCTGATTCTACTGATCAACCAAGTTTTAAAGAAGGCAAAACTTTTCTTACGAAACCAAGAGGAAAGGTTTTCTCTGTGGTCTAGGTAACTGCCTTAGACCACTGGACTTCTTATGTACAGCTGACCACACTGCCATCAATGAACGAAAAGACCATTTGTCTTTAGGAAGCCATCACATAGAGTAGACTTCAGATTATTAGACCACTTTAGCGGAATTATTGTGAACCATTCTTACCCTGTTTATTTTGTATATTGGTATGTATCAAACTTCCAAAGGGATCAAAGTATATGATTGTATTTTCGATATAATGTATACTTAAAATGTAGTAGAAAATAAAATTCGTGAGTGATTAAAATTGGTGAGTATAACTATTGTCTCCATTGATTCAGTTTATTAGGTCTTAGAGATGTTTATTTTAAAATAAGCTCTATTCTTCAAGCTATATGTTATTTCTTCTTGAAATAAACAGGCAGGATTTTATATTCATTTTGATTAGGTTCATAGAGCTTCATTATTTAATAAAGCAAATTTTTTGCTGAAATATATATTGAAATAAAGATAAAGTATTTTTTTAATATTGAATGCCATGTATCTCCGAAATTTGGAAATTACAATCCAAATATAAAATTAAATTTTATTGATTCATCGTATTTTTGAATACCGTAGTCATTTCATTTAAAAAAAGGTTTTGAGAAAAATATATATATTTTTTATTTTAGGAAGTCAAATCAAGTGTATTTTCAAAAGCTAATTCTTGAGTTTTTGATTTTAAAAGCTTATAAACGTTCAAAATTAACCAAAACGGTAAATATAAATTGAGCCAATAAACAACATTGATAAATCAATTATTTTAATGGTACAAACCAATTCAAATCTTGAAGAATTAATTTTCTGACAAGAAATATTATTCACCTTCGTAAAAATAACCATTATTTTACTATTCCCCAAGAAATTAGAATATGCTGTTTCTATTAAATTCTTGAAAAATAGTTCTACGTTATGTAAATTCTCATTATAATTTTGGCGGGAACAGCTAAAAAACTATAAAAAGAATACTTGATTCATGCATGAGTTTGTACATAAAATATGAATCCAAGTAGCCTTAATATCACATATTTAAATTATTGTGTGGAATAAAATAACTTCAAAGAGTCGCTGTTTGTGATTTCCATTCCATATGTTTCACGTAGATTTCTTTTATTTTCTTACGCCACTACTTCAACTTCGCAACTTATTTAGAAAAAGAAAGTCGAAAGACAGAATTTTTTGAACAAGCCAAACTTTTAGCGGAAATCAAACTTTCCTTGAAAGCAAACAGTTCTTTCAAAACACCCCGAAAGCATGTTTTACTTGATGTTTCCACGTGAACTATTTTACAAGATCTAACGGATAACCAAAGAAAAACATGGCAAGTCAGGCCAAAAGCCGTTGATGCCAATCAATAGTTCAGAAAAATGTGGAAAATAGAGCAAGCCATGCATTATGTATAGCATTTTTCTAAGTCGGACCTTAAAAAGAGACTCTAACGCCTTCTCTGTCAAAATAAACTGTACGTCTGAGTAACTCCATGTATAAAATTCTTTTTTTATCCAATAACAAGTCTTCTAATATAAAGAATAGAGTATTCGTTTTCCTTGTTTTCTTGGAAATTAGAGTTTTGATACAAAATTAAACGGACCTAATTGAATAAAGAAAAAAAAGAGTTCTAAAAGCCTAATATTAATTGCTTTAAAATATAAATATATTATAGAATATATTAAATATATTATATAATAAAAGAAAATATATATTCTAAATATATTATAGAATATATATTTTCTTATCTGTAATTTAAGCGGATAATAATTGGTCAGTTAGAGAAATCAAACATATATCAAATAAAGATCATTTCGTTTATGAATTTAATAATATTGTTAATATATTACGATTTAAGTCATAGATAGTGCAATTCTGATTTATTTTAATAATTTAATTACTTTATTTTTTAATTTATAATGTATTATTTTGTATATTATGGAATCTTTTTAGAATTTTCTTTCTATGTTAACACAAGTCATGTGGTAAAAAAATCTGATCATCACAATCAATATTAATTCATTGGTAAGTTCTGAATATTATAATTAATGTATCGACATCGAGAATAGGCATATGTGTAAAAAATTTCAGAAGTCTAACTCATGAGGAAAAAAGTAAAAAAAATTATATTTATATGAACATTCATTGATTAAGTTACTTAAAAGTGTGTAATAAAAATAGTTATAATAAAAGCGTATTTTATTCTACTTCATTTATCTTTATATTTTCTCCACTTCTTTATATTTTCGATATTTCTGTAACTATGGTATGTTGTTATATCCATTCCACATCATAAATTAGACTGAATGATAATTTACATACATCTAAATCGTCAAAGCTGAATCATTTTAATAATTATTACGCTGCCACAATTTTGATTTCATTTAAAAATAATCTCATATTTTTTTATCTGCAGTATTGCCTCTCCGAGCAATTAATTTCATAACAAAAAAGAAAGTGAAAGTGATACAAATCTATAACTATTTGCCATGGTTACAAATTTGGCAACTATTTGAAAACTGGGAGACGAATTCGGCAATTTTATTGACAAAAGTTATGGCTCTTGAAAGCACAGGAATTAATACGATATCTCTAATAAAATAGAATATCCAGTTATTGTTTTAAAAGTTTCTTTGACTGTCGAATATTTTATATAATGCAAGAAATATAAATTATAGAGTTAATCGGCTGAATTATCTGATATGCTGTTCAAAAGGCGAATTCTCTCTGAAAATCTTGGGTTGTTGTGGTTGTTTAATAGCGATTTTAGTTTTAATTTCATGCTGTTGATTTTTGCATATGCTTTCTGAGGGCTCTGCAGCTGCACTTTGTGACCTGTATTCTTTTGTGGAATAAAGCGTCGTTAGCCAAGCATTATTTAAAACATAATACCGTACTTTTCAATAAATGTCCAAAAAATTTACGTAATAATATTCAACATTTCTCAAACATTCGACATCCAACAACCAAATACTCAACCCTTTAATTTAAAACGAATAAGTGATCTACAAATACTTTTGGACTTTATTAAGAAATGAGCCACTAAATACTCTTTAACAGGGTAATAGAAAACAAAATGAAGAGAAAGAAACAAATGAGTCCGTATTAAGCTAAAAGATAAATACGGACTTTTGTCCAGAGATGTAAAAAAAAGTAAAAGACACCTGCTTTACAATTTCCACCTTCATTTTCATAAGAGTTAGATGTATTAGGATTTAAAAAGAATGCGAGACAATATGTGGTGTCACAGTTGTATACTAAAAAGTAACAAAGGATTGAAAATCACTTTCCAGCCATTGACTCCAAAGCAACTGCGGCCATCGGAGAACTTTCAAGGTAAGAGTTCTTCATAAAACCATGTCAATTACTCAATTTATTGCAATTAAAATTTTCAGCATTCTTCAGCTAAGCTTTCAGCTAAATGGTCCTTTACAAATTCAGCCCGGAGTTTCACCCTCCTAACCACATTTACTCACCCTTCATATAATAGGCAATAATAACCATTATAATAGGTAAGTCATGTCACTGAATCTCTGACTCGCCCAAACGCCTACGGATAAACCAAAAAAAAAAAAAAAGAAAGGGAGTTACTGTACCAACGCAACAACAACTGTGATTATGTCCTCAGGGCCATCACCGGCTACGTTACAATCCTTTCCATATGAAGTACATCCTGTTATCGATAGGATAATTCAGACCCACCACCTATTTGTTCTCCAATGTTGTGAGATCCATTCATCATGCCGGAAGCATCTCATCTTCTTTCCGAGGTACCCCCCTGGGAATCATTATAATAGGCCTTATTATTCCAAAAAGAAATCTCGTTATTTGCATCGTATATTACGGTTTTACAAAATTAATATAATAAAAATAAAATTTACAAATTTTAACTAGTAACGATTTCTGGAATTTTTAAAATATTCAGAGTTTAGGTAAACAATAAATATAATAATATGCACAGTGTCAATGAACAATGAATAGAATGAGCAAAATAAAGAAGGAATCAATTTTATGAGAATTTTAAACGAGAAAAATTTACTCTTAAATAAATTCATTATTTAAATAAAAATCCTCCATTTAAACAAAATATCAGAAAAAAAAGACACGTCGAAAAATCTAGCAAATCCTGTTTCATGGCCATCGAGATCTTCAGATTTACCCCTTTAGATTTCTTTCTATGGGGGTATGAAAAGGAATTGGTTCATGGAGACCCAGTTAATTCACAAATGCAGTTAGTCCATTCGTCTCCGCAGTGCGTTTACTTTTGTAAACTCTACGATGCTAGAACGTGTACAGTCAACCATTGCAAGACGCGCGCATGCGTGCCTGCATATGAGCGGGGAGCATTTCGAACATTTTCATATTTAAAATTATGCAAGTACTGATGTTTATGTTTCAAATAAAGGGGGAGGTTGCAAACCGGACGTTATATATCTTCTCTCGCATTTTTCTCGAAACCTATGGGCTGTAGAGGTACAGTTCTTGCAGCTTTTTTTATGTATCCTAAACTAGGAATCTGGTCGTGCAGAATTTATCAATCTGGGACACCCTGCATAAAATTTTGTATTCAATTTTGTGACTAAAAGTGCAATATTGAGTCAAAAATGTGTTCAATCCGCTGTGAAAAATTTGACTAAAACATAAATTTGAATTTCGGATATTATTAATGAAAGCTAATTGTTAATAGCTGAAAGATTGCCAAAGTTTTCATGATAAATTCAGTAAAACACTATATTCAAGCCAAAGGTTAATATTTCGTAACTAGAATACGCCAATGCGTATATATATATAAGACGTTCTCTGGGATAACCCCTTCATTAGAGAGGGTGCGAAAAAGTTTTGAGGGAGATTGGCAGCGCTGTATATTTCTATTAAATTATTTTATAGTGTGAAATCCGGAATTTAAAATTTCTTCAAAAATAAGCCATTCTTATGCCCATTACTACTCCAAAACAAAATGGAGTGAAAGACGTATAGAAAAGATATAAGATATAAGAAATGAAAAATTTGTATCGGATAATAAAATACATCAAAGATTCTAGAAATTTAAACACCGAGATCCAATTTTTAGAAAAACAATACACTGTGATCCATTTTCATACTTTGGCATATTGAATTTTCACAGAATTCTTTTTATTTATTCATTTGCTTGTACTGTTTTATTTATTGCTGTTACATCGTATATTATCTTTCTAGATAATAGAAATAAAATATTATTCTTTCACTTTGTAAAAGAATTTAGATGTTGTACGGAATTCATAAATATAATCAGAAAAATTGTCATTTTTTTAGTTGGACGTAAGAAAATAATTTTCATTTCTTTCCATAAGAGTAATAAAAAAATTTCTGTTAAACCTCAGCCCAAATCGATATTTTTTCTATGAAAACCAGAATTATTAAGCTTAAACAGTTTTTCATTCTTTTAGAGTGCTCTTCATTTCTCATTAATGACTTTTACAAAGTTACTTCCTTGGCGAATCACAATTTATATGAACTTAAAAGGACGATTTTTTTACAATAAATCATTTAATTAAATAGATAAAATAATTTCTAACTTATTCACAGTTAAAGAAAACTCAAGTTCTGCAATTAAATGCTGAAAAGAATATTGAATTCAATTAAAATATAAAAGAGCTAATTATATATTTATAGCACAAGCTTTCAGAGTAAATCTTTTATTTTAAGATCCAATTAAGAAATTCATTAAATGTACAACCATGTTAATTATGTTTAATCTCAAATTTCCGCATTGCTCTCCAAATATAATGCTACCCTCCCAAAAAAATAATTTTAGAAAGAAAATTCAATTTTCCATTAAGAGAGCATCAATTTTGGCTCTTCGTTTCTCGTACTCATTTAATTTACATTACTTTATTTAACTAGAAGAAGTAATCAAATTAAATGCTATTTTATTTTCTTCTTTTCTTTAATCAATTTCGCATTATTTATTTTATTTATTACTTTTAATAATGGCAACAGTCGCAATTTAAAATCAAATAATTATAACGGCTCTTTTTCTAATATCCTTAGACAGTGCAATTACATCTTGGTTTTACTGCACTTTAACTATCATTGTAAATGCCAATTAAAGAAGAATGTTTCTAGATATAATTATACGATGCACATAATTACTTAAATTCTTTAGCAATAAAATGTTGTAAAGAACTGAATTAGCTTTGATTTGCTCCAAAAAATCAAACAAATGCGAAATGAAACAAGAGTAAAAGCTGCCGTCAGGTCTTAATTCTTAATGTTTACTAAAAAGAAGAAAATTCACCAAAGGCATAGAAAAAGTATTAATTTGTATCTGCGTAATTACATCCAAATAAATAACTGGTAAAATTAAAACACTAGGAGGAAATTTCTATTTACAAATTGGAAGGCAAGACAATCTTCATTTTGTTAAAAAGAAATATAATTATATTACAAGTATAAGTTGTGGTAAATGTGATTAATCGAATGATTTCTATTTACAAATTGAATGGCAAGACGATCTTCATTCTTTATATAATAAAATGCAATTATATTAATGTGCATGCTATGGTAAATGTTATTAAGCCCGTCATTTCTATTTACAAATTTGATGGCAAGACGATAATTTTTTTGCAATAAGATGCTAATATATTACGGTAAATGCGACTAAACCAGCGATTATTCGTAATCAACGTAAATTTAGTGTCTATTGTCTAATAGACACCACTGATTCGACATAATCATCTGATTAATCATAATTATCGTAACATGCTCGCAAGTAATGGTAGTCAAAACTTTCTCACATACTTCCTAATAAATTTGACATACCAGAGAACGCCGTCCATGTCATTGGAGTACACTAATTATAAAAGATAAATGTTTGGTGTAAATTTAACATTTTTACTGAATTTATTGTCTTATGCTTGGCCAGTTTTTTGGTTAATAATTCCTGATATGCGGTTTTTAAAATCAGAAAATTAAATTCAAGCTTTTTATAAACTGATTGGCAAAAGTATTTGACATGAAATTGCACTTGTAATGATAAAAATTCCATACTAAATTTGATATGCATTCAAATTAATGTGTTTTTGAATTATTCAATTTGCAGATCGACAGACAATCAACTTCTTGTTAGATTTGGTTCAAACTTTGACAGGTGTTTACACTATAGCTGCTAAATATGAATACCTAATCTTATCTATCTAGCTCTCTTATATTTTTAATTATTGTATTAACTTATATTTGAGAAGCCGGACAAACGAACTCCTTCTTAAAAGATTTTACTCAAAATTTGATAGAAATCTGTGAATTTGGTTTGATGTCCGTTTACCAAATTTCAACCCTTTAGCTCAAACGTTTTCAGTTGTATTTTTCACAGACAGATAGGCATTTTTTAAATGTGTTTTATTAAGCTAAGAGAGAACTAAAACGTGTAAATTCGTTAACATGCCGAGTTCAACTTTTTTGAAGATTACTACACTTTTTTTATTCTATTTATGTCAAAAAGTAATAATTCTGGAGTGAATGTATAACTATCATTCTCTATTTCAAGATATTGTCACCAAATATGGGCTAAAATATAATGTCTTATAGACGAAACTATATCAATTATTTTTATATACAAGCAAAATTATCGAATCAATACTTCTGAAGATAAGTAGATAAAAAAATCGTTTTATTCGATGTTCTTGATTGTAATACCAGTTATCTAATTAATTTTTATAGTCTTCCATTTTTAATAGCCAAGGGAGTAAGGGGAAATCGAAATTTCTATATTTTTTGGACATGAACTCAGAAATAGCTTTACAATTCTGCTTTAATTTTTTTACTGTATAAATTTTTAACTCCACTATATTTTGTAGTAAGCTTCGTTAATTAATCTTATCAACTAAAGGCGTGCAATTTAAAATATAGGTATTACATGTTAATGGTTACAGAGTGAGAAATGCTAATATTCAGGTGAATAAAGTGAACAACGAAAGTTGATATTTATAAATAAATGAAATCAGTAACATGAATATCTTATTCTAAGCAACGGCGCTTAGAAATAATTTTGCAAATCATTCTCTCACTGTTACTCAAAATATCTCAAACGCTACTCAAAAGTCTATCTTTTTTATTAGTGTTAGGCGAATTTGACCTTTTTTTTATTTACTTCCTTAAGAATTACTGTCGTTTTCAGTGAAATTCTAATATTTCGTTCAAATCATTTGCCTTGATAAACATTGTTAGCATAAAAAGCGAAAAATATGAAATTCGGCTTTAGGAATTCTTAAGTAAAAATACAATTATTTATAAAATGTATTCCTGTTTTTGTGATTGAAGAAACCGGATATTTTCTTCGGGGCTAAAATTTCTGTATCACGACGAATTCGGAATGCCTTCAGATGAATACTTTCACGCTCATATTTATGTAAAGTTCAGCCATTTTTCTTTAAGAAAACTTTTATTTCTTTTGATGGCATCATGAAATTTCTAATTCCCCAAAGAATATCGTTTGACTATTAAGCATAAATGCATCCGAAAGCACCTTATATAAGGTTTCATCCAACAGCAGACTCGATTTTAAATGCAAATTTTTCTAGCTTCACTGAAAGAGAGTTTCGGATTGTAGGCGAAGGAGTTTTAGAAGTCAATATCAGGCTAATGTAGTCTTTAAGGAAGGAGTATATTAGGATATCTGAATGTTTTTGCATAACAATCAGGTTACTATCAGGGCAAGCTAAATTTTTCTATATGTAATGGTGCTACGTCATGTTAACTCTTTTCTTGAATAATGATCTCAAAGTTCCCATAAGACAAAAAAGTTTGATAATTCTAAAAGAAATTAAAGAAAGAATGTATATACTTCAAAATTATTCATAAAGATAAAAGCAGAAAATGGAAAATAAGTTTATGAGTGAATATTACAATTCAAAGCAATAATTATCTAGAAGAAGAATATTTGGTACACTGATTCTAAATTTAAATTAAGTTCTTAACTAAAACCATCATAGAAAGACTAACCCTAAGAATTTTTGTTATTTGTTCACATGTGAAATTGATAATTATTAAAAGCTGCTGTTATAGTTGCTTGAATGTTTTTTTCATACAGTTTTATAGGTTAAATTTTATGTAATATCAATTTTTTGGAATAAAACCGTCATTTGGTTGATTTTTATCATATTGTCTATTCATCTATACAAATTGAATCTGATATAATAATGTTACAAGTAGGTGACCGCCGCGAAAACGCAACGAAATTGGCGACGTTTGGCTAGGAGCATGGCGCCTGCCGGGTTGGTTTGGCGAAAGGAATAGTGAGGTAGCCGCAAGATCCTTCATGAAGCAACGCGTTGCTTCTCGTTCTTTTGGGCGCACGCTCAGTCAGCTATATATGGAACGTGTTGCCGTAACTTGGCAGTCAGTCAATTAGTTTTTTCCCTCTCGGAAGGAAAGCATATCGCTGGACAAGCGGATTACTTTAATGAGCTAAGTTTACGTTTGTTGCTGTTGTATTATTGAGCAAGCTGTGAGCTACTGTTTACTGTGCTACACGATATCTGTTTTGCAGTCTGTGTTTATTGTGCGTAAGGTTTGCATTTACGCTGTAAGTGACTGTTGATTGCTGGATTGTGTTTATCTGAAGTTTTACTTTATCACGTCAACCTGTAAATACCTGTAAATAAATTTTTTTGTACTGTTCTCAAGTAAAGTCCTTTTAATCCGAACCCCTACGCTAAAAATGTAACAATATGCTAAGCCAAATAATGCGATAAAAGACTGTATGCATGTGGATCATGAAGCATTATGGTAGGCCTATTCCATCTCTTACTCTTTGCAAATAATGGGGAATGAAATAAAAAGGATAAATATCAATAGATGTTCCAAATGTAAAACGTTTCTAATAAGCATATACGTAAAATACGAATGTATTCTCATTGAGCAGAAAACTCCTATGAAATTGCACCATTTTCATTTGAATACACAAATATCAACCAGAGCTAAGGAAATCGAAATTTTAGCGAAATGCGATATCTAATTGCCAACAAATTCTTTAGTATTGAATACTGTAAATGCAGTTATCATTTGCATGATTTATATGCCTGATTTACCATAAATTCTGATTTACCAAATATTTCTGATTTACAAAAGGTTTATTTCCTTATAATTAGAATGAGTCTCTAATAAACCATATTTGTATTCTGAGAAATTTAGTTTTTCATTTACAAAACCTCTTTGAAATCAGCATTCTTAAAATAGACATCCGGGGAAAGTCTGTAATAGTAAGGCTGTTGGATGAATGGGAGGCTTGCAAATCAGTCATTGAACACGTTTAGTATGAAAATATCTGCCATTTTGTTGCCATTGTATATATATAATTCAATAAAAATGCTACTTTTCTTAATTGACTTGAAAATTTGCTTGTTTGACCTTAATTAAAACAATAATTTGAAGATAAACAGGAAATAAAAATCAATTGTGATTATGGTCTCTCACGAATTTTCTCTTTTGATAGATACAGAATTCGTTTTCAAATTAGTACTAATTTTCACATATTTATAAGTATTCACTACATTGAAATATTTTACAAAATTTATAAAATCAGGCGAAATTGTATACTTCGTTTTATCTTAAATCTTATAAATAAAAAAGAATTTATTATTAAATAATCATTTTTCAAACAATATAAAAAATGTTGAATCAATATATTAAGATAATCTGTTGACTCTATGTTTAATAAGAGCAAGATTTGACGCTATAAACAGCGGGTGAATTGTTGTTAAACAGTTCAATACACAAATAACATTGCTTATCTCGTGTGCCAGTTTCTCTTTAACGCTTGTTCATACTGCGAAAAGTGCACCATTGCGAAGGATTCACCCATTACTTAGGGATAAGGATGACAGCAGAGAGGAAGTTTTAACAACTGGCTACAAATGATACGGATTTTATATTCTTTAACTATGTATATGGAATATACAAATTGCACAAAGGGCACTCGAATCGCTTGTACTACGCATTCATATTTCCCGAAAAAGAAGTACACTTTTGACATTAATCTTTTGTTTAGAAAAGGTAGCATTTTTAGCAAATGTAGCATTAACTCATTGGCTGTGACGTCAATATAAGTGTCAAAACAAGATAAACAAATTGTCACTCACGAATTACCTAATCTTTTTCAAATTGTATTTTACTTTTCAATTCAGAAAGCTTTATGAGTTTTATAAAATTTTATTTCTTAAATCCTAATTTGTATTTCTTTAAACTAATTTACACCGAATTTAAAATAAGCTATTCATTTTTTTTGTAAATTATTTAAAATCGAGTACTATTGGTACAACTTTTCTGCAAAGAAAGCTCGTTCCTATTGCTTTAGAAGATTTGAATTTCTTCATATAATTCTCCTATTACCTTACATTCCTGATGGGAAATTGTTGTTAGATAATGGCTGATCAAACAGACATGGCCACCAAATCTTTATCTATCTATATACGTCCTTTACGCTAATCTATCTTAATGATTTATCGAACAGAGTAATTGGCCTGTCAAGCTTCTGATATATGAGGTCTTTGAAATAAAAAAAGATCATTCAGATCCTCAGAGAGTGAGAAATTGCATATTGTAACCTTTTTTTTTTATGTTTGCTTGACTATGCTACAATCAGAGGCAAATTAATGCCCAAACAGGTATTTCGGAATATTACCACAATACTACTGTTGTAATCATGTTGAAAATTGTAACTGTAACCGGTTTCATCCATTTTTAATTATGTAATAAGGAATTAAATAATATACATATTGTTACGTTTTTAGCATTTCGGGTTCGGATTAAATGGACTTTAATTGAAGACAACACAAACAAATTTATTTACAGCTATTTACAAGTATTTACAGAATGACTCTATAAAGTAAAACTTCAGATAAACACAATCCAGCAGTCAACAGTCACTTACAGCGTAAATGCAAGCCTTGCGCACAATAAAAACAGACTGCAAAACAGCTATCGTATAGCACAGTAAACAGTAAATCATAGTGAGCTCAATAATACAACGCTCACAGCAAACGTAAACATGGCTCACTAATCCGCTAGTCGAGCGACAACTAGACTATTCCTTTCGCCAAACCTACCAAGCTGGCGTGAAGCTAATCTCCAAACGTCACCATCTTAGGTGCTTTTCGCAGCGCTCACCCGCTTGTAATAATATAATAAGATATTTTGAAAATTATATAAAAATATCTTAGGTTTACTTAAAATTACAAATAAATTAAAGTATTCTTTAGAAAAAAATTATTACCATTAATAGGCAAAATAATATATAGCCGTTCATGAGAACAGCCCGTAGCAAATTCAAATGATTTTTTATAGACCTTAAAAAATAAACGAGTAGCATTTCCTGAGTTGAATTTTTAAATATCTTTTCTATCATTATTTTGTTTCCAATATTTTAAAAATGCCATTTATTATTATGAAATAAAAATTACAACTACTAGAAGGATTTTTTGAATGAAAATATTTTTTTCTTTAAATATATCAACATTCAAAATCTTAGAATTTAACGTCTCGTGGATTATTAAAAAAAGGAAAAGGATATTGCACATTTAAATTTATATTCAGTTTGTTTTTATGATAATGATGACAGACAATAACTGATGATAAAAACGTTAAAGCTTAGGATACCATTAATTGAGCCTATTAGTTTAGAAACCGCATCGATGAGCTTAAGTACTAAAAGCCGAGCCTATATAGCCGAGCGAGCTAGCCCCCAAAAGCACGAGAAACACCACGAGCGATCTAGTGGCTACCAGATTATTCCTTTCGACAAACCAACCCGGTTGACGCGAAGCTCCCCGTTAAATGTCGTCAACGGCGTGCTTACACTGCGCTCGCCTGCTTATAACAATATTATCGTCCATGGACGACATTAATGAGTAAATAATTCAGTTGTAGGACACAATTCTTTACTGAATTATATAGCAGTATTTTTAGTTCCATGTGTCTTAATAAAATGATTAAGAAAATTTTAGAGTAAATTACTAATAATATAGTGAATAATTGATGCAATCACATTTTCCTAATAACAGTTCATATTTTAGATAAATAAAAATGTTAGAATTGCCATAAATATCTTTAAAAAACTATCCAACTTTAAAGGCAACATATAAGGTGACCAAAAAACTTGTCCTTTTTATGAAACTACACAATTTAAAGAATGTTACACACGATATACAATACGTATCACTAAAATTCCAGCGATTCGCTAATCAGGATTTAATGTTGATTAAAAGAAGCTGAAAAGTTAAGTCTCCTAACATAATAAAAATTGACTTGCAAAAAAGTGCTCCCATTTCTACAATACGTGCTTGCATTTCATATGAGTTTAAACGTGGAACAAATGCTGTACAAATGGCTGAAGATATAAGCCAAGATTTTATATCAGCACTCGCCAGCCAGAGGTGGTTCAAAATTTTTCTCTAGTTTCTTAAAGATGTGCCACGAAAGGGTGACCATATGCCATTAATGATGCCGATTTACCCACTGCAATAGAAGAATATTCCACTCAAGCTTGTCAGAAATTGATTGCCTGAACTGACCCAAAAGTGTTATCAAAGATTCTCTTTAACCGTCTCTTTATATTTGCATAGTCCTGGAAAAGTTTACCAGCTCAGCAAAGGGATATTTTATCTTTTGAAACCAGCAAATAAGCTAGAGTGCCTGAATATTTGTTTAAAATTGCTTCATCGCCATCAAACGTAACTATTTCTTGACCTATTTATGAACTCTGATGAGAAGTGGCTCTGCTACATCAATCTCAAGAAATCACATCAATAGTCATCATTATCTGATGTGCCATAAACCTGAAAATCCAGTATTCATCAGCAGATGATTTTATTGTGTTTATGGTGGACTGATAATGCAATTGTTCGCTATGGACTTCTACTCCTCTGGCCGGCCAATTACTGCTAACGCATACAATAACCAATTCCATCAAAATGCCAACTTTAAAGAACTTTAAAAGAGTTCTTTTCCTACACAATATTCTTAATCTCTTATTTCACTGTTGATCTCAGACCCAATTGAGATCCTTGAAAGGAAACCTCTTTGCACCTCTTTTAAACTGGCATTAGTCCTTCTGACTGTCTCCTATTTTTAAACCTTGATAATCATCTGGGAAACCTACCATTTAACAATAGAAAGGCTGCAGATATGGAGTTAGAGAACTTTTTCAACTCTGAAGACCATGTCTTTTATAAAAATGGAATTTAAAACTCGTTTTCCTTTGCGAAAGGTTTTTAAATGTGAGAGTGGTTATTTTGATGAATAAATTATTTTATTTTATTTGCATTTCATTTTTTTTTTGTTTTCTTTCAAAAATAAAACGACAGAACTTAGATGACTATTTTATCGACACATAGATAGAATGACATTATTTTATTTCTAGTATAAGAAATATACAAATTGTATATGGTTGATAGTATGACAAACGTTAAAAGTTTGATTTCGAATTTAGATTAACTTTTATACTTCAAATATCTTTACTTATTAGAAAGCCTCTGAAATTATGATGTATGTGATTAAAGTTACTGAAAATGTGCCAAATTTGATAAGATTTTGAAATTATGTTATAACGCCAAAACTTTATATTTTTATCATCCTTTAAATGCAATGCGGAAACAAATGTTAATTTCAGCATGACGTATTTTTAATATTATCATCTTTTTAAAATTTATATGGATAAAATTCTATACATTATATATTATTTTGAATGGTATAGATTTTATGATATAGTTTTTATGTTATTTAAGTAAAGAGTTATTATAAAAATAAAATATTTAAGGCATATTGAAGATCAAAGGTAACCATACACTGTAAAAGAAATTAAACGAATTTTTTTTTCAGTTGTAATTCTCGATTTTGGCATTAATTTTGTATTTTATTTTTGAGTGAGAAAATTATTTACTTATTTTTTAAGAGTTGATAATCCATTCTAAACCTGAATCTCTCAATGGTCTAAGTTCCGATCTGTAAATTTGACGTCCATAATATTATTAAGTAACAAATGACAGAATAAAAAGAGAAAACATTTTAAATAAAAATAATAATGACACACTAATCAATGAGTTTATTTAAAAACTGTTGTTGTCAAACTTAATTTTAAAATATTTTCATCAAATTCCCAAGTGATTAAATTCTTACGGTAAACATTTCCTTAATTAACAATGCATTCGATCGAAAAATATTATTCTTGCAAAGTATGATATTTCTGCTAATTCTCAGGGCATTCTATAGTCAACAAAAATATTAAGAAATAAAAGAAACTTTCACAAATGCTATGAAATATGAAATGCAATAGCAATGAATATGCATCCATTATGTTTAATCGGTAACAAAAAAGGAAAAAAATATTTCGAATTCCTCCGTAATTGATGTTGAGAAAATATGCCCAATTTGGATAAATTGCTATTTATCATATTAATCCAACGCATGTTTACCCCTGTTTGAAAAAAAGGTAATCGTGGGAAATGAGACATTTCTGCTAATTCCCCAAAACTGTTGATATCAACAAAAATATTATTGTTCCAGATATTTATGTTATGTTGGGATATTAATAACAAAAATTACGCTGGATTTCAAATCTTTTCATTATTAATATACACTGTTCAAAGCAATTAAAGGATATTGTAAGTCTCGTATAAAATAACTATATAAGCATATTTTTTGCATAAAATGGAAGAAGGGGTCACAAATACCAATTTTTCTTATTTTCAAATTTCTCTGCATGCAACTTCTGAGTTTGACGTTGAAGACAAAGATTTGGCGACCATGAATTTTATTTGACTTTCAATGTAATGTAAGACAAAGTGGAAAATGATTATCTACATTCAGTAGCACGTTGCTCTATGAGTTAAATGCCTCACCGAAGTCATTTAACCGAATCGAAAGGTTAGATATTTGTTGGATGGTTAAAGAGGAGACAAATATAGGCTGAAGTACACAAAGTGAGATTTCCAGGATCTAGAACCACATTTTGGAGACTAGAAATAGAGGCTAACGTTAAGTGGAATGGCTTAAACATGCAGCAGCGTCCCATGAAGACAGTTATTTAACTCTAACAGCTTGGAAACAAATTTTGAATGAGACTATTTTTCAAAAGCCCCTTCGCTTGGCTACTGGCCCGACAGTTTCGACACAAACTGTCGGAAACCGTCTACGAGCTGTTGATCTGTATTCTCGCCGACCAATGGTATGTGTTACCTTAACAGCAATGTACCATTGGGCTAATCGGGAGTGAGCAATAGAGCATATCAACAAGAGGAGAAATGGATTGCGCAATATTCTTTTCTCTGACTAGTCCCGTTTTTCTGTTTATCCTGATAATAGGTGCATTTTCATGTGGAGGGACATAGCAGTAGAAACAATGCTGCATTCGTACACGAAAGTGTAAGATTTGACAGTGGGAGAATATTAGTCTAAGCTGACATTTCCATTGAAGGGACATGTATCTTCATATCATTCGAATGAAGCTCTGGCCGGTCGCCGGTATAGGAATGAGATCCGTAACCTATTGTAGTCCCTTGTGCCGCAGCAATTATAGATGATTTCATGTTAATGAAATTCAATTGCAGGTCTCATCATGCTACTAAGTGAATGATATCCTTTTGTAGAAAAGAATCATATGATGATGTGACCGCTTTTTATCCCAGAAAGAGGTGTGCAGTAGCTTCTAAGAGTATGGACCCTTGAGCACAAGTCTGACTTCTAGCTTATATGAGGATGAAACACACACCCACACGCTTGCACAGCGCCTTTTTACAAGAGGGGGGTACATTCACCCATCTCACAGATAGAACACAGAAGGACATCCATTCCTGAACCTGGACTTGAGCCCGGGACTCACAGAATACGAAGAAGACGCGCTACCTCTGAGCCAAAAAGCCGGCAAAAGAATAATATGAATGGGTTGATAAGAAAGTTCTACGCACATGAACTCAATCGAGTATGTTTGCGACATTCTAGACAGACGGGTTGCTACCGCCCCCACAATCTCTCGGAGAATTTTATAGAGCTCTTCTGGGAGAGTGAGATAGAATACCTCAAACCTCTTTAATAGCCTCGTGGAGTCGATACCTCAAAGGTGTTCAACGTCGCTAGTAATCCGGAGAAAGTATACCTCATATTAAAAAGGATTTTCTTTTAAGAAAATGCCTTTCTTATTTTTTTTTCTCTTATGCACAAATTGTGATTTTTTTTCTTTTGTACACAAATGCTCAATAAAAAGCTTTTTGTTCTGTCAAACAAATGTCATTTTTATCTGATATAACCTAATGCGTCTGTCGATAATGTATCAATCATTCAAACAACTCTACAGGTGCAATATATACGCACAACCTCAATATAATTTAATTATTTTGAGCAGTGCAGTAAATATATACCGTTTGGATAAATCACATTTTTCCATTATAGCGTCATTGTATTATTTCTATTTGAAATAAGCAGAACTGGTGTCACTGAAAATTTTTCTCATACTCTTCAATTACGATCTTACCGTCCTCGTTAAATTGTGAATCTATGTTAAGGAAGTTAATTTCTTATATGGCACTGGCGAACATCAGTTATGAGGTAAAGATCTTTGGGGTGAATCTAACATTTTTTTCTTAATCTAACAATCGAATAAATATTTTGGACGTCCTTCCTCCAACTGACTGAAATCAAAATTCATATGGTACTACAATTGTAATTACCAAGCCATACACGCCGAAGTTCATTGATTTAAGTTTTTGCACTTTTAATCATCCATAAATACCGTTCAACAGACGATCAATCCTTAAACAGAGTTGGTTCAAGATTCAAATAGTTCATGGACGATCAGTACTTAAACTGAGTTAGTTCAAGATTCAGATTTGTAGATGATCAATCCTTAAACAGAGTTGGTTCAAGATTCAGATTTCGTGGACGATCAACCCTTAAACAAAATTGGTTCAAGAGTCAGATTTGTGGATTATCAATCCTTAAACATAGTTGGTTCAAGACTCAGATTTTGTAGATGATCAATCCTTAAATAGAGTTGGTTCAAGACTCAGATTCGGTAGACGATCAATACTTATACAGAGTTGGTTCAAGAGTCAGATTTTGCAGGCGATCAGTCCTTAAACAGAGTTAGTTCAAGGCTCAGATTTTGTTGACGATCAATAATTTAAGCAGTGTTGGTTTAAGAGTTAGAGTTTGTAGATGATCAATAATTAAACAGAGTTGGTTCAAGATTCATACTTCGTGGCCGATCAACCCTTAAACAGAGTTGGTTCAAGATTCAGATTTGTGGATGATCAATCCTTAAACAGAGTTGGTTCAAGATTCAGATTTGTGGATGATCAATCCTTAAACAGAGTTGATTCAAGATTCAGGTTTCATAGGCGATCAATCCTTAAACAGAGTTGGTTCAAGACTCAAATTTTGTAGACGATCAATCCTTAAACAGAGTTGGTTCAAGAATCAGATTTTGTAGACGATCAATCCTTAAACAGAACTGGTTCGAGATTCAGATTTTGTAGATTAGAATCGATACTTTCTTCTATTCTAGAATCGATCTTCTAGGTCAAAACTATGTTCCGAATTTTACCTATCTAGCTGTTTTCATAATGGACTTATCGAATACATGTCATAGGGCATCCAGAAAGATAGTTTCCTGTTCAAAATTTTATACCTACAAATTTAGCCGTGAGTCCATATAAAATTTTAATCTTCTAGTTCAATGCATTTCTGTTACCGTGTTTGGGCAAACATAATTGTAAAAATATGAAATCTTTATGGATCAAAATATGCATATAGATCTTTGTACCTTTGCTAGAGAACATGAACGTATAGAATCTGAATAAAAATTGGAAAATGGATTTCTGAACGTAGAGAACATGAATAAATGGAAAAATTCGCCAAAATTAAGATCTGAAATACTTTAACGATTACAATATTTCTCTACTCTAGTATACGAAAAAGTAAAAAATAGTCCAGCGAGGCGAGATATTTCTCCTAATTGCAAGCATTCTAATATTTGAATAAATATTTCAAATCAACAAAATTTCGATGAATGTCAAAAATACAAATGTTACACAGCTATCATATTTAGCCAATAACGAAAATACAAAAATAGTTCGAATCTTTTTCTTGTAAATGCTACGAATATATGCACAGTTGGAATAAATTCTTATATGACAATCCCATACTATATCCTATCACCATCACATTATTTCAGACTTCTTCCTGCGCCTTTTCAGAACCGTCTTTTTTTCCCTGCAACAACACAAAAGCACGCAACAATTGTAGTTTCATATTCTATTCAAAAATGAAAAGGAAAAATGTTCCGTTTCCAAATTCGATGCTTTCAATAAGAATGGCTCTTTTATTGAAATATTTCCTCCGCTTGAAAAGAACTATCAAATAAGCGTTTCTGATATTCCGCATGTCGGGGGAAGAAATCTGGCAGAAACAGCGGAATAAGCCAGGAAAAATGTATTCAATGTTCGCGAAATGAAAAATATGTATTTGAAAGGAAAGAAGTGGGCTGAAAATATGCATAAAATAACTTTTAAAATACCATTCAACAATGATATCGTCTTTATATAATACATATATATTCTTCTAGTCTGAAACATCATTAAAATTGTTTAGATTTG
>JAOUZG010043210.1:263369-286151 GCA_026289955.1 Argiope argentata
ATATATATATATATATATATATATATATATATATATATATATATATTCTTCTAGTCTGAAATATCATTAAAATTATTTAGATTTGTTATGCATTAAAGGGAAGTGAGTTGTCATTTCAAACCATTTAACGATGGCAATTTTAGTCTAAAAATCGATACAATTCTAAACATTTGATTTCAATCTATCGGTTAGATGATCACATTTGTAAGCACATATGAATAAACAGGCACTCAATAAAACAACTTATTAAGGATGATGAATAAGGAAAAGAAAATATCATTCAACTGACTTCTTTAAGAATAACTTTTTACCTTTTTTTAGCCTAAAATTTCATTACATTTCCTTGATAGCTCATTTCTAACCATTTCATAAGGCCATAAATTTGATTTTCTTTCTTACATATCAAATTACATTTATCTAGCTTGTTTCATCTTAAATTTATTGCATTTATAAGTACATAATGTTAATATACAGATAGACAAAAAATTGACTTTTAAAATACTATTCAACAATTATATATTTATTTTATATATATTTTCTTAATCAAAAACAACATTAAAAATGTTTACCCTTGCTATGTATAGAAGAAAATCAAACGTTCCAAAATTAAATACAGATCAATACAATTGATTTTTTTTCACACTCCAAACTACATTTACTTAACTTGTCACATTTTACATTTATCACCTTCATAATGACGTATGAATAAACAGATAGTCAATCTAATGATTTTTAAAATACTATTCAACAGATATTTTCTTTGTGCTTAATTTGTTAATTTTTCTTAGTCTAAACTTAATGAAATCTGTTTAGGCAAGCATTCATTTAGAAACATTTCAATATGGTCATTTGATACAGACTAACAAATTTGATTTAAGTTCATACGCTTAAAATACATTTATCTAGCTTGTTTCATTTACAATTTGTTGTTTCATATATATGTAAATGGGTAGAGAGACAATCAACTTGATGGCAGATTTTATCAATATTTTGATACAGATCTATACTTTTGTTATGATAAAAACTGATGTCTTTTTCAAACCTTTTGCTTCTTTCGTGTTTTGACTAATCATGCTCATATGCATATGAATGGATGGGTAGACATAATTACAGATTTTAACAACCATTTCACAAAAATCTACAATTTTCGAGCGAAAATCACTAATTTTGCTTAGACAGAAAGTCAATAAAATGGCTCTTAAAATACTATTTAACAATGATATTTTATTCCTTTACACTTAACTTGTTACTTTTTAAAACTTCGTTAAATCAGTTTAGCTGTTACGTATTAAAAGGAATCAAGCATTCATTTCAAACTATTTTATTACGAACATTTCATATGTATTTTGTATATGAACAAATCATTTTCAATTCATATACAAAATTAGATTTATATCGCATTTCATTTTAAATTTATTACATTCATAAAGATGTGTGAATATACTGATAGTCAAGCAAATGACTTTTAAAATTCTATTTAACAGTGATATCTTCTTTAATCTTATTTTACACATATTCCCTTAATTTTTTATTAAAATTGTTTAACTTTGTTATGTCTTGCAAGGGAGTTATGCAATCATTTCGAACCATTTCATAATCACTTTTTGAATCCATAATTTGATACATATCTACAAATCATATTTCAATTCAAATGTCAAATTTCATTTATCTAGCATGTATCATTTTAAATTTATATTATTTATTTTTACATCTGAATGGAGAGACAATCAATTTCATGGCGGATTTTAATAATATTTTAATACAGATCTATACTTTTGCTAATAAAATCATACGCGATTTTCGAATCTATAGTTCATTGGGGGGGTTTTGTGAATATTTGTGTGCATATACTTGGGAATGTACTGATAGACAAAATAATAAGAATTCATCGACCATTTTATAGTAATCTTCCATTTTCGTGTAAAAATCATTAATGAAGTTTAATCTTTAAAGTTCACTGCTCTTTTGTGTTTATTTAGAAATTAATAAGTAAAGACAAGAATAATTAAAATAAAAGAAAGGTTTTCAAATTCATCGTGTAACAAAACGTGAAGATACATCAATATTTCAAACAATAGCTGAATTTTATTGATGACTACAAGCAAGAACTATTCAAAAAGATAGAGCTCATTTAAAACATTTATTTTTAATAAACTACATTAAATAGCCTCTCATACAAAACAATTATAAGTATAGAAAAATTTTCAAAATTTTATTTTATCCTTCTAGAAAATGCAGGTAAAAGCGCTCCTGTTGTTGTTTTGGAAAATTTCAAATAAGCGATGCTTCGAGAAAAATCATTTAATTGTTTTACAGAGATAAACCCATTGTTCCAAAGCAGAGCGCAGTTCGTTTTATATCCAACAAAGAGTCATATCGCCATATGCAGATTTACGTTTGATGTAAGGATATCAGAGAAATATGTTGTTTATGTAAAGACAAGATTGCTGGTTATGTTTAAATGTCAGATGAAAATATGAAATATTTAGGACTAAATCCTAAGAAACATAACACTATCAGTAGGAATAAATAAACTACAAAGTCTATGTGCTTATTTTATATCATCAAATTGTTTTAAAAAATATTCCTATGAAACGTAGTCTTATTTGCAGTAGTAAACAAAAGAAGGGTATATGCTTTCCTCATGCCTCTTAAAATTTCTGAATTTAAACTGAATTTAGTTCTTTGGACCATAACCCTAACTTTAGGAATATATAAATGATAGAGTAGATGTACTTATTTTGCCTTAAACATAACAACTAAGCTCTTGCCGTTTGCGCGTTTCCATTGAAAGAAGTGTGAATAAGTATGCAAATTCGTGTATGATGTGATAGAGAAACCGTCACTCGAGAGTAGGAATATCAGTTGTTATGAACGCAGGTCCACTGCTCACATTCATCAATCGGAATTCGTACAGTAGCGAAGCGAAATGGATGTGTCGAAGGAGCTCGTTCGGAGTTGTTTTCTTCGTGATTTCAAAGTGGTCTTATCAGCCACTGTATCAAGTCGCCGAATATGTCAAGCGTTTGGGAATAGTGCTGTCAATGAACGTACGACAAGACATTGGTTTTAAGAATCTAGGTCGGGGAGATTTGTCCCTCTGTCATAAAGCTCGAACAGGGTGACCACAGGCCTTAGAGAATAAATCCCTGCATGTGACCATTGAGGAGAACAGTAGTCAAACGTGTGGTGAACTTGCCAAACAATTCAACACTTTCTAGTGAAACGGTTAGACTTCATCTGCTCCGCTTAGATAAGACGTTCAGACTGAGCAAGTGGGTTAAAGTGGTTTTCTATGAGCTGCTACTAACGGGCTAAACGATCGCTGCGAACCTGTGCTCGCGGCAATTGGAACGTGTACTTCATCAGAAGGAGCCAGGGCTGGTAATCAAAAGAATATGCTATTATTGCATGATAATGTAAGGCAGCATGTCGCGCGGGTGGCTAGGAATACAATACAGCGACTTGATTGGGAAACTTTGTGTCCTCCTCCTTACTCATCTGACCTTGCACCATCAGATTACCCCCTCTTCCATTCCCTGGACTATCATCTTAGTAGTAGACCCTTCACCAATGGAGCAGACGTGCTCCAAGCTCTCATGGATTTATTTGCGTCTCACACCCTCGAGTTTTACCACAAGGGGATTGAACAACTGGAGACACGTTGTCAGAAGATGCTGGATGCCGATGGTGATTACTTCGAATATTTACTTATATTACATCTCATTATTACATAAGAGCATTGTCTTCTGAAGAAAATAAAGATAAGAAAGAATTTTACTTTTAATGTCCCTTCAAATTGCTACAGAACACAGCCCTATAAAACATAATTCTATCCATAGGAATAAATGAACGACAGACTGTAAACTTTCAATACGTTTCTTTGAAATGCTTTACACCATGCACTTATGACACGTATTTCTATCTGTAAGAGTAAATAAATGATACAGTGCCTGTGTTTAATATATCTCTTCGAAATGCGTTAGAACGAAGTCTTATGAAACACCACCTTGCCTGTAGGAATAAACAAATGACAGAGTAGGAGTTCTTATTATGTCTCTTCAAACGTCTTTAGAACTTTGTGCTAGGAAGCGTAGCTCCCTCTATTGGAGTAAGCAAATGACACCATATATATTTTTATCGTACTTTTTCGAACTTCTTTAAAGCATTTTTTTATGAAATGTAGCCCTATCTGTAGAAGCAGCTAAACAACAGACTTTATGTGCTTAATATTTCTCGTCGAAATGTTTTAGAATGTAATCCTGTGTCATATAATTTTACCTATAGGAGTATAGGAGTAAACAAAGTGTGTGTGATTACTACACCTGTTTGCACAGCTTTAAAACCTATTCCCATGAAACATAATGCTATCTGTAAGAGTACACAAAAGAAGTTATGTTTCTACAATGTGCTTTAGAATATATTCTTATTAAATGTATCCCTATCTGTAGAAGAAAATAAAAGACAGGGGATATTCATTTATTATTATACCTCTTCAAACTTTGAGATAGAATTATTATTTTCAAGTGTGTATGAGTTTGCAGTAAATTCAAGTGTGGCAAAAAAAAAGACTTTAGATTCAACGTTATCCTCTTAAAAAGGAATTTAATGTTGAAAACATAAATAAAAATTTGTAAATTCCTTTTATCCAGTTATGTATCGTATTATAAATTTCCTTTTTTTAAATGTCTTAGTATCTTTTTATAAATTTATTAATAGGAATTAAAATATGAGAAATTCAGAATGTTTTAAATTTTAAAAGTGAACATTTTCAAGTTAAAAAAATTATTGCACAAACTATATAATATACAAAATTTATTCAACCTTTCCACAAACAACATTTTTGTCGTTTCAAGGAAAATATGCTTCAAAACTGAATTCGTACAAAACAATTTATTTTCCTTCATTTTTAAAGAATCATATGAAATAAGTTATTCAAATTCATAAATGGTAATAAGTGGATTTGCCAGAGTTTTTCAGATTTTCATTATTTTTTTTTAAAAAAAACTAATTTTCCTATTAACAATTGCTTTTTTTTAAAAGAAGTCCATCGAAAGAATATTTCCATTCTATAAATTAAAACAAGAATTCTAATTTCATTAGTTTGGTAACTTTACACAAATTTTTATGACACGATAATTATAATTAAAAAGAAATTCTAAATCTAATTTTCAAAAGAGGGGAATTATTTTTTCTAATGTAGTTTTAAAACTGAATTGTAAATGCATGTATGCACGTAACAAAGAATCGATTCTAATTGGAACATTTTAAAAATGTTCACAAAGCATTAAAAAAACACTGAAATGTTGCATTTTTCTATAATGTATTATTGTATTATAAGTTTGTTGTAAAAAAATATTCAGATTGGTTCGGCATATTTTAAACAATATTTAAAAATTAATAAATTAAAAATTACATACAATTTTATTCTCTATTTTACAAATTTTTAAAAAATGCAGGAACTAAAAAATTTAAATCCCTCCTTTTTCTCTTATTATTACATTTCAATTCTAGCTGATTTATTCGAGCTAATCGTTTGGGGGAATAGAATATCCGGAAAAGAAATCTAAAAAAATTATATTATAAAGTTTGTCATAACATAAAATGTATATTTTGAAATCCATATAGATTCCACACATTTTTTTCTATCTAGAAAGAAGTACAATATTTAAATTTACCTTAGTTGATCTAAGACGTTTGATTACATCAGCTAAAAATGGTATTGCTAATAGTAATTTCATGTCTCTTCAGCTAAAAGCGACATTGCTAATAGTAATTGCATGTCTTATCAGTTAGAAATGGTATTACAAATGGTAATTTCATGTCTCAAATAAAGATTTCAATTTCCTTTGACAATTCTATTCTTATCAACTTTTATCGTTAACTTTCGTACTAATCAGCCATTTTAAATATAATAAATTCAATTATTATACAATCTAACTATCATTAAATTGATTTTTGCTAAAGGTTACTTAAATCTAATTACCCATCTCTAAACTTAAATTAAAAGGCCGCATAGAAACCTACAGTCTTATTTGAAACGCATTAAGCATTTTAAGCATCTATAAGTTATTTCAACTTCTTAAAAAGCCAGAACTTTTAATAAAAATAAATCTATTTTCAGAAAGCAATAAATTCGAATTATTTAAAATGCTTTTTAAAAAGACCTAGTACTTAAGGAAAGCATTATAAAACAAACAATAAATATTTATTCGCAAAAAAAACCCATTATAAATATTATTTATTTTTTTTGAAAAACTGCTTCTTTACTGCCATGACCAAAACTTTCCAGAAAGTCTTTAAAGTGCCAAAACTCTTTTTAAACAGCACTCTGGAGAAGAAATAAAGAGAGTTTTAAGAAGTGCTCTGAAATCCGCGTTTCAGGTTCCCTCGCGTTTCGAGAACAATTCTTAAATCTTAAATCACTAAGTACTGAAGATTTTTTTATCAAGTTGGGAATTTTGACCACGATACACAAAAAAGAGACTTTTCTCTCTTTCAAGTCCTTTTTTCTTGTCCCAAGATCCTTATCTATGATATGTTGCACCAAAATTAAATTTCTGTGGAATCTTAAATCTAAGAATTAAACCAATAAAATAATCGTAAAAAATAAATACAAAAGTAAATAAAAGTGCCAAGAATGAATAATTGGATTGAAGAATTAGTTTTTTAAATACCTATGTTCATTAAGTGCATGGAGATACTAAAATTAAGTCTTTTTTAATTGAAAAAATAATTTAAACTCAAAAAATCCAAAAAAATTAAATGGATTTAAAAATGTAAAAAAACTGAAAAATCAATTAAAACAACTAAAGAGACTTTCTTAGCTTAAAAAATTTTTCAATTGGAAATAAAGGGGTTTTCTTTGCAATTTTTCTCATGAGAGTTGTTAATATGACTTAAAGTAATTTGTGGTGACGATGATGACGTGCCCGCTTTACAACGGAAGGAGGGGTGCAGTAGCTTTTAAGAGTACGGATCCCAAAGCAGCGGTGGACAGAAGTTTGACTTCTAGCTCATATCAGGATGTAACACACACACACACACTCGCTTGCACAGTCCCTTTTTACAGGGATAGGGGGACACTTTCACACACCTTACAGATAAAACAGAGAACAACCTGACCCTAACCGGGAATCAAACCCGAAACTCCCAGGCCGCAAGGAACAAGCGCTACCTCCATGCCAGGACGCCGAAATTTAATTTTTGTGTATCTTTTTAATATAATTATATTTTTGCGGCCCCCTTAAAATTGGATGTCATTTGTTTAAATGTTCCTAACACTATTAACACAGTGGTTTGACACGAAATGTTGAAGGTAAATCTACATATACTGACTACCAATGTCCAAGTCCAATAACCTTGACTACCAAGTCCCAAGTCCAATACATGTTAACTTCTATGCCCAAGTCCAATAACCTTGACTACCAAGTCCCAAGTCCAATACATGTCTACTACTATGGCCAAATCCAATAACCAATGATAAACTTAATGGCGTTAAATTTAATATTTAAAGGCAAATCCTAACCAACTGACCAATTTTCAGTAACGTAGAGGGACGAAGGTCTTAATGATTTTATTATTAAGTGGATTAAAATAATGGGTGAGTTACAGAATCAGTTATTTAATTATTTTCTAAAGTTCTCCATTCAGAAGATACGAACACGAAAATACACGACACTCAGAATAGAATCTAATAATAACCTTTCCAGAAGGATCATGGGAAACAAACCTCGATGTTAATACGGTAATTCCATTTGTTATAGCAAAAGAGAAGGTAATAGTGTATGTAAAGCTACAGTATTAGTTTACCATTAACATAAATTAAAAGGTGAGAACAATAAATAATAGCAGATTCAGTAGCTGTGCCAATTTATTTTTAACCTGTATGCTATTATGAGCTAAAAATTCATAAAAATAATTTTTTTATAAAAAAAAATATTTAATACAATATATAATCAATATATAATTCTATATATAATTCAATATATTATTCGTAACGGCAATGAAAATTGCACAAGTGCAATATTAGTGAAATCTAGTATCAGACAGCGAATAAAAAAGCGGAACTTAAAAATTCTCTAAATATAGACACAGTGTACATCGAATGTAGAAACCAACTCTGTTTCAAGTCTGAGTTATCACTGAATCCGAATAACTAAAGCAACCAAAATAATTTAAAAACCATAACACGAACACCACTAGAAAGTAGATTACATCACATCGTTTATATTCCTTCATTTTATTTAAAATATATATATTATACTGTACAAATTTGAAAAAAAATTAAGGACAATAAACTTTTACACGCTCTTAACTAACTTATTTTATTAAGTTATAAAATAAAAGATAATAATTTAGTATTTTAAATAATCAAGTATCTGTTAGATATATCCTTCATATGAATACAATATTCGTCAAAATTATCAGGACCCTATTCATAAAGGAATTTAAAATTTTCAAGCCTCTGGTGGAGCAATAATTATGTTCATAATTTTCTTTTACTTTGAGAAATCATTTTTTTATTGCAGGTTCTACCCTTACATCCTTTCAATTTCCCTTTTGTTTCAATAAATATCATTCTTCTTGACCACATATTCAGAACCATTTCTGTTTCACAAAGAATTAAACTACTGTTCAAGTTTCTCAAGACTATAACTCTAAATGGTTTCGCCAAAGGGTGACACCAGAAACTAAGGAACTGCTTTAAAGAAAAAAAATAACTTTATCCATTAATTATTCTAGTTTATTTTAAGTTTTAATTTATTCAGTAATTCCTTATTTATTTTTTTCTTGTAGATCTTCATGTTCATTTAGTTTAAATATCATTAATTTTATTCTTTAAGATTCTAGCTATTCCGCAGTTGTTTTGCTGCGGAATAGTTGTTGTGTGACATTCGAAAAGCTGTTATAAAGTGATTACGTGGCCATTTTGGAATAAAGTCGGTTTTGTTTTTTAGTGAAAGGGTGATTCTTGTGTGCGTTCCTTGTGGCTTTTTCTAATGTTTGTAGCATCAATGGATACTTCGCGCTGTGTTTGTCGGGCACTCAATTCATTGGAAAAGACGGTGAGTCATTTCACCTAAATTTCGATACAGTATTATGTTCGAAATGACGTTAAGTATTTTAGTGAACCAACATTTAAAAACACTGTACAGTCCGCTCCTTATAACCCATTCTATTCATATCATTCACCAACTACTGTTAGTAAATTTTTAACATACCTATGGCCTGCTAATGAAATTGATTATATTATTTTTTAAACCACATTTTTCTTTCATCCTAAACGTGAAGTCTTTGTACGCAGTCGGGGGGCGTCGAGACCTGGTGGAAATGTCTCGGCCAGTGAGTCTGAGGGTTTCCGATTCGAGACCCACTTCCGTCGAAAAGCCCTCTTCTAAGGAGGTCTATTGCACGTTAAATCTCTCAGGGCCAAACATCCATCCACTGGTGCAACATCGTGTGGGGAGGACTGACAGCACAGTTGTCATTATCGACATCTGACCGCGGTTCAGAATTACGAGGACGGTCCTTAAAAAGCCCAACTTTTTCTGTACAACGGGGCGTTAATATAACTAAACTAAACTTTTTTTGTAGTCGCTGGCTTACAGACTTTAAAAAGGCAGAACAGAGAAAAGAAGGAGATATTGGCTCAATGGAGACAATAATCTGTTAAAAAAAGGATCGGAGGTAAAAAAAGGATCGGTCTTTAACCTACCGCCGACCTTAGACTTTCCCGATCAAACATCGATAACAATGAACTACAACTAAATCACTTGAATAGGTGGATTACGTAATATTCTATGTATATCATTCCCATCTCTCACTGTAATCACTACAAGTGGTTACTACTGTATATAGAAAAAAATATCTGAAAAATTCGTAAGTTTTATTTGAAATCAGAAGAAACCTGTATAAATGGATCTTAATTAAAGCTTCATGGTCAAATTATTATGAAGACTAATCAGTTAAAATGCCTAGGAATAAAACTTTTCCACTTGATTTAGAATTTAACTGTCTTTTAGTCACAAAAAATGAGAAAAAAAACTAATAATATTCAATACACTTCTCTGGAAGAGCAGTAAATAATTCAGGCTGAAGAAGATGCAGAAAGATAGATAATAGAAGAACAAGATAAAAATAACGACTCAAGGATAAAATCAATATGATCCAACTACAGCAACAGCATTGGAGGGAATTAAGGTGGAGTTTTAAAGGTCATCACTGGCCAAAGTATAATTCTTCCAATAGGAAGTATGTCTCATAATGAGCAAAGGGTAGACGACCTCACAGCATTTTTGTACCCATCAAAGCAGCGAGAACTAACCACCATGCTGGAAGTTTCTCGTCCTCATATTGAGGTGTGCCTTAGTGTGTAGATGATATGGAATCACATATGAAATAAAAATAGAGTTAGAATACCGATTATCGTAAAATTCGAAACCATAGAAGGAATAAAAACTATTATTAAAATGATAATTGCAACTTTAAGAATGAAAAAAACTGTCATTTTAAAAATTTATTTTCTTACTTGAGTGACACACGTGATATTTCAACTTTAATGAAAAAAATCTTCAAAAAATACTCTTTTTATACTCACACTAAAGAGAATATAAGTATTAGAAGAAAGAAAAATAACAAGTAATCTAATATAGCAATAAAAGCATTTTTTTTAATGAGACATTGTTTCGATTACTATCTATAGGGTTGGCAACTAAGTCATTGCCGATTTCAAATAAGAAGGAAAATGCAGAATTTTTATTTAAAAAAATAACTTTGTTCAATTAGATATTGCCTGTTCTTGCCTATGACCTTTTTCCGTGGTTCTAACAGTGTAAAAATTCCCCGTTCGTAAAACGTCTGGTCTGTGCTATTAAAAAACTGAATTAGGTGTGATCTGACATCATCCGCGTTATTAAACTTTTTACAATTTTATGAGTTTTGCATGGAACGAAACAAATGGTAATCCTAAGGTGCAAGATCAGGACTATATGGTGGGGTGACAAAACATCCCAACCCAGTTCCAATAATTTTTGCCAAGTGACCAAATATGTGTGGGGCCTTACGTTATCATGATGGAAAACAACACCCTTCCGATTTGACAATACCGATCGCTTTTCTTCAATTGCATCGTTCAGTTTGTCGAGTTGTTCAACATACACATTTGAATTGATCGTTTGGTTCTGTGGCATGAGTTCAAAATGCAAAATTCATTTGTAATCTAACAAGACTGACAGCATAATCTTTTTTTAGTGAATATCTACTTTTGATGTTGTTTGGGCTGGTTGACTTGTTTCACCCACGATCACTTGCGAGTAAAACTTTTATAAATTATCCACTTTTCGTCGTCAGTAACTAGGTTTTTCAGAAATGGATAATTTTCATTACGTTTCAGAAGCGAATAACAGATGCTAATCAGTTGCCTCAAATGAATTTCCTTTAGCTGGTGAGGGATCCTTGAATCAAGTTTCTTAACATGACCAAGGGCTGTTAATTTTTTTTAATTCATATATGTGATACATTAAACTTCTCTGTAATGTCTCGTGTTGTTCTGTGACGATCTGAATCTATATAGGCCTTGATATGGGTTTCATCCATTTCGACTGGGCAGCCAGATCGTTGTGTATTTTTCCAATGAAAAATCACCAGAACGAAATCTTTCAAACCAAATTCGACACGGCCTTTCTTTTAAGAATTTACCTCCGTATACTGCACATAACTTCTTTTGTGCTTGCGATTCGTTCTTGCCTTTTCGGAAGTAATACAATAAAATGTGTCAGAAGTGCATGTCCTGTTCCTTCAGTTTTAAATTGGGATAAAAACAAAACTAATGAACTAATCGATATACTTTTTTACTAATTATAAGTAGAAGCCCACAAATTAAGAAAAAATATATAGATTAGATGCTCTGACCACGTTAACAAAACAAAAGAAAGTGTAGAGTGAATCTATCGACAAAAGCGGCAATCACTTAGTTGCTAACCCAATAGTAATTTGATTCAGCCATCTTTATTTTTCACACCATCAAATTAAACATCATTTATGAAAGTCTTGCACGGCTATCTAATAATCGAACATACATTTATAGAAGAGGGAGCCATTAAGAATAAACATATAAAGGAAAAAATTCTAATCCAAGTTACCAAAAATTGCACCAATTTGAAAGACTTTCGGAACATGCCTCATTACGGAATCGAGACAAACTCTTTTTGTTTTGTTTTTACTGACAAAAAATTTCTGACTTCTCATACATTTATATAATGGATACTCGTTAAATCTTGCTTCCAAGATACCGGTTCTTTTAAAGCTCCTCCAAAGAACTTGTATTTTATTGACAGAAACCCTCAAAAGCCTTTTCATGAAAAGAATCGATTACTTTTCGACTCCTGACTTAAAACCCTTGTTCTCCTTAATACCGTAAAGAAAGAGCCATTCACAAAGCCTTCAAAATAGCTGCTCCCATTTTAGTTAACTCTGAAACTCTTTGAAAATAGTTTCAAAGAAGAGATCGTATAAAAATGGAACTAAGGTAACAAGAACAGAGCTTCGAGCGGTTTTTTAACATTTTATGTTCGGCAAAGTAATTTTGATATCAGTTTTTCAATTATTTCTCCATGTATTATAGTTTTGAAAAATTTTTGCACTGAAAAGCTTTGCCTTTTAATGTAGTTTACAACTTTTTTCTCTGTCAATATGTTTATAAATTAACTATCAGTGAATTGATTAATTTAAGTAAATTCTGAATTCATATCAGTGGCGCCATCTGGTAGTAGATTTGTGAGAAAAAATCTTGGCAGATTTTGCAATTTGTAATGTATTTAATGATATTACAAAAAAGTATCAAAGAAACTATTTTCCATGTCCAATCTTAGTACCAATTACGTCATTTTTATTTTATATCAAATCTCATGACCTCTAAATATGACCCTCAATGATTAACTTATACACACCATAATCCATTTGCAAAAAAATGTCGAATACACTACTTCAATTTACATTCCTTAAGGAGAAAAATCTCGACCCAATCTCCCAGATTCAAATACCGAATCAATTTTGCCGATTTTAATTTTTTTAAGTGATAGCCTCCTAGGAAATCAAAATGATCTCTTATACTGCAATCTTTTTTAAAGATATCGTAAAATAAAATTCTGTGCCTTATTAAGTAGTTGGTGAGTGAGGAACGCTAACTATAAATTTCTAATAATATAAAATAATATTAAGAAGAATTGACTCTTTTAGAAATTCAACTTTTTGGTATACTAATAATAATGTATTTTTAAAAACCTTTTTATTGCATTCTATGCACATCTTTTTTAAGTTCATTTCATGTTGTGAACATGGAATTTTACTATCTGTTTTTCAATATATTTTATAAAAATCTTTACATATAATTATTAACAATAAATCTTAGTTAAACATTGACACCGGAAAAAGTTTTTATAACAAAATGAGTGTACAAGACAGTCATAATAGAGAAGTTCATTCGTTAGCACTCCCAAAAATTATTTACAAAAGTTTATTTGTTCATTTCTAGGCCCATTTGGATATTTTTACTCACGGAGAATTCAATGAAGTGTAAAACAAGGCGAAAGCATAAAAACAAAGATAGATAGAAAAATGAATAAAAAAAGAATAGACATACAAATAACGGTTACTGTTCTGTTCAGACACCAGTCCATTACATGACAGTAGAAGCTGCAACATAAAGAATCCCCTGCGTTGAATTTGTAAATGACTAAGCTGCTGTAGATGAAGACTGAGCTTGGCACATGGCCAATTACGCCAAGCTACTTCTTCCCTTCTTCTCACGTGATATTCATTTTCCCTCTCTTTCATTTTTTTTGTCCTTTTTTCCCCCCTTTCGTTGCTTTGACAGAAATTCATCTATTTAAAAACACATTTAATTCCTTTTATTAAAATCACCCATCAAAGAAAGATGCATCATTAATTTTTCTAAAATCTTAACACATTTAGAGATAAAACTTCATTATGTAAGAATTATATTTTAATTGTATGATGGAATATTTTTTTCAGTACTGCCGATTTCTGAATTCATAGCTACTGAGCTAACACTTAGTGGGTTTCTTTATCGTTTAAAGAGAATCTTTTATAAGTATAAAAATTCTTAAGGCCCATTAAGAATTTTGTCCTATCTTAACATGTTTCTCCTCTATAGCCAATAATTTTATTACAAACAGCATTTAAATCTTTCTTTAGTGCAATAAAAAGGAAGAATTTCTTTCATTTTGAGTGCTTCTTATTTCTTTTTCGTTTTTTATACATAATTCATTCTTATATATGTTTAAAATTAAAAATTAAATCAAAACCAGATGGCACCACTTGCAAGAAATTCGCATTAATTTTTAAAAAATCAATTAAATAATCTTAAAAATATTGATTAAAATAATATCATTAAAAGAACATATTTTCAACGTGAATAAATTAAGGATTTTTGTTATAACTTAGCAGATTTCTCCTCCGAAAAAAAGACTAATAAATTTACTATTAACAGTATTTTAGTACTAAACATTTTTTGCCCTTGCAATAAAAAAGCAATAATTTCTTTTATTTTGATTATTTCTTACTTTTAAAATTATTTATACGAAATTAATTCGTCTAAGTACTATACAATCTTAAAATCTTTTTTAAGTTGTTACAAGATGGCGCTGGAAGCAAAAATACAGATTTAATTAAAGGAATCGACGCACTGATCGTTTAAGAAAATATTAAAATAGTATATTTTAAACATAAATATATAAAAGAGTGAAAATTGGTTATAAAATCCCTTTTTTGCTCACATAACATGAATGAAATTTAATAAAATTACATAAAATCTGCCATTATTTATGGAAAATACTATACTCAAATTCTTATAAATATTTCAAAGAAATGATTGTCTGACGCTTGCATTTGTACAATTTTTTTTAAACTCTTGAAAAAAATTTCACTTTTCTGAGTAGTTTCATAAATTTTAATGAATCCTTAAATAAAATAAAAGACACCCCTTTAGGAATTCCTTCCTTCCTTTCTAATCATACTGCTAAAGATTATTTTTAGAAATGGAATTACACCGAGTTTTATGAGAATTCACGCTTGTTAAAAAAAAGTTGCTCGTTTCCAGCATTTATGGCATTTCCTCATTCCAGATTTAATTACTTGTCGGTGAAAAGAGCCTCGAGGTTTTGGGGAAAATTCTTCAAAAATGCAAATGTAAAAGCCGCACTGATTATGATTACTCAACGGAACATCATTAAATTACGTTAAGATTAATTTTTATGGACCGAAACAGCATTCCTCTGGAGTGCGATTCGGGAGATTGATTACCAAGATTCTTGGCAACTTTGATGGAGGCTTTGGTTTTTCTTTCCATTTTTACAGGATTATATCCAATTGAGAACTAAATTGCTGAATTATCCGTATTTAATGATTATTAAAAAAGTTCAGAAGATAGATTTGTTTTAGGCTAATTACTTATTTTAGTAATAATTATGGAAATGCTCATGCTTTTATTTATTTTCTAGCTGCCACTGCCAAATTAGTTCGCAAGGATTGATGGTTGCTATAAATATCAGTTTAATAGTTTATGTAATTTTGTTTTAATGACTTTTTCAGGAAAAATTTTTATTTCCAAATTTTGAAAGACCTGTAATTTATCTTATTTTTTGAAATCTCATAGTTTTGTATTCCCTCCATCATGTATTTCAAATGTTTTCAACCAATATTTTTTATATTACAACGTCCCAATGATTTAGGTATGAAGAGGGGATCCTACCTTAAAAATGATGTTGAAAAGTTTCCGACATGTTGGATTATTCTATATTATTAAAACCCAAATATATAAATAATAAAAAAGTTAGAAAGCAAAAGAAGGGAAAAGTTGTTTGTCCAAATTGTTGTACTATAGAAATTTAAAAATATAATACCCATCTACAATAAATTATAATTTCTGATTTTAAAATGAATGAATATTGCTTACTTTATGTCCGAAAAATTTCAGATAACCACTAATATTTAAAAACAGATAATTTCATGTTTTATTTTTTTTTTAATTTTTCTAAACTATTGACTGCAAAACCATCTCTTCGTAGAATTGTTCTGATTTAGTAGAAGAAAAAAATTTATTTCGATGCCATTTTTTTTAACCTTTATTCATTTCCATGCTTTAGATTTTTTTGTTTCTTCATACTTCATTCATTACTTCAGATTTTTTTTGTTCTTAATAGTTAATTCATTTCCCTGCTTTAGATTTTTTTGCTCTTAATACTTTATTAATTTAATACTTTATTAATCAACATTTTTTTGTTCTTAATACTTTATTATTTTTTATGCTTTAGATTTTTTTTTGTTCTTAATAGTTTATTCATTTCCATGCTTTAGTGTTTTCTTTTTTTTTTTTTGCTCTTAATACTTTATTCATTTCCATGCTTTTAGATTGTTTTGTTCTTAATACTTTATTCATTGCTATGCTTTGGATTTTTTTGTCCTTAATAGTTTATTCATTTCCATGCTTTAGATATTTTTGCCCTTAATACTTTATTAATTTACATGCTTTAGATTTTTTTTTGTTCTTAATACTTCATTCATTTCCATATTTAAGATTTTTTTGTTCTTAATAATATATTTATTTCTATGCTTTAGATTTTTTTGTTCTTAACATTTTATTCATATCCATGCCTTAGTTTTTTTAGCACTATATCCATTTTCATGCTTTAGATTTTTTTTGTTCTTAATATTTTATTCTTTTCCATGCTTTAGATTCTTTTGCTCTTAATATTTCTTTCATTTCCATGCTTAAATTTTTCTTCTTAATACTTTATTCATATCCAAGCTTTAGAGTTCTTTTGTTCTTAATGCATGAAATATAGGGATACTAATAATAAAACAAAATTAAGGAAATTATAGGAAAGTTAGCTAAAAATTATAACAAATTTGAAATGCAACCTATACTTATATTCAACTGAATTTTAAGGATACTTAAGTTTTTTACTGAATCAACAAATCAATTTTAAATAATAAAGTTATTTTTAACAATTCATAATATAGCTATCTTAAAGAGATTAAAACATTGCTTTAAATTGTTTCAATCGAAAAATCCTGCTGGATACTTCAAACTTCATTTGATACACTGAAAACTTTTTCATTTTTCCATGAACAGAGTTTTCACAACTCATCATCCGAAACCCAATGAAGCGGAAGATCTCTAATAATTTGCCCCCTTTTGAGTTGAGTTAATTTAAACGACTTCCGCCCTACTTTGCTCTGATTTATGGCAAATGTTCAAGAGGAACTCCCAGCAAATTTGTATCCATTTATTACGGAAGAAGACTCAATATCCGGATTAAAACAAATGAAGGGAGGGCATGAAACTCATTAAAACCACCGTCCCTTATTAATTTTAGAATTGATAAAAATATTAATTAATATTTAGAACAAATCAAATTATGAATAGAATTTATAAAACAATTATGAATATTTTCAATTTTTTACTACTTATTGTAGCTGTTACATAACTCTAATTCTTTTTTTATTTATGGCAGTTGTTCAAGAGGAATTCTCTGCGAATTTGTATCCATTTATTACGGAAGAAGACTCAATATCCGGCTTAAAATAAATGAAGGGAAAACTTGAAACATTAAAACTACTGTCTCTTAATAACTTTTGAATTCAGAAAAATAACTAATATGTAGATAAAATCAAACTAAGAATAAAATTTATGAAATAATTTTGAATATTTTCAATTTTTCAAGTAATTATTGTAACGGTTACCTAACTCTCCTTCTCCTCTTTCTATACAACAGATGGCATTCCATTGTTAACATCAAGGTATAATTCAAATTATTCTTCTCGAGGGACAATATTAGATTGCATTCTAGTGAGTGTCGTGTATTTTTCGTGCTCGTTTTTGTTTTGTTTTGTGAAATGTGACCTTTGGAAATGATTAAGCAACCAATCTTGAAATTTATCTAATATTTTCTACTCTCTCATATTGAAGTTATAAAGATTCTTACCTCTTCATATTGAAATAAACATCTAACCCTAAGGAAAAGTTCTAAAATCATTTATCGGCATTTTTTTAATTTATCAAAAGTCTAAATGTTTCCATATTTTAATCAATTAGAGAATTTCTTTAACATTTTTATTAAGTACTGATTGATCAAACTAAATTAAAGAAGGAAATATTTCAAGCTGTTATTCAAACCTCTATTTCCTATTATATTAATAAAAATAAATTGTATTAATATGCATTTTGAAGGAGTAAAGTTAATTACAAATTACAACAATTATCGATTATTATTTTTTTTAAATAACACTGAAAAAAATGTTTGTATTAATATTTAATGAAGCATTTTTAAGAATTCAAAAAATTGGTTAATAATTAATTACTATTATTTTGAGATTTTTTTATAATTAATTTAGAATATCTGATCCTGAAAAAAAAGATTGGAACATGTTCTCAACAAATATATTTTCCAAATAAAAACATAAATATTTTAATTTTATATTTAGAATCTTACTGTAGTGCTTTGATATATTTAATTAGTTGAATCACTTTTAAATAGTATATTAAATGGGTTTATTTTTTTAAATCAATCTCAATCCCAAAACTTTTTAACAAACCAGTAAAAAAGAATTCTTGCAAAAGATTTAAAATGTGAATCAATCTTCCACCTACATATTTTATAAAGCTGTGTTTCGCAAAAAATGGATTAGAATTAAAGCATTTTAAAGCCAAATTTGGTATTATAATTCCTTAAAAACTTTCACCGAGAATTTTTCTTAGCTGTTGAATTCAAAACAAAATAATTTTACATGCACAATTACAAACCATTTTCTAATATTAGAAAGTAATCATTTGCTTTTGTATTAACATAGAT
The DNA here is from genome assembly GCA_026289955.1 of Argiope argentata. Taxonomy (NCBI): domain Eukaryota; kingdom Metazoa; phylum Arthropoda; class Arachnida; order Araneae; family Araneidae; genus Argiope; species Argiope argentata. The sequence goes on from JAOUZG010043210.1 coordinate 282,245, forward strand.
AAACAGAATTTACATTGGCGTTGCATATTGAGATGAGAAAAAATAACTTTACAATACATAGATATTTTAACTATTAAGGAAAACCATCGTTTTGTATGAATTAAGCTCTTAGAATCTGTGTTTTGGGAGGAAATCGGAATATCATGGAACAATATCCAAATACCGAATTTTGTCATTATCTGAAATAAAAAACTTATTTTTCATTCATCTAAAGATATTTTTGATTTTAAAGTAATTGTCTAATGTGCCATAGAAAGCTCACATTAAAATTTGATTGTTGTTTCTATTTTCTTTTCTTTTTATGTTTTAATGTAAATAATTTATATTAAGGAAATTGTTAAACAAAAAAGTTCTCCGGTATATTCAACTATTTTAAAGACTTCGCATCAATGTTAACAAAGAAAGTTAAATATAGCAGAACAGGCATTGGATTTATTGATCACTTTTGACATTTCTAAATTTTGATTATTTTCTTCATTCATATGATATTTTCAAGATTCATTGATGTAGCAATTGCCTAATTCGCTAAAGAATCTTCATAAGAAAATTTAAATTTGCTTCTACTGTTGTTGTTATTAGTGGCACTTAGCATGGACAAGCTTTGCTGAGGTATCTGTGAGCTTTAAGCCAATAGGAGCTTCTCTTGTTTTGAAGTAGCGCCACCTAGGTATAAGAGGTCAGCGTCCTGGCAGGCTTTGCCGTGATCAAAGCGTCCAGGGTTCGAGTCCCGGTTAGGGAATGAGTATTCTTCCCCCTCTGTAAAAAGGGGAAGTGCAAGCGAATGTGAGAAATGATGAGCTAAATCGTACTCTTGGCCCTAGTTCGCGCTACTTCAAACAAGAAACACTTATTAGGCTTAAATTCGCTGATACATCAGTGAGCTTGTACTTTGAAAGTGCTATAAGAAACAACAGCAACAGGTCCAAGAGTGCGAATTACCTACAAACTCATCACAATCGCTTTCACAGTCCTTTATTACAGGAAGGTACATTTATACACCTTACAAATAGAACATAGAATAACTGTTCCCGAACCAGGACTCAAATCTAGCTGTAGGGGAAGCCGCACTACCCCTATGCCATGTGACCGGCTCGCTTCTATTTTCTTTTATTGTTAGACTATTCGCCTCTGTCAATCAGTTGGCTCAATGTATTAGTTACATTTAAGTATATATTCGGTATATCGGTTATATATACAGTATATCCATAATATTTTATTCCAATTAAATCCTTTAGACGTATTTTCAAGTCTATATTCTCTCAAAATCCTCAGGTATTACAAACTCCGTTATATTAATTTTTGACACTCTGTTCTTTTTTGTGGGTACTTGATACTTTCCAATGAAGCTCCAGTCATGTTCGATTTATCCATCTTCTGATTTTAACAATATTGTAACTTCATTTTTTATTCGTCTTGTAAACTGCCCAGATTCATGGAATCCTTCTTAAATTTTCAACATTAGATGAAAAATTAATATATTTAATGATTGATGGAACAATAAAAATGATTTGAATTTTTAAGTAACAATGTAATCTATTTTGTTGTTGTTGTTGTTACTAATGGCATTTGCCATGCATGAGCTCGCTGACCCATCAACGAATTTAAGCCGAATGAGAGTCTCTTGTTTGAAGTAGCTCCAACTAGGGCCACGAGTACAACTTAGCTACTTACCCATCGCATTTGCTTGCACAGCCCTTTTTACAGGGGGAAGGGGGCACATTCATACATCTCACAGATAGCACACAGAAGAACAACCATGTCCTAACAGGGACTCGAACCTGGGAAGCCCCAAACACGGAGAAAACACGCTACCCCCGCCGGAAATTTATTTTTTAAAACGTATTTTTTAAAATTTTCTGAAATTTTGAAAAGTTTATCACTACTTAAAATCATTAAATAATAATTTTTTTTTAATTTTAAGATGATGAAAAAAATCTTTCTTGTTCTACATGATTAATAAAAATTATGATGAAAAAAAATATCGAGATTTCTTTTAATTTTTATTTCGTTAAAATTCTAAAAAAAAATGAGAAAACTCGTTCCAAAGTTCGCATCTCATTCTCCAAAGTATATGAATTCGAAATTCGGTAGTTTTAAGTCAAATAACCTAAAGAGTGCCAACACATATACACACATTCACTACCTTGAAAGAAATTAAGGTAGGAATATGCGTGTAAAAATAAGCATAAACTAAGGCATTTCATCAAGATTTGATAGCCTTTTTTCAACTCAGTGTAAACAGTTCCAGACTGTTTTGGTTAATCCAAAAATTTTATTAGCCCAGAAGTTATTTATTTAAAATAAATAAATAAATTCTTTGATAATATTTACTTTCATGAATGGTTAAGAAACATGGAATGTTGTTTGAACTAGTTTAATGGACTCAGCAACTTTCATAACTCAAACATTGCTTAGAAATTCACAAAATCTTCCAGCATTTTTTTCCTATCTTTCATCTATATAACTTCATATATTTATATTTAACTTCTATATCAGAGAGTAAAATCATTTATAAAAGGCAGTATTTACGATAGCATTTACTTTTCAAATCAATGTTCGTCCCAAATTTTATTTTCTCACATAAGAAATCTAAAAACCGGAAGTATTTCAATGAACAAAAATTCGGACTTAAATATTTGATTGAATCTTTACCTTTTATTAGCCATTGAATCCGAAAAACATTTTCGGATATATTTGTCTGCGTTGTCTATGAACACAATCTATATTTCTGTGGGTTTGTCTATGAACACAATCTATATTTCTGTTGGTTTGTCTATGAGCACAATCTATATGTCTGCTCGCTTATCTACGAACACAATAGCTTAAAAGCACATAAAAATAGAAGGGGGAAAATTGAAGAAAGACTAGACGCTAAAATTGTTACACTTCTAAAGAATGTTTGATGTAATATGTCAAAGGGAAGATTGCCTGTAAGACTTAAACATAATAACTCAGAAATACAATTGGAAAAAATATTGGGACAGGAAATAAATTCATCATCAATACTACAGATGATTGAAAATTTTGGATCTAATACTTATCAAATATTTTTTTCATAGATATGCAAGTACCGTAACTTACAAAAAAATACAAAAAGCTTCATGTATTAAAGTTAGTTTAACATTACAATAGCAAAGTTGTTATTGTTATTTTGTATTGAATGAATTTTATAGATCAATCAATTGGGCATTCAATTTGAATTCAAACAATTTTTAGATTAATCAATTTTGGATGAATCAATTTTTTGAATCAATTAATTTTTAATTCAATCAATTCTTTGGATCAAATAATTTCGGATTCCTTTTGGATTCAAACAATTTTTAATTCATTCATTGGATCAATCAATTTTGAATTCAATTTCGATTCAAACAATTTTTAAATTAATCAATTTTGGATTCATCAATTCATTAGATCAATTAATTTTTAATCAATCAATTCTTTAGATTAATCAATTTTGGATTCATTCAATTCTTTGGATTCTATCAATGAAGCGAAGAAATCAATATTCATATTTTATTTCCGTAAATATGCTGAAACGTTTAACTTATATCATATTATATTGTATCTTTAATCAAGAAAGTCTAATAAACAAAGCCCCTTCCTTTCTTTTTTCAACCATTAAAGTAATATAGATACAAGTTCACGTTAAACAATAGACCGATGTTTCCGGCACAAATATTAACTTAATATGGCGATGTTTCTAATTTGGAATATTTTCATTAAACTATATATTTATAAATATTTGAAAAACTATATTACAATCAAATGCTATCCACTGCAAGTTTACAAATATTTATTTCAACTTGAGTGGATGAATAAAAGGTATTTAATTAACTATTAAAAATTTGAACAAGATATATATTTAGTGTGTGTGTGTGTGTGTGTGTGTGTGTGTGTGTGTGTGTGT
>JAOUZG010043210.1:286522-307214 GCA_026289955.1 Argiope argentata
ACTAAATTTTTTAGTTAAAAAACTCGATTCAAGAACCACTGTATGAGCTTGTTTGATGTGTGTCGTTTGGACGTCATGCTCACCTATTGATATTCTTCTGAGCTGTAGTGCTTAAGTATAAGGGTCTTTGAAAAGAGCCTAGTGTTGCTTTAAAACGAACAGTAGCATAATTAAATCAAATCAAAGCAAAATCTTCATTTCCATTTCTATTATACATAGTATTTTTAAATGGCAATATATCATAAATTGAAATTTTAAAGTCTATTTCTCATACAATTCAATATACCCGCATTTAGATGGCACTCCTTAATGCAAATTGCTTATTCTATAAATCATTTTTTTTCAAATAATAATTTTAAATGAATATCCGTTGTCATATTGCGTATTCCATGAATTACTATGCACAAAATGCAACCACTAAGGCAATCCAGTCTAAGGTAGGTTCGGCAAAGATTCTAACCTAGAACACGATCATTCTATGACAATTTGAAATAAAAGTTCGGAACTTCCTAGTAATTGAAGCACGATGTTTTTTTCTGATAAACGTAAAATAAATGTTGTTGAATATGTCTCTGTGAAGTAAATTAATTCCTAGTTACTTTACAACTATGTACTTTTTCGAAAGTTTTCTCAAAGTTAGCAAACCTACAATAACGAAAATAAACAGCTGTAAAGCCATTAAGATGGTCTCCTCGACATTTTCTCGCATATTCTCTATTAAAATTTCCATGCCAGAGAACGCCTTAATTGTATTGGCGTATTATAGTTATAAAATATTACCTCTTGGCCTGAATTAAACATTTCTAGAATCTAGAATCTAAAGTTCCAACCTTCGTCAAATAATTGACAATTAATCCCTGGTATGTGGTTAATAATATCCAAAAATCTAATATAAGTTTTAGACACATTTTCTTTAAATCTATTAAAGCAAAACTTGTACAAAACATGGATTTTTATCACCAAATTCCATACCAAATTTTACAGTTGATTTTGAACTAAAGCGTTTATATGTTTTTGAAAGTACAGACCGACAGAGAGGCTCTAACTAATTATATATCTAACTCAATATTTGGTTGATATATAACTATAGACAATAAATCTAATTAATGAATTTTATCTATCTAGATCTCTTTGTTTTATATTGCCACAAAAAAAAGACTGATATGATTCACTATGGCTCGATTGAGCATTTCGCAGAGCATTTCACTGTAAATCCTTTGGAGCCTGTTTCGATTCCCGGCCAGCGCATTTTATCCAAAGATTGGAATGTTAATTTAAAATTGATCTTATTATTTCTCTAAAATCGAGATGATTCTAGAACATTCTTTAGCATTCGAGCGAACTGGTTCTCGAATGTTCTCAAGATGTATAAAAGCTGAGTTCAGCTCAGTTCTTCATTCTGTTCTCCAGCGAGTTGCTTGGTGCTAATAAACGCAATTCTTTCTCGCTATCCGTGTCATTAATTCAGTCTTCGTGGCAATATTTATCATGTTAACTCACATTCAAACAGCCGGACAGATGCACTTCCTCTGAAAGAATTTAAATCAAAGGTTTGTCAAAATCTGTGAATTAATCGTAAAGACCATATACCAAACATCAATCGTATCCTTCAAAGCAGTTTTGAGTTATTATCACTGACGGACTTTTCCCAAAAATGCGTTTTTATCACCCAAGGTGGTCAAAACTGGGAATTCTTCAAAATCGCCGGTTCGAATTTTTTGACAATTAATATACTTTCTCTATACAACGGATACGAGAAAATAAAAACGGGACTATCTGTTTACAACCCTGGCTTAGTTGGTTGATGGATATTCACTGAAATGAAATCTTCCAGCGATAACGATTACCTGCTCCCGACACTTCATAAAGAATTTGATATATTTCTCACCTTGATGAATCTACCGCTCAACTCAACAACACCCCACACAGGTGTTTCAAATTAATATTAAATATACGGTAGCGTGGTGATATACGATCCTCGGGAAATTATCAAGATCGATGAACCCTTACAGCAGCGAAAATCCAAAGGCAGAAAATTCCCCACAAGCATCATAATTCTTGTCATCATTCGATCAGCATAATTTAGTGGAAACTCTCAGCTTTGACTTCATTTTTAAGCCAGAGATTCGGAAAGATTGATTATTTGGCAGCAAGCTAGTGAACGCTGAAGTGATTTATGATAGATTTCATTTGTAAGAAATCCGCTTCCGCTCACATTCAGGATTTCCTCTTCCTTTTTTTTTATAAATCTGTCAGAAAAAGAATTTCGACGAACTTTTTGTAATTTCCTGAGAAATGAGTTAGAAGAATGCCTTCGCATGTTCGTGTATCTTCCGAGCAGTTTTTAATATGTGGCGCCTGGTCCATCAAAGATATATATTATATTATTTTGAGAGATAAATGTATTGCACGAAAGAGTGTAAAAAAGAAATATGAAGTGAAATCAAACATTTAATGTTTTGTTTTAATTTTTATTATTCAAATAAATACTTATGAATGACAATAAAAATAAAAAGGGAAATAAACCGAAAGTTATGCAGGAGAAGATAAAGTATCCATAATATTTGAGGAGAAAAGAAAAATGATAAACACATGTCACTCTCCTTTTATTCCCTGATGGGTGATTAATGAGTTTATCGTCTTATTTCCCACTATATATGTGTGTATGTTTAGTTAAAATTATGTAGCACATAATAATTTTAGCGTTTGGAGCAGAAGGTCCTGGCCTAAAACAAGGAGAAGACAGGTGGAATTTTCGTTTTATTCCATCTCTGGAGGCACGCATTATGAACGAGCAACGCGGACAAGCTACTTCTTCTCACAGCGCGTCACAAAAGCAGAAGTAAAAAAGACCCTAAAGAGAATGAAATCATTTATCCTTGGTCTTGAGATTATCGTAAATGTAACACATATCGAATTTTGGCACGAATTCTCATACATATTGACCTCGACAAGAGACAAGCAGGAATCTTTTTAGAAGAATATGTTTACATAAGTTCTTCTATCCTTTTGATCCAAACGTGAAACTGATGACGCAGCATTTTTACAAAGCTTCAGTTGATTTAAATAAATAGAAAAATGGAATAGGATCAGGAAATAAGATATTATTTTAGAATAACTTTGATATGGGTTGAATTAAGCAAACATATACTATATTAATTAGGATTAAATTAAATTTTAAAATATCATTAAATATATATATATATATATATATATATATATATATATATATATATATATATATATATAAACAAATTTAATAAGATTAACACTTGTTTTTGAGATTCATTAGCATTAGAATTATATAATCTTGCTGTACTTTTAAATGTGCGTTAAATGACTTTCTAGGAAATTTTAATATTATTTAGCTAATTTTTTTAGAAACTTGTAGCCTTTTATTGAATATTAAAATTAAATTTTCGATAAAATGCAGTGTTAAGGAACAATTTATTTCTGTTACTCTTTTTGTGCATTTGTTGTTTCGAATAAAGGACCACGACAGCCCAGCTATATGATCTAGACTTCTGCACTAGTAAATTTCTGATTCTAAATCTGAAGATCTTATATATATGTAGTCTCGAAGCGCATTATTTTTGAAGATAGTGCAAGTTTCTCTTCTTATTAAAACTTAAAAGTGTGGAGAGAGGCACACCAGTCTCGATGTTATCTTCATTCTACCGTGTTTAGAAATGACTTACATGGTCTCTTGTGTAACTTTAAAGCATGGTTACATTGCAAGGAAGGCAAAATAATGGAATTACATTTTTTATATACCCGACTCTCCAGCAACCTTTGACTCGTATATTCAGCCTACGGTAGGTTAAAAGTCACATAATCAGAACACCGAATAAGTGATTTTTTATTCATAAAACTGATACTTTGATACAAACCCTTATTTCTCCCACATTATTTCAATGAATAAGCCTCATTTTATGTGAATTACTAATCTAATCTCTTCTAATTCAAGAAATTTATAAAAACATTTTTTGTAATAAACAGGTATAAATTAAGAAATATATAAAGCAATAACAAAAAATAATAAATGTTACAATGAGAATCGAAATTATCAAATAAGAAGAAACAGAAGGAATGCACTTTCGTTGGACATCCATCACTATCTGATATAAAGCCTTGATTTTGTATGAGCGCTTTATCCAGAAAATACGTGGGTGCCTCTATTTGCTGATTCCACGCGAACAGTTTGGAAGAATGATGTTGCCGAAATTCTTGTCTCTGAGAACATTCTGATGAGGAAATCGCGTGCGTTTCTCGAGCATAAACAACGCGTGTTTGATGGCATTCATCTTCTTCTACCGTTTTGATTTGTTTTTACGTATGAAAACAGCCTCAAAGATGCTTTGTACTATGCTGTAATGTGAAAATGATTGAGTTATTGTTCACTGTTGTTGTTTAATTTTTATTGACTCCATAAATATCATATAATTTTTTAGACATTTTTTTTTTCTTTTTCAAATAACTTTCAGTTTAAAAATAAAAATTCCCATATAATAATCGAAACTACGCTGATATATATGATGGATTTTTAAAATTACTAAACAGGAATTTTCAGCTTATCAACTGCAATAGTGAATATCATACTTCTCACTTTTTTATATTAAATGAATTATTATGGCAAATTCACCGATTGTTATTTTTTTACTGAGTAAGAATAAGTATATCGATCTGATCCATTAAACAAATGATTATGGCTTTTTCTTCCAAAAAATAATTTTACTGCATTAAGCTACAGAATCTAATTGATTAATCTATCAGTTAATGACATTTTAACATTGGAAAAAATTTATTTCTATTTTATTTCAATCTAGCATAAGGTCGCACTTTTTTTGTTCTTTTTCTTTCTTTCTTTCTTTTTTTTGTTTTTCTTATCTCAGAAATATAATTCACCGATAAATGAAATATATACATGACATATGCTTTAAAAAAATGTTCTAAATTATCCAAATTGAAGAATGCGAGATCAAAATAATTGGGCACAAGGAAAGTTAATATGTTGCCTGTCCAATAAATATGCGAAATGAGTTTAATCTTGCATAAGATCGTACTTTATTTGTTCTTTCTCTTTCTTTTTTGTTTTTCCTTTCTCAGAGATATATTTCACCGATAAACGAAATATATACATGAGATATGCTTGAAAAAAAGAATGTTCTAATTTTTCTCAACTGAAGGATGTGAGATCAAAATAATCGGGCACAAGGAGAGTTGATATGTTGCCTGTCCAATAAATATGCGAAATGAGGCCGTTAAGCTCCTATTTCGCGCCATTTAGTGTTCATCAATCTTTCACCCTTCAAAATGTTCTCTGAACGTAGAAGAATAAATATATCTTTCTTTCATCGTTCAAACGATGGAATCCTCATCCCTATCTCAATCTCCATTGTTGAAACCTCCAAAATCAAATCTTCAGTTGCTTTGTCGTTTAATGTTTCCTTATCGCTACATTGTTCTTGTCAATTTATGTTTATGAAGAAAGAAAGAGACATCACAGAGGGTTGAAAGGATAGAGATAAAAGAGTGTTGTGATTGAATTAGGACCTTTATTTAGGTATGTAACGGCCCTAGGGAGAATATTTTTTAACAAAAGTTCTGTTTCATTTCCCGTTTCAGCTTGTTCTTAAGATAGATAAGATAATGTATAGATGATTAATTACAAGGTTTTTAATTTTTTTTTATTTCAATAACTCTGTAACGATGAAAACTCTATTTCTTATTACTCATGATACTTTATTTGCCACCACACTTTATTTAACTAGCTATTCATTTAACACTTCTACACATTTTAGCATGATATCATGTTGATAATCTGCTTTAAGATCTTTCTTTTTACTTTCTTTTATACGTAGTATACAGAAAATACAGTTGATATCTAAAAATTCAACTCCAAGTTTTGGTGAGTCTCAAAGTTTTAGACTTCTCTGAGTATGAAAACCCTAACTTTCAAAAATGTCCGTCTGTGACGCAGCTCAAAACGCTTTGAGCTAGATGGATGTAAATTGGGATACAGTCTTTATGCCAAAACTTTAGTAATACCATCAAATTTTGAGTAAAGTTTTTTTAGAAGTCCATCTGCCCGTCATTCGAATGTAAGTTATCAAGGTGAAGTTAATGTAAGAATGTAAGTTAACAAAACAAAAAGATATAGATAGACAAGATGTGGTACAATTTATTTCTCGAATACGTTGAATAGAGAAAGTATCACAATCGTTTTAAAAAATATGAATTTGAGTTTTTGACGAATCTCGACGTTTTAGGACTCTTTGAATTCAAAAAACACATTTTTATGAAATGATCACCCTTTCGTCTGTCTGTCTGTGACGCAGATAACTCGAAAAAAACTTTGACCTACGCGGCTGAAATTTGCATACGATATTTACACAAAATTTGCAGGTTACCAAATTTTAAGTAATATCTGATCTTGGGAAGTCTGTCTGCCTGGCTGTTTGAATATAAATTAATACTATAACTACAAAATGAAGGTAGTTGGATAGATAAAATACGGTACCTAAAATTTACATCTATAAATTAGATACTTGCGAAATTTTGAACAAATCCAACTACGTGTTGACCGTCTGTCGATCCGTATTAATTTCATAAATTAAATGCAATTTTTTAAATATATCAAATTTAGCAGAAAATTTTATGCGCAGTTTTTGTTTTAATTAGTTGAGAAAAACGGTTCTGAAACACAAATTCGATTTTTGGATGCTATTAATGCATGTCTGCAATTAATCGCCAAATATGTAACCAAGAATCGCATGATAGATTCAATAAAAATTCTGAATGCAAAAGATAATATTTCTTAATTATTGCAAACCAATTCATGTAAGACGTTCTCCGGCATGAGAAGTTCAATGGAGAATATGCAAGAAAGTTAAGGTTATGAGGATTTCACTACAGTGGTTATTGTTTTATTTACTTTGGAGAGATTAGTATCTTTTTATCGATTTATTACAACTTATGACATCCCATCATTCATGTTTTTACACGCTTTATTTAAGCAGATGATATTTAATGTAACATTTCTACACATTTCAATATGCCATCATATTCATAATCCACTTTACATTACTTTTTATTTTATAACTTTGCGTCAATGAATTTATTTTTATTCTTTTGTTGAGAGCATTCATATTTGTATTTTATTTGAAATTTTTAAGATTGTATATCCGCAATTATAGATCTGAAGAAACTTTTGAAAGAAACCATTTCAACAGCAATCTATTTTTGTGTCCGTCAAACAATTCGATTTCAAAGGAACTCAATAATCTGAAAACCTAAAAATTCAGAGATACAAAATTTGATATGCCTGTTTAGCATCCAAAAAAGAATTCCTATCAAATTTTGAAGTAAATGCATGAAAATATTGTCCGTCTATCGTTTCGTCCGTTCCCATGCTTTTAAATGCAAAGACAAATGAAAAAATGGTATGTTATCTTGTTAAAATTTAAATAATTAATACAAAATTAAAATTTGTGTAACAAAACTTGTGGTATTCTACATATAAAATCAATTTATTAATAAAAAGGGCATTTCATTAATAAGACAAATTGTCTCCACAAAACCTCGCATACTCTCTAATTTTCCCAGTACTTTCCCGTTATGTTATGTTATCCCGATATGTTATCTCGATACTTTCTACTATAAATGTACAATGGCTATAAAATATTAAACTTTAGCATGAATTTAGTATTTTTACAGAATGTATCGGATGATCCTTAGAGAGTGCTCATCGTTATTAATTTTAGTATGGGTTAAAACTATTCAAAAATCAATTTTCTGTTTTAGACGCGTTATTCTCTCCCAATTAAAGCCAAAATTTGGCAGAAAACTGCACTTAAAGTTCCAAAATAAGGCACCAAATTTGACAAATTTAAATCATTTTTTTTTAATTATCGTGTTTACATGCTTTTAAAAGCCCAGACAAACCAATCCCTTTTTATATTTAGTTCGAAATTTGGTAGGTGTCTAAACTAAAAATTTTAATTTGGCGTATAGAATTTTATCTATTTACTCTTTGTTTTGTAGTTATTGTGCAAATTTAAATTTGGACAGTCGGGAAGACATTCTTTTTCTGAAAGGAGTTTGTTCAAATTTGCATAGAAACCTCCAAATTAGTTTTAATTCCGTTATCCAAATTTTATTTCTTTTGCTTAAAGTGTTTTTAATTACCTTTGTTACAGACAAACATGTAGCGTTTGTGTATTTTGTTTGTATGTATTTTCCGAAACCGCGTTGTTTTCATACTCAGAGATGTCTAATACGGGAAGAATCGATAAAATTTTGAAATTAAATGCTTCGGCGATTGAAGTATTTTCTCCGTTCTTCAAATAGGTGAATGTATAATTAATCTAATTTGAATAAGTAGGTAAATTTTAAATTATCCATTAACTTATCCGATAATGGAATTTTAGGATGGATTGTAAGCTTTTGCATTTGATTATGGTGAATGTTTAGATAACCAAAAAAAATTAATGAATAATGGCGTTGCAAACGAATTAATGCGAAATATTTACTTAATTTGATTGAAAACATGATAACAAAGTCGATATTTAAATTAATATCTATTTATATCCACATATAAAAAGATTTAAAAAGTTATTCTAATATCATTTGTAAAAGTTATTCTTATATCATTTGTAAAAGTTATTCTTATATCATTTAAAAAAGTTATTCTTTATATCTGATAATTTCAAAGAACTCTAACAGTATGAAATTGACATAGAATCATTTAAATAAAAACATTAAAAGTTAGTGTTTCACTAATATATGTAATTAATTTTTTTAACAAAAATATGGATATGTGAATGTAATATTTAATTATTTTGAATAGAAACTAAATTATGCAATATCTTAAAAGAATAAAAATAGGTATAATAAGAGTTTATAAATACAGTAAAAGATTACTAGAAATTCTGCAAAGGTAATTCTCCACTTATAACCGTTTGTCTTCAATAACTACCACGGCTAGCTTTTAACATTATTTATTTGAAGACATTCACTAAACATAAACATAAACACAAACAGTTATATAACATAAGGGACAACATAACGAAAACAATTAAGACATTTACGAAAAACAAAAGACAATCCTCAATCGAGACGCTCTCTCTAAGTTGGCTGGAGGTCGACTGGCTATGATGGCTTAGGCGGATAGACTGATCTAGGTGGCGCTGATGTTTCCTCTAGGTGACGTTGCCACAGTTCCGTTACACACTTTCAATAATAATTAAAAATTCTATGAAACCAAATATTATTCCGGAGTCCTTCAACTATAATTATTCAGACATTTAATGAATTGATAAGTCAAACAATAAATGAAGCATAATAATTCTGAAAACCTGTCCTACTAAATGCAGTTTTTGGCCTTTTTCATCAATTTATCTGAAACTGTTTAAAAATAAGAAATAATAATATTGCAAGAGATACTAACAGATAACAAAGTTATTACACTAAAACACCTACCAAGATATATCACGATGAGAAAAAGGTAAAATATGGGGATCAAAAAAACGCGTAACAAACAGCTACATCTTTTTTTTTGTTAAATTTTATTAGGATTAAAATAGAATAAATGAAAGTATTATATAGATTTTAATGAATTGAGTAGGCAAAGAATAAATGAAACATAATAATCTTGCAATCCTGTTGTACAAAGTACGTTTTTTGCATTTTTTCATCAATTTATCTGAGACTGCACAAATATAAAAAGAATAATATTACCGAAGATACTAGAAAATAACAAATTTATAACTAAATTACTTATAAAATACATTTTTCTTCCTTTTTCATCAGTTTAACTGTGACTGTACAAAAAGAGAAAGAATAATATTGCATAAAATACTAGCAGATAACAAATTTATTACACTAAAGTACTTTTAAAAACATATCAACACATACCATAATGAGAAAAGGCAAAATATTGGAATTAAAAAAATGCCAAATAAACAGTTTCAACAGGGGGGTTTGTTAAATTTTATTACAACTGAAGTAAATTTAACTTCAAAATTATTACTTTATTTAAGTTCACGAACATTTCACGAATCTAATCTTGTCATCCAATTCATCTTTAAATTCAAAACAGTTATGACGCAGTGATTTGGGTGTAAAGTTTTGAATCTCATAGTCGAAATCTGATTCGACCGAAAATCTGCCAGCTACAAAAATATGGTTCCCAATACGCACATCGAACCAAATATATTTTTGTTGGTGAAGTACGAAATCTTTACCAAATCATGTTACAGAAGGCGCCTGCCTCGTTACCTGACCACGGCTTATAATTATGAGTTTCATCTCAAAACAGACCGAATTTCGCTTCAGACGGCACGATAATATATCTAAATAAAACTGTAACATTAATAGAGATAAAAACTGATGTTTCATAGAAATGAAATAGCAGGGGGGGAGGTAATTATCCCAATACGATATACAACAATGAATCGTTTTAGCTGATTTGGCTTTCCGAAACCTCAAAATAAAGATCAGCATGGATGAGTACTTTATTTAGAATAATATAATAATACTAAAAAATCTAACTTTAAATTAGGAGAAGAAAATCAGAAAAATCATGTATATATTTTAAATAATCAAGAAAAACCGAGAACTAGTCTCTTGGCTCCAAATACTGATACGATTTCGTCAAATTTATTTCACTTGGGAACTCATTACTACGAGGTACGTAATCAGTAGTCGTCTATTGTTTCCTATTTTTGAGAGAAATCACAAAATAATGCAATAATATAGGCACCAATCTCAAAAATTGTATCGATTCTGTCAAATTCTAATTACAATTAAGAGATACAAGAATTCTTAGACTCAAGCTGAAAGCTACAACTTTCACTTCATTGTCCATCTATAAAGCATACATATACCAGTAATATAAGGTACATACATATAGCAGACAAAATAAAGAACGTTTTTCAACTTCGAAATCATTTTAATAATTTTAAATTGTAGCAAGGCTAAAGGACAGGATATCTTACCTTTAATAAAATCCACCGCTTGTTCCAGACCATAAGTATCTTTGTCGCAATCGTCTAGGACATACGCTCCCAGCTTAAATCCTGGGAGGAAATCTTTCTGGTTATTAATCCAGTCCATCGTAAACAGCATGCACTCAAGCGCCTGAATTCCACCCTGTGGCATGATGGGACCGCATATTCGGCGGTCCTCCCGTTCGTGGATCATCATCAGCCCTCCCAGGATGACGTCTCCATTGATCTCGGCCACCCTCTTAATGGGCCAGGTGTAGTTGAGACCACCGGTCACCCTCCTCTTCCGAAAAAGGGACAGCGGAAAGGAGCTATGTCTTTTTTCTTTCCTTTCGAAAGAATAACTTTGAACAAGTTTCGGGGGGCTCTCCAAATAGGAGAGCGCAAAACCCGTTTGGAAGTCTTTGATGGAACAAGCCCCAGCATTCCACAAGATAAAAAATACAAAAACCTCAAAAAGACGATATGAGAAAACCGCCATGGTATCTTTTAATTAAATTATCTATCCTATTAGAATTTTTGTCACTATAACTATAAGTAATACGGTTGTCTAAACTAATAAATTTTTAAAATTATTCAACTTATTCATGAGACTATTCATTCAGAATAATAGAATAAAAGTGTTTTCAATCGATACACTAAGCCGTGAGATGCCCTGGTAAAAGCACGTGCAAGAGCCCAAACATCGTCGGCGCTGTCTTCTTGGAGTGTGTAGAGAGCCATCTGACAAGAAGTGTGCTTTCAGTTTCATTGATAGGTTTCGGATCAGAATGTAGCGCCCCCTTGCGCCCCAGGAAGGGGAAATCAGGACATATTCCTGTCCGCTCAGAGTTAACAGGGCGCAAGTTTCTCTAGAAATGGGAGTGCTGCTTGTTGCATATATACAGAACGTTGATCTCGTAAAAGGGAAATAGCTCTGATTATTTGCTCTTATTATAGCTTGCTCTAGAACGAGTCATCTCATATAGAAGGGATATTTATGGCTTTAAAGAGTAGAAATTTTAATTAAATAAACAATTTTAAAATTTCAAATAATTATTTAGCCTATTATTGAATTTTTTAAATTATTAAACATGATTAAAAAACTGTGAATTTTAAATTTTTGAAGCATAATTATTTGTTACTTTAAAGATATTTAGTCGAAAAACACTGATATATTTATAAATAAATAATATGCTATACTCGAACGCTATCCACATTTTTATAATTTTACTAATAAGAATAAATTTTTTACTCATAATAAAATCTTATGTGTCCGTGTTAACTGTTTGTCACTAATATTCAACAAGCCATATCTTTTGACAAATTTACAAATGCAATCGCACAAAATTTTCTTGTACGATTAATAAATTTATAAATTAAATAAATTTTGGGATGGGAAGATTTGTATCCTAGAATGGTTTTTTAATTACAAATTTGGGGTGTTTATCTGAGATAATTTACAAAAATAATATTTCAGAAATAAAATTTATGCCATTTTAAAATTTAAAAAAGAAAACGTTCTTTTCCCTGATTCTAATTTACAGTCCATTTCCTTCTTTAATTTAACAGTATTTTGAACACATTTTTACATAAAATTTGCTTCTTTATTTCAAGAAATTGGAAATAATTTTCACTTTAATCAAATATTTAATAACGAGATTTATTTTCTTTACTGAACTCTAAGGAAAAGAGATTCTATTAGTTATTTATTTTGTTGAAATGTGATATAAGAAGTAGAAGGTAACATAAATTTTTTTAAATGAATTGTCATGATAAGTTTATATTTATTAATTTTCTAAAATTATAGGATTTGTTTCCATAATAAATATTTATGCAACAATTTACAATAGGGATAAAAAGCTTTAAAACAATTTTAATATCTATCAAAATTTGTCAATTAAAAATACTTTTGTAAAAACAGACGTGCATTTAAAAAAACAGTTAACATCATAGATTTAATTTAAATTAAACCAAAAACAATCTTCGACTGATCTACTCACCATCGAAGATAGCTAGTAATAAATAATAATAATTTATTTTTGAATGAAAATATATGAAATATTTTGAAAACAACAAAAGTATGCTCAGATTTAAGAAATTAATGTATAATCAAAAGTAAACTGAAAATAATAAAAAGATTATAAATTAAAGTTTAAAAAAATAATTTGAATTCATAAAATGACTTTCTATCTGCTTTAACAACAGATTATTCTATAATCTATAAATACGTGTCATAAGATTTTATTAGAAACTTTTTGCATTTAAGAACAAATAAAGAGGATCTTAGTCTAATTTTTTTTATATTCAAGAGTTAAATTTAAAGCATCATTCTTTGAATTGAGTTTCTGAAAAATTTCTGAAAAAAATGCACCAATACTAATTTTTTTACTTAACTCCCATGATAAAAATCTGCTACTAACATTATTATATTATTCTTTTGATAGTACCTGATAATAATATTAATAAAGGCATATGATTTTTTTTTCTGTCTTAGGAAACTAATATGAACAGAATTTTCTAGAATAAAATGTCTAGAATTCCGTTCTAAAGCTTTTATAGCAAGTACAACTGTAATTTACTCTTTATTTCTCTTATAAAAGTAATAATATTTTTGGTAGAAAAATGTGATTATTTTTATGAAATAAAGATTTTTTTTTGTAATATATACACTGAATTTCTATAATTCCGTTCTAGTAATTCTTCGGAAAGAACAGATTTAATTCATTCCTTATTTATCTTTAAAATATATTAAATTTTTTCGCAGAATAAATGTATTATTTTGATAAAATAATCAAGTTGTATTCAATAATTTTATAGAAATATATTAAAAATTTAAAAATAATAAAAATATGCAATAATTTTATAGATTTAAAACATAAAAATTTATAAAACAACGATTTTTGTAAAATAATCAATTTTTTTGCTTGATTCTTAGTTTGAAACCTAGACAAAATCTTCCTCATGTACTTTTTTCTGCAAAATTATCAGAAATATAATTGATTGATGTGAAATATTAAGTTTCAGACACTTCGCTGCAAAACCGAAATTCTTCTTGTGAATAATTTATTTCAAGAACTTTTTACCAAATTTAAGGACATAGATAATTTCTTTGCAGATAAAATTTTATGAAACTTTTAACAAACTTTCTGAAGAAACTAAGTTCATAATTAAGTATTTTTAATGTTTTTAAAACTAAGTGTTAACACTTTTCAAATTTTTAATGCGTCTCATAATGTTCCGTGGTTCACTGTATTAAATATTTAAATTCTTTATTATTCTTTTTTAATGATTTTTCATGTTCAGCACTTTAAGCTTTTAAATCTTTAATATGCGTTTCAATGCTTTTAAAGTTTAAATAACTTATACGCGCATTAAAGTTTTATAGATCACTTCTTTCCGTCTTCGGGTTTCTCCTGTTTTCATTTTGTACTCTGCAATAGGAATTTTCTTTTCTGTAAAGTCTTCTTTTATTTTATAAGAATTAAAAATTAATTAAAAAAATGTTCCGAGTTAAATTTGGTGGATATTTATACTTTAGAATCATAAAGTAATATATTTTTCCTGGAATTACTCTTTTCAATACCATGGAGGGAAAAAAACTTAGAAAGACTCAAATAATAAACAGAGATCAAGAATTAAAATAGAGAACTGGAAAAAAATACTCATTTATAAAAAAAACGCATTTATATATAAATATTTAAAACATTTTTGATCTTAATTATTATTTAATCAGATTAAGAATGAAAAAAAATATATTTGGTAACGTGAGAATTTTAGATTAAAACTAATTGGAGTTTTCTCCAAGAAACTTTCACATACATTTTTCCAGTTTAATATATGTATGAATAATTAATAAATGGATAATAGTTATAAAAATAGTATTAGTGTGCAGTATTTAACAATTTATTGGGCTCTTAAATTATTCGATTACAACCAAAATTTAGAGATGACTACAGAAAAATGCATTTATATATAAATATTTAGAGCAATTTTTATCTTTTTATTTAATCTGAGTAAGAATGAAAAGAAAAGTATTTGGTAGTATGAGAATTTTAGAATAAAAATAATTGAAATTTTTTCCCAAAACTTTCACATATTTTTTCCCAGTTTAATGCCTGTGTGAATGATTAATATATGATAATAGTTATACAAATAGTATTAATGTGCAATATTTGACAATTAATTGGGAACTTAAATTATTCGATTACAACCAAAACTTAGCGATAACTGCAGGTTTAATTTAATTAACCCACTAAAACCAAATACCGAATTTCATACATCTTAATCGTCTCTTTTACCTGCTTTTATACCAAAAGATAGTGAATTCCTTTATTAATTTGGTTCAAAATTTGTTAAGTATTGTGCTAATTCATATTTTGACAACCAGATATATAGACTTTCTCGGAATTAATTTAATTCATAATTTGATACAAATTTAAAAATTAGGAAAGAGACTACATATAGATTTTTAACGGTCTGACTCAAAAAACATTTTAGGTCATTATGTTCATAAGGATATAAATAGACCAGATAGTAGGCAAAATTACTCTTATTTTTTCTTTTTTATACTTCCTGTATAAGAAAGTAAAAATAAAGAACTGTTAATATTGGTTACAGTAATCCGCAGCATAAAAAGTAGGCTTTGATTTACAGGCTGTATATTCGTTGTTCTAAAGCCGAAATACTTTAAACATTTATTCGATATAATGATATAAAGGTTGATTTTCCATACTGTTATTGAATATCATTTTCGTTTATTATTATTGAATGAATGAACTTCATTTATAACCGAAGTCCTCTCCAACAAAAAGGATTCACAAAAATAAATTTCCTCCTTAGAAGTGAAACTTAATCATGATTTTCAGCTATGGTAGAAACCTAATGATCATCACCATCCACATTAAGATCCCTTTCCATTAGAGGCATCTCCCTTCATCATCAGGAGGTAACTCAATCTTACACCATAACTATGATTACCAGAGAAGAGAAAAATAAGATTTACACCCCCATATTTAAGATGCCTCTAATGAAGACTACTTCATATATCATAAATAACAGTCAGTAAAAGTGAATTTAAATAAAATAAGGTTTCAAGTTTCCTTCTTCCAGGTTCAAAAAGTTTATCTTCTTCATTTATAACTTTCTATATATAAAATTTGTAAAAATGAATTTTTCTATTATTTAAAAAGTGTTTAAAAGTTATCGAAAGTCTTAAAAGTGAAAAGTGCTAAAGAAGTTATCGAAGAAAATTTAATTTCTCCTTCTAATTCAAAATTGACATTATCAGATGCAATTTAATTTCAAATCTACATATTCTACGGCCATGTTTAAAGATAATAAGACCAAAATTCTAGAATTATTCTAGATAAAAACAGAAATCGAGTTCTTACCAAAACAACAATATAAAAGATTATAGTTTTAAATCTACAAATGCAATCTTACTCTAATTTAATTTTGAAAAATCAAATAAATTCATATTGCTTATCTATATTTTAATGAAATTTCTCATTTGTCAATACTTCAAAATTAGCTTAAGTATTTCGTTTTCTTCTTCAAAATTTCAGTTAAATTTCTTCAAAAATTTAGCTTAAACTATTTCGATGATCCAATATCTTGGAAAATAATTAGTAGGAAAAAATGAATTTATAAGTTTTAACTAAGGGATATTGTTTTAGATTTCCGAGTTCATCATAATAAATAAAAGAAATAGTTAACAAACAACTTTCGTTTAATATATTTTGCTTATCTCTCAATATTATACCTAAAACGCACATGCATTTGTGTATTTTTCACAAATTATACATTTCGCTTAAAAATAAATTTAACATAACTTAATTTTGAAAGACGCATTTGTATTAGTGTACTAAAAAGAATTTTTTATTGCAATCATTTTCTTACATTTTTTTATTCTTCAATTTATGACTCATTGCTTAAAATGTAACGGAATCCTATAAATAATTTTTTCTTCCCTTTAATGAAAATTCTTTTAGAATAAAAATATAATATAACTTATCAATTAATTAATAATAAATTGTGAAAAATATTAAACGCATTGTGATCGAATATGCCACGTGCAAAATATGACAGTTAGGAAATGAGAAAAAAAATCGAATACAAAATTCTATTTTTGAAAGACTAAATAAGTCGAGATAAGTATGTAAAAAAATGTTCAATTAATTTTTCTATTAATTTTTAAATAATCCAATAAAACTAAAAAAATTGAATTGATTTTCTGGCTTTAGGCTATGAAGAGACATTATCGATTAATCGATTTTTTTTCATTGCCTTCTTGATATATTAGACCTTGAAATTTTGTAAACATATGTTCTCACAGACGATTATTTTTATATTATTTGAAATTAATTACTAAGCGATAGATTAATTTAAATACATTTTTTTTATTCTATATGAAAATATCTTGAATTTTATTACATACTGATTTTGAAGAATTTGTAATGTTTATAACTATGAATTACAATTTAAAAGCTAAACAAACTTAAAATTATTAAAATAAAAGTTTCTTCTTTTTAGTAAACGAAAAAAACTGATTTTTAAAAATTAATATATTAAGAAATTCCCCATAATATTCTTCTTTATTTAAAATCGTCTGCAGCTGTATACAAAAAAAAGTTGTTTTTATTATTAATTCTTTCAGGATATTTTTATCTGCCGCACATCATTGCAAACAATACTAGTGAACAACAAATTTCTCAAATATAACTAATATGAGGTTACTAAGAAGGAATCTAACAATAAAAATTGAAGAGTGGCTCTATTTTTTAAAAATTTTGGAGATGAATGAACTTTATATAGGTACAATTCTATATTATTAATTTAGTCTTGTTATTTAATTTATTATTTATCAGCCATATACTCCAAATAGATGTTCGTCCAATATGTTATTAGAATTTATTTAGTATTGTCAATCAGTTCTTATAGCAACGTCTTATCAAATCAAATTAAATATTATTTTAGATGATACTTGAAGAGGAAATTGGAACATTCTGAGTCATTAGACGTTTTAACTATTTAGAAATTTTTAAAAACTAAATGAAATTAAAGGACTGAAACCTTTCATGGATGTGAATTCACGATGAAAATACACTTGCTCTAATACGAGAGGCGCCATCTGTTAGTGAGTTAGAGAAAAACTAATTTCAAATCTAATAGTATAGATAGTCTTAAATTATAAATTAAAGACTTAAAAACGGAATATAGTGAAAAATAAATCCGGTGTCCTGGTACAGAGGAAGAGCGTATTCCTGGTGACCTGGGTGTCCCAGGTTCGAATCCCGATTAGGGCATGGCTGTTCTTATGTGTACTATCTATAAGTTGTGTGAATGTGGATTCTGTAAAAAGGGGCTGTGCAAGTGAATGTATGTGTGTCATCTTCATATGAGCTAGACGTCAGACCTACATTCGGGTGCTCAGGGATCCATATCCTTAGAAGCTCTTGCACCCCTTCTTTCCATTGTAAAGCGAATACGAGATCATCATCATCAATGAAAAAATAATAATAAATCTACTTAGAATATATTAATAAAATTGTATTTTAAAACAATTTTTTTTATTTATAAGCCAATAAAATGAGTTATTTTTTTAAACTTTTTTTAGAGATTGGTGATATTAAATTTCAAAAGGGGCTTCTATGAATTACGTTGAAATCCTAATAATTGAAATCACAGATGTCCTCGAATTTCATTTGATTAGGAGGGCGAAATTTAATCCGGATGTCCTCAACAACAACAGAAGCAACCAAGACAAACTCTAACTGATCCGATTAAAGCATTCCATTCTGCCTAATCCAGGTATCTTCAGCCGATACTTCGGTCCGCTGTTTGCTTTGCCAGACGGGATTACAGTAAACCCCTGGCAAATGCCTCGGTACAAGATACCGACTGTAAATAGGACCATTTCCTAAAAACTCGGCGAACACTTGTAGCGTACTTGGAAGATTAATGAATTACCTTGGTAAACTAAAGGTGAAAAAAAAAAGAAATGCCTTAACCAGTATAAGAAGGTCGATATTCTTTTTGGAAAAAGATACAGACTTCTAGCTGAAGGATATTTAACTATTTCTACGTCCATGACCTTGTTACAAATTTGTTTTTTCATTTGATGAAACAATTAATGATTAAGAATGATGATTAAATATTAATGATTAAGAATGATTTGGATGTAAATGCATCCTATAACTATAAAGCGCAACCTTTTATTTATAACTTAAGTTACTTATTAAGTCAATTGAAATGAGGACAAATTTGGTATTTAATAAGTAAACACTAATGCATGAAAAAAAATCTATCACGTTAAGTCCATTTTACAGAAATAGAGGATAGAACTGAATGAGCAAACAATATCAGCACAAATATGTTTTAAAATATTTTATCGATGATTACAAACCTGTAGTTTTGCTTTCCAGCACGAATAGTGTCATTGTAAGGAAAACTGTTTTACAATCAACTCTGCAGTAATCTGAGTGTGGGACTGATTTTGTGAGAGCTTAGCGACAAACTTGGCGAATTGGTGGCCAAATGATTTTTGGCCGAGTTTGGCGACAAAATGGATAATGCTGGAAACTTCGGGGATTTTCACGATCCCTCCAACAGAAACTGAGATGTTCCTTGATTGGTCTAGAAGGTTTTCGGCCCTCCTCCCGGGAGCTATAAAAGGCAGGCAGCCTGAAGCTGAAGGTGAATTGAATCGAACCAGAAGCGGATTTGAAGTAGAAGACAATTAACGAGTCTTCGAGAGGATACTGAAGCAACGGTAGAACGCCAGTATTGTGTGTAGTTCAAGCGAATGCTGAACTGCTGCGTTCATAGTTGTCTACTGTTGAAACAGCAACGTATAGTGTGTGGAGTTGGCAGTTGCATAGTGGTGAGTAGGAAGCTAAAACGAGGACACAGTGATAACTTCAACCGTTTGGAGAGACCACAGAACAAATCTCCGAGGTACCCCGCTCTTGTTCGATCTCAATATTTAATGAGCCGATACATTCACCTAAAAATCTGTCACACTCAATCAATCAAGGATTTCTCTGTATTAAAACAGCAAAGCATAATGGCATAAAATTTCCAACAAATTTTCACATAATAGGGTGTTTAAGATACTTGAACAGTTTTTAGGAAGTATCATTAAGTTTTTTTTTCCAAATAGAAAGCTCAAGTCCTTGAAAATCTATATCTATTCAATATTTTTGTGCCGAATAGGGTTTTAAAGTATCTTCATGTTGCTATCCGTATATCCAATCAAAATTGTCGAGTAAAATTATGGAGATATCGCATAATATCCTGTTCCTTTAGGAAAACACCTAACGAACAATGTTTTTGGAATTAAAGAGTTTCATACAATGAAGTTGGCCTGAATACACTCTTATGAGAAAAAAAATGGAAAAGCATTAAAAGTTTTTTATGTGTATCTTTAAATTCTCTCTAGGAAGAAAATTATTTAAAGCGTCAAAAATAAAATAATTTATATATCATGCTATTATTAGTATATTTATAATTTATTCTTATTAAATTATTGTTAGATTTCTAACATTTTTCCAAACAAAGATACAGTTTACATTCTATGTGATTCTACAAATCTATTCATTGTGATTTGATTTCCTCGTAGTATCATCTTATATATATATATATATATATATGTATCTCTCTATATTTTTTTTTTTTTTTTTTTTTTTTTTTTTTTTTTTTTTTTT
>JAOUZG010043210.1:310276-326392 GCA_026289955.1 Argiope argentata
TAAGAATAATTCAACCATAAAATTTTGTTAAATCTTCTTTTTATACATCCAAAAAAAAAACATTTTTAAAAAATAAAATATGATTTTCTACCGTTCCGATTATCTTTAAAAAGTTCTTTCTATAAGGTTGATGAAATATGGAATGAGATCCTTACACTAAATGTGTATATTTCTATCAAAATTGAAAGAAATCTGCTCAAGGGAATATAGTCTATCCGAGTACAAACAAACAAAATAACTAGTCAATCTATAGAGCTAGAGAGATGAAATTTGTCTCACAGTTTTAACATCTGAAATCAGATCATTATTAAATTTTGGGTCCAATCTATCAACAGGTTGAGTCTCAGAAAATCTCTATTGTCGGATCCACGTAAACGCAGTAGATAAAAAACGCAGTATCTTAAATAAATTATATTTGGCATGTTATATTTGTTTGAAATTATCATTCTGCCCCAAATATTGTTACAAGCAGACGATCACCGCGAAAACGTGCCGGAGAGGGCGTTGGTGACGGCTGTCCAAGGGCTTGGCGCCAACTGGGTTGGTTTGGCGAAAGGAAAAGTCTGGTAGTCGCTAGATCGTTCATGAAGCTCCGCGTGTTTCCGCGCGCGCGCTCGTTGGCTATATAAGGGATGGGTTGCCGAAATCTGGCGGTTAATTTCTTCTCGGAAGAGAAGCAAATAGTTGTAGCGAGCTGGTTACTTCTCTCGCTTGTTATTAGTGAGCTGTGTTTGCGTTTGCTGTTAACGTTGTATTATTGAGCTCGTTGTGATTTACCGTTTACTGTGATTTACCGTTTAATGATTTACCGTTTACTATACGATAGCTGTTTTGAAGTCTGTTTTTATTGTGCGTAAGACTTGCAATTACGCTGTTAGTGACTGTTGACTGTTGGATTTTTTTTCTCTGAAATTTTCCTTTCTCAAGTCATCCTGTAAATAGCTGTAAATAAATTTGTTTGTGCTGACCTCAAGTAAAGTCCATTCTATCCGAACCCGCTAAGCTAAAAAAACGTAACCATTATATACCCGGTTTTATTCAATCTACAACGAAGTACAAAATGCTCATGTACTTAATTCTAAGTAAAAAATCTTAGTACTTATGGTATTTACAGACTTACCAACGATTTTATGTGAAGAGATGATGTTCAGGGGCATTTCAAGACATTTCTCTATCTTTTTCTATTTTATATCCATTTGATTTCCAAGTTTATTTTTATTGTAATTTTTAACAAAAAATTGTTTTCCTTATTTATTAAACGTATGGAATTAGGAAATATTGCCGCAAAAAGAAAGACTGTCAAAATTCACCATGACTCGAAAGGCAGAGCATTGGACTTTTAATCCAAGGCTCCCTCGTTCGATTTTCGGCCAACACATGTTATCCAAAGACTGGAGTTTTAATTTAAAATTGTTCCTATTATTTCTCTAAAAACGAGATGATTCTGGAACATTCTTTACCATTCGAACGAGATGATTCTAGAATGTTCTCCAGATGTATAAAAGCTGAGTTCTGCTCAGTTCTTCATTCTGTTCTCCAGCGAGTTGCTTGGTGCTAAAAAAACGGAACTGTTTCTAGCTATCCGTGTCTTTAATTCAGTTTTAATGATAATATTGTTTTCACTTCTGATCATTTCTGGTGTTTTGTTATAAAACATTTCTGAATGTTCTGGAATTTTGTCATACTGCTTATAAAAGAGAAAAAAAATGGCATGTGATCTGGAGAGATTTCCTGTTTGATATGACTCATACACTAACCGAATTTTACAAGAAATCAAAAAGAATTTACTAAGAAACTTAATGTATGAATAGATGGTGCGTCGAAAAGACCTTAGACAAAGTAATTACATCGAAGAATAAGAACTAACTGGGTTTTTTTAAATTTGTGTGCTCTATTTTTTATCTACCATTTTAACTATCATAATAATTTATAATCTATCTCGAATTTACGCATTTTTTTCGCTTTTTTACAATTTTTAGAAAATATTCTGCTATTTTAGAGATTTTAAGTAAGTCATACTAGACTCTTTGACCCGTCGGAAGGTACACGGAATAAAATTAAAAAATTATTACTTTCTTGTATATGTAGACCTTAAAATAATATATTATCTTTAACTTATTCAATATTAAAATTTTGACGAATCTCCGCATTTGAGACCTCTATGCGCTCAAAAAACACCTTTTTGGAAAATGTCTGTCTGTCTGTGACATGGATTAATACATAAACACTGTTAGATGGTTGAAATTTTGAACTCATTTCATTCAGAGAAATTCTATTTGTACGGCTCTTTGAATACAAATTAAAACATTAAGTGCAAAACAAAAAGATGAAGATAGTTAAAATTCGATACACAGAATTAACATCTATTGTCTAGACACCTATCGAATTTTGCATTAAATCTAACGAGAGACTGTTGTCCGTCTGCCTGTACTTTCAGAAACATGCAAATGCGACCACTCGAGAACTGGATTATTTAAATACATCACATTTGAAATGTGACTTTGTGACTTCAAGTGTAGCTTTCGGCAAAATGCTAAAATTTTAACCGTTGCCGTTTGGTACAGTTTGAAACGAAATTCAAACGGGTGTGGAAAACAAAATTTAAAGCACAAATTCGATTTCGTATTATGTTAAAAACACTCTGAAGAGCAATCTACACAATAAATTCTGCAAAAATGCTAAATTCGTTACAAAATTTAATATTTTGTTAGCTTTGGGTACTGCAGTTACAAAATTTCATATTTTGTACCCAAAGCTATCCAAGGAGTTCTCAGAAGATTTTTATTGCAAAAAAGTTTTAAAGAAAAAACACCCACTGCTTTAACTTGAGTTTTCAGCAAAGAAGTAGTTTTAACCCTCCAAGCGTCAAACCCGCAAATAGACGGAATCTCTTCTTCCTTCAAAGCGTTATCCCCGTGAATAGACGGAAATTTAAATCCCCTTAAATCTGTCACTGCGCGTACTTTTACGGATCCATTTTTTCGCTTCCCCCAAACTCAAGCTGCGAGATAATGAGAAGGAAATGTGAGATGAGGAGAAGACAAACGTTATCAGTGGACGATAGGAATGCTGTCTTCCTGGTCGCGTTCTTTTAAGCATTTTAAAATTTCATTTACATTCTCAACCTTACTTTTGAGATTTTGAGAATAAATGCGAATTCACATTAAGTTTTAAATAAAAGCAATAAAACTAAACGTATGAAAATATATTCCCAGAATGAACAAATATGAGTATTATTATTAATAAATTCATCCATAAGATTTTAAAACTTTTAAGGGGGAAATTATAGTTAATCTAAAAAATAAATATAAAATAAAAATTTGACAATTTTCTCTTTTATAATGTACTTTCATTTAAGGATTTTCGAATTGTGATTGCTTATGCAATTTATTTTTTTAAAAATAAGACACTGAACTTATGTGCAGAATTTTATTTAACGAACGAGATTTTTCATCTTTGATTGAATTTTTTTTTACATTGATAAATGTAATTAAAAACGGGGAGATATTTTATTTGTATAAAATCGAGAAATTAAAGTGAGTTTTTATTCGAAAGATAAGATTTACATTCATTATATTAAATCATATATTTTTATAACGTAATAATTTATATATGAAAATTGAATATTTGTTTAATTTGCAATTTTTTCCTTTATGGAATTTCACATTCCTTGACGAATACAAACAGAAATGTAAGCATTGTAGAGATATTGTTTTTATATTTTTCTCCAGTTTTTAATAATATTTTCAAAGTTAAAATAAGCGCAGTTTTTATAGGTTATATTTTTTTAATCGAAATATTAATCTTATTTTACTGTCCAGTCTCATATATACAACATGCGCTTTTGTGAATGTTAAACATAATGTTAAGTGACAATTTTATATACGTTTAATATTGAGTAATTTAATCCGCAAATTTTAGTGCTCGTGAAAGTAAACGAATGAATGAGTTAAAAGTTATATTATTTTTAAATTAATTTAATTAAATTTAAATAATTATACTTTGTGTTTTAAATTCTAATTTTTTTAACTCCTTGGTCTAATTTTATCTCATATCTTAGTATTAAAAAATTAATGCATGCAACTGGCATTTAGATTACCTTCTCTTGTTTGTAAAATTTGAGTTCACAAGAGGTGATTTTAGTTTATTTATCCAGTTTGTTCACAGGAGTAAGAAAAATTCAGAAATACCCACATTTCAAGTAATGTGAAATTCTTTATTCTTAATAAACTTTAGCCTCAAATTTTCATTTTTTAAAAACAGAACTTGTTTGAACAAGAGTATCAGACACGCAGGTACTATTTCTACTAAAATAGTTAACAACCTTACTGATAGTGAAGATGAGTTCTCGTATTGGCGATCTCCAGATCAAACTGTTTGACCTAGGGCGAACATATTTTATCCGCACATAATTTGGTTCTGGGAATAATTACCTCGGGATAAAATTATCAATAATTTTAATTAGAATTTTTATTAATTAAAATATCATAAAATTTTAAAATTTATTCACAATAAAAGTTGAAATTATCATAACACTATTTATACAGTGTATAATTTTATTTATACTTTTGAATATATCACCGAGAAAATTCATTCTTTGAGAAAATTAAGATCTTGAACTTTTTATATCTTATTTAGTGACATGCTAGTTATAGAACTTTCGCTTCAGCTACATGGTTTATTTGTAATTCAATAAATAAAATTTAGAAAACGATATGGCAAAAATATTCGTATCATTGATAAAGAAAATTTTGAATTCACATTTAATGTAATAAATTTATTTCTACTGTGTTATTTTCGAATGAATTTTAAAATTTTAACATTTTATTAATGCTTGAAAAAGAGTATTTTCAGTCCTGATGGATTAAAATATTTTTAAATTGAGATTGACATAGGAAAAGTAATTTATTTATTAGATAAATTTGATCTGATTTATTAATTAAGTTTGTCATTTAATAATTAAAAAACAATTCAAGACATATCCTTTTAATTGAGATAAACAAGTTTGTAATTTGTAAGAATTTTTTGCTCTAAGTTTTCATTCGTAAGAATTTATGCGTTTTTTTAAAAAAATTCTTAAGAATTTTATGCCAATATGTATAATTTTATTCAAATATTGATGAATTTAGTGATGAGCGTAGTACGCATGCCTTTAGAATTAATATTTTCAAAGCGCATTTTAGAATACTGAAATACGCTGAAAGAATCTTTTTTTTTCAAGAATTAAATCACTTGTATGTAATTTCGAAATATAATTTCACATTAAGAGGGGAATAAATATTTTGCGAAACATATTACAATAAAAAAATAATAGGCGAACACTTTCAATTCATAAAAGTTAGATTCTTATCATATTAAATACATAATTTATTTCTAATTTAAATTATATGTAGTGTTTCATGAAATAATCAGGAATCCTCTAAAACACAATCATATTTTCTGCGTTTTCAATCTATGTTATTTCGATCGGCAGAAAGAAACATGGTCTTAGAAATCGGAAGACTGCGATAAGCAACAGCTGTCACTCACAACATGACATCCGCTAATCTGCCTACCCCTGCTGTGCTGTAATAAAGAAAAAGGGGAAAGCAATCCTTTTGTCCAAACCCTGACACTTTTAAGAACAAACCTGTTATTCAGACGCGCCGCTTTCGGTAAGTATTGCATTCTGAATATCGCCGCCTGGAGGGTTAAACGATACTGAATCAATCACATATTTTTATCAGGCTCACAAAATCCTCAAAAGCATAGAGGTGATGCACATTAAAAGTATCAGGCACTTGGTATCAGTTTTTAAATTCGATTAATACCAATTGACAAACTTCTCAACACCATTCATTCTTAATCGGGTGATAGCATATCAATCTCAAAGTACTTAATCTATAAATTAGACATCATACCTCGGACACATTATGAGCAATAAAGGATTTCTGATATACATATTCAATCGCTCGCAATAACCGTCTTTTAATCCCATCTAATTATGCATATACCTCTGAAAACATTCAGCCTATATTATACTAACAATATCAACAAATAGTTTTCTTTTTCCTTCTATATTATCCGTCAACCACTGTCAATAAGAAATCCAACAATGCTTGTAAAAAACGAAATCTCAATTTGAAATCATATTCATACGTCAGTTTTTAACCTCGTCTAATGTGAAATAGTGTATAAATCTGATAAAATATTCCAAGGGGATATATATACACATAAAAAGTGCGAAGGTAATTCTTCCATCAACATGATACAAAGCAAGAATTCTGTCAGGGTGATAAAAAAATATATCGGACTGATACTTTTATCTACAAGATACAAAGTAGCAGATAATCTTGATAGCACAATACGATTATTTCTTGCCATTAAATAGCGTAAAAGTATTTCTGACTCATTTGTTTATCCTTTTTTCAATGTTTATTAATCACACGAAATTTAGGAGATTTTCGGTGAAAAATAAATTCATTTTACATTAAATAAACTTTTGTTTGAAATATAAACATTGAACTATAATTCATAAATTAATTGAAAGTAATGAAAAATCAAGCTTTTATTATAATAGAATTAAAAATATATAACGGTTTAGAAACATGTTTAAAAAGAAAATATTTATACTTTAAAAACTAAAAATATAAATATCTTTTTAATTAAAGTGTGAAGAAATACTTAAAAATATAAGAAAATTGATTTTTTAATATCTGTCTTTAAAGCTGTATTAAAAAAAATTATACATACAATAAAAATACTTTACTTCAATAAACTTATTTTAATTTTAAAGATTATTTTTTTAATAATTCTTTAAAAAACTGTTGTTGTTCTTGTGTTCCGCTTCATAACAGAAGAAGGGGCGTAGTAGCTTCTGAGGAACCCCCGAGGACAGAAGTCTGACTTCTAGCTCACACACGTCACAAACCGTTTTTATGAGGTGGACTATATTCATGCTTATCATTCATTCATCCGCAGACCGTAATTTAGATCTGGAACTGCGAACAGTCACCTCTGACCCAATACTTCCAGTGGTATTACTCTCGACATGGACTTTGTGACCACAACAAAAT
Organism: Argiope argentata; assembly: GCA_026289955.1. Classification (NCBI taxonomy): domain Eukaryota; kingdom Metazoa; phylum Arthropoda; class Arachnida; order Araneae; family Araneidae; genus Argiope; species Argiope argentata. Next base: position 317,332 of record JAOUZG010043210.1, read on the forward strand.
TAACGTGCGCCAATCACCACACACACACACACACGGAGATTCTTCATTTACTAGGTTTTAAATCGCAGGCCAAAAGATCCCCAGAAAAGACTCAAGCACCGTACCAACCAGGCTATAAAGGCTCATTCTTTAAAAAATAAAATAGAAAATCAAAATTGACCAGTAAAGTCACAAATAACCAAAAATATAGGTAAAATTGAAAGACTGTAAAGTTAATATTAATTGACAATTAGTCTTTTAATATCTATTGATGGTAAAGGGACCACTGGGCAGCATATTAAATATAAAATTATCAAATAAAATTGTCAGCTTCTGATTCTACAGTAACGATTATCAACTGAATACTAGTATCTGCCCTAGTATTGTCGTGAATCTAGCATACTGATACGCATCGAGTTCCAGTTTCATTCTAGAGAGAAAAAAAGAATAGATTATCGGTTGATCAGTCATCAAAAAAATCAAGTGAAGCTTTCAAGTACAATTGTTTATTAGAATCAACCTAAATTGGATATAGTGAAATTGATTGTCAACTCAAATATATAAATAATGTATTTTAATGTGAATTGAATTTACTACGTCAGAAATCAGAAATACTCCTATATACTTCGTTATTGTAGTCTTTGTATGAGGTAGGAACCACCGGAAATTGGTTCCTAGAAATGTTCTCGCATCCTCTCCTATACAGGTCTTGGGTAATAAGATTTGTATAGGAGAGGTCTTATTCCCCTCCCTCACCTAAAAGGGTGGTTCTTTGATAGGGCTGCAACTGCCTTGCATGGCATTGGTGAACAATAACTATAAAATGTAGATCTTTGTCGTGAATCTAAATCTGATAGACTTCAACTGTCTGGCATGGCATTGGTGAACAATAGTTATCAAATATAGATCTTTATCGTGAATCTAGAATTTATAGAGCTGCAACTGCCTTGTATGGCATTGGTGATCAATAGTTATCAAATATAGATCTTTGTCATGAATCTAGCATTGATAGGACTGCAACTACCTTGCAAGACATTGGTGAATAATAGTTATCAAATATAGATATTCCTCATGATTCTAGCATTGATAGAGCTGCAACTGCCTTACATGGCATTGGTGAACAATAGTTATCAAATATAGAATTTTGTTATGAATTTAGCACTTTAATGAATTTATCGTGACATCATGTGGTTTTTGATAACCTTGTTTTCTGATCGATTGAAATCAAAGTTTTACACGGACTTGATTTTAGTATGCAGATCAAGTGTCAAATTTCTTTTATTTACATCATTATGTTTATGTTTTACTTTATTTTACTTACATGAAAAAGTATAGACTTGTATGAGGTCAATTCTTGGACAGATTTAATTCAAATTTTGATAAGATTCTACATTTTAAATTTCAAACCTATTTACCAATTTTTATTTATTTTGTCCAGTAAATGCATTGGAATTCGCCTGTGCCCCATACTTCGGTGGAAATCCCTATATTTATTCTAAAGTCCATATACCATATTTCGTCCTTCTGGCTTAAAGTATGTTTAGTTGTCGCGTTTATAGATAGACAAGTATAGTACCAAAAATGAGTTTTTCAAACTCAGCAAGGTCTGAAATTCGAAGATTCATCAAATTCTCAAGTTCACGATTTTTCACGATTACGATATTTATCTATATTTCGTGCATCCACATATTTTAAAAAGCATTGACATATGTGATAAAATTGTTGTGTAAAGTCGTCTTAACAGATAGGCATAAATTAAATAAAATTTCGAAGGGGGATGAGGAATTTATGATTACAAGTAATTTCAACAATACTGATTCCAAGTAATAGTGATAATTATTACTATAAATATCAATTTATTCTTTATTCGAAGTAATAATAGTAATTAATATAAATATCGACTCGTTTTTTTATTTCAAGAAATATTATTAATTCTGATATATGATTGATATTTATTTTATTCCTAGTAATAATAATTAATATTACAAATATTCTTTGATACTTTATTCCAAGTTTACTTGAAAATAGGAAGATTCACAAAAAAATGATGCTCTTTCAGTGAAGATATCATTGAAAGAGGAGCAAGAATGTCTTTTCCTCATAGAATAATTGAATAAGTATAAAGCTTCAGCTAAAATTTTTGTAGCATCTTTTAGAAAAGAAATCAAACAAAATGAGAAATATTTAATAAAGCATTTAATAGCCTTCAGAAATTACAATATTCTAGTTTTATTCTCTCTCTTATTTTTTAGTACATCTTCATTACATTTTTTAGTCTATCTTTATTTTTTCTATCTCAAATTTTATCGTTTATTAATATCAGACGATATCATGAAGAAAAAGAAAAGGTATGTCGATGTTTATTTAGATTTCTTAGTTTTATTAGATTTCAATATTGCTTTAGTTTGAGCCATTAAGTTATGGATAAAATAGCCAGAGATAGGCTGCTGCTAATTAAGTATAAACGAAGTGACCTCCATAAAAATTCAGAAAATCTCTCTACTTAGAGCAGCAGACAATTTTTTTAGAAAACAGTAAGTCGGGAAAGAATCTTTCTTAAGGTTATAAAATATCTGAAATTTTTTTTAATACTATTTCTCTTGTACATCAAATCTATTTTTTTTTTTGAAACCCATAAAGGGATTTCCGCAATTTTTTTAATGGAAGCTTCATTTACTATAAGATTATTAGAGAGTTTGATTGAAAGTTGGTTGATTATCCGAATACTGATTATCATATTTCATATATTATTTTTTCATCAATATCTGAATGCTCGTCATGACGGAATCTTAACTGTAAACGGCTTTGAATTTAAGTTAGAAACTTAATTAAATGGTAAAAGTTTCTTCACTACTTCTGAAGGAAATTTTAACAATCTGTTCAAGAAGAAAGCGTTAGCACACTTTTTATTATATGTTACATATAATGTTTACAGTTTATGCTGTAGATTAAAGGTTTTATATGGAAAAAAATTGCTATTTAAATTTCTTTCATTTAGGGGGGGGAGAAAGAGATTTTAAATCAAGAGATTTTTTAAAAAAAAAAATATTTCATTTCTTTAATTTAAAAAAATATTTTTTATTAGAAATAATGGAATGCATGTTGTAAGAAACTGAAGATTTGTTTGCTTTTGTGTTATTTAGAAACGAATAGAAGTTTTTAAAAGTGTTGTTTAGTTTCTCCAACAGATGGCGCCAAGATTAGGAACGTGAAATTGAAATATTTTGTTCATTTCAAAACAGGACGTTTTATATTATGTTCTTGCAAGAGTAAACGTCTGATAAAGCTCTGAAGTTTGATTCTTTATTATAATATGGAATTAGAACAATTGTCGACATGAAAATTGAATCGTCTCAATACTTAAACAGAAAATAGAAATATTGCGAGCAAAGAAGTAAAAATCCTATTAGTAAATACTGAATTTGGATTTAAAGAACTTATACTGAAATTTTATAAAAATTTATTTAAGGTTTTTAAGAGGATTCATTGTTTTTAATTTTTCTAGCAGAAATCATTAGCCACTATAATAATCTCTCAAAATTTAGAATACATAATTTCGCAGAAAGAGTTTTTCAGTTTTTGCTTATTCCTCCTTACTGTCGCCATCTGCTGGTGAAATTCAAAAACGGTTTTTTTAACAGTCATCATATAAGATGAAAGTTAAGATTTTAAAATAACATACGATAAAGAAATTTATGCAGTATAAGTGTTATAATTTGTCCTATAAGAGGTGTTCATTTTTCAAAAATAGGTAATTCGATTTATTTTTCATTATTTTCGATGAATGTTTTGATCTATTTAGAACCGTTCACAGCAAAATTTAATAAAATTTATATTTCAAAATTTATTGTAAATATTCAGAAGTTAATTTTGAAACAAAGTAGTTCATAATAACCATTAATCTCTAATACAATAGATTTTAAACTACCCTCTCAATTTAAAAAATAATTGAAAAACAAATACTTTACCTAGGTAATAATGTACATCTCATACAGCTGACATGATTTTTGATACAATTACTTTTTAATTTAGGTTTTTTATTGAGCTTTTCTTCTCCCTTTAGGTGACTACAATAATATTTCATGGCATGTCCATAAGTTAAGCCCAATGTTTTGAATATTTTAACAGTATATTTACAGCACTGTAAAGCTGAAATTCTTTATTGTTATAACTAGTTTGTTATAAATAGATATAAATCAAAAATATACGTAATATTTCTCAACAAAGCAACATTTATCCGTTAAGAAATAATGCATTCTGAAAATAATAATACAATCAAAAGGTAATATATTTTACTTTAGGATTATTCAATTATATTCGTAAATGATATTTTTTCATTAAAATAAAAAATAAACATACGATAGAGTAACAAAAACATGATATTTCTCCCCGAGTAGCGTGTCGCATATTAGCAAGAAAATTTTCCAAATATTTCTGATATTTCTGGATTCTCAGTAAATGCCAGATGAGATTGAGGATAAAGAGATAATTTTGCTGAAAAAAGGATTATCCCAGTAGAGTGAAGTGGTAGAGTTTTAGCGAAACCTTTATCAGGAGCCAAAATGTGTAGATACTTCCTGTCAGAAAGACTATAGTGATGGGCAAGTTTTAGGAAGGCCGAGCAAATTCCGGGATAACCTGGTTTGTAAGGCTTTGGATTCACATACCTGCGAGGCCTGCGAGTTCGAACAAGCCAGCCGAAAACTTCATGTCGAGAGTAATACCACTGAGAGTTCTGTGTCAGAGGTGATCTTTCTCTGTTCCAGATCTGAATTAAGAACCGTGGATAAATGAATGAAATGCATGAATGAATTCAACCCCTTAAAAGAGTTTGTGACGTGTGTGAGCTAGAAATCAGACTTCTGCGTTGTAAAGCGGAACAACAGCAACAGTCAACATACAAACTCGAGAGAAAGAAAAGCGAGTGCAGTCAGTCGACTGAATTCTATTTTTGCAATGTGAAGACATTAATTATTGGCTACTTAAGCGATCTTACAGTTTGCTGATATTCATTTGACGAATTGGGTGCGACAGGAGAGAGCATCACCCCCTTTTCGCCAAGGACATTTAGCGCTAAATATAGCAACCCGACGTTGTCGTTGGAGGATATCTTCCTCCGGGAGATAAGATGCAAGAGCGAGGGAAGTTGGCGATTTTGAAAAGTGCGCCAAGGGGGTGTTAATTTAGAGGATTATTTAAGTGGTCAATTTCTGAAAATATTTTAATGCACAAATATTTTATACTGTGTTTTGCTACTTGCGTTTCGCGTTTATTACAGGGTAAAGTATCGTTATTCGTCATTGAAACTGCTCAACATTCACTGGAGAATTATCCTTAAAATTCACATTTCAATAAAAGTGGCTAAAACTTTACCAACCATCAGTTTTCCTGTTCAGCAAACATGTTAATGGCTTTGTATTAAGTAATGTTAATGAACTACATCTGATAATAGCAAAAAAATACTATTTTTATTTCATGCCTCCATAATAAACGTAGAGCATTCTGACTGAAAAGCTATGCTTGTAAAATAGCAAAATTGATTGGCGAAATTACTCCTGTAGTTAGAGTTGGAAACTCTTTAAAGTCTTATTTTATTACTTTTTTGGAAAAGGAGATTGGTAATGAATGGACCACCATTGAAGACGTATCTACAAAATGTAAATTAAATAAAAATTGGTTTCTTTTGCTATTTGCGTATTATTGCTCTCGTGTTCCACTCTGCACAGGAGGGTGCAGTAGCTTCTGAGGCTATGGAATCCTGAGCACTCGATGCCAGAATTCTGACATCTAGCTCACACACGTCACAAACCCTTTTTACGGGGAGGACTTCATTCATGCATTTCATTCATTCATCCACAGATCGTAATTTAAATTTGGAATAGAGTACTCTCATCTCTGACCCTATACCCCTAGTGGTATTTCTCTCGACATAGAGAACTTTGTGACCACGATAGATTGAAATTGCGGCAGCCACCACACACACAAATAGAGAGTCTTCGGCTGGGGGGTTCGAGCCCGTAGCCCAAGGGATACGAATCCAACAGCATATCAACCAGGTTATCCCGACCTGTCTTTGCTTGTAAATAGAGAATTCTGTTATGGTTTTCTAATCATAAATTTTCATATAAAATTCTCAGTATACAGTTATTTTAAATGTATGAAAATGGCATGAGATTTCCTTTTAAATTCATACATGCTATTTCTTTTATATGGAACATCTACTAATCGATCTTTTTCTTGAAATGGTATCTTCCATTGTAATTCTATCAGATGTCCAATGTAGCTACCCCCCCTCCCCCGAGCACAATTTTAATGAATAGAGTAGCAGACCTATGTGTCAGAATGCACATCTAAATAATTAATACTATAATGTGCTATTTTGTATTTATTTTTAACCCACTTAAATTTTCAGTGAATATTTTATGTCCCCAAAAACAACATAACGTTCCACTTAAGACACGTGGCCCAATTTTTTAAACCCTGCTCTTAACAGAAAAAAAATTAAGATTTTGGAATTATTTCAATTAAGTTAGGCATTAGAAAATTAAATTTAAAATGTCAAAAATATTTTTATTTTTTAAATTTATTTTTTTCTCCTTTGTATGATTGAAAATACACAGCAATAAAAACATTGAATGTCTGTCCTAATATAATGAAATAGCAGCACATTCCATTATATAAAAAAATCTTTTTTGATAATATTGGTAAGATAAGAATTGAGTATTTATGGAATAGGGTCTGTCTGACATCCTTATTATCTTGCCTAGACTTCAGCCATATTAGACCGAATATTTGGAAGTCTATTGTCACCGAAATTCAATAAACTTCCAGTAGACGTTTTCATGGAATTCTCTCTTACGATTCCCTAAGAAATATTCTTATGTTATTATGTGGTAGGGAGAAAAATAAATCTTTAATATGCTAAGTGCCTGAATCCATATGCAATAGTTCACTTTAATCTTATTTGTTTAGACTATCTGTGAGTACTTTTTTGATTAAAAAGATATTTGCGAATTCTTTTAAAACACTGAATGCCTTCAATTTAAGCTGCATATCAACTTCCATCTAAAATGCTCTATACCCATATTACTATCTGATCTCTTCTTTTCGAATTCTCTAAATTTTTCTTTCCCAAATCTTCAGAAAATATAATAAAAATATTTTTATAAAAAAGTTGAAATATATTGGAAAAAATAAGATAAATTTTCAAAGAAAATCGAATTTTAGAATCTTTTTTTAACTGAGAAATCATTAGCCAACAAATTATGCGTAAATGCCCTTGTGCCAATTATTCTAATTACCACATATTCATGTGGTAATTGGAGCTGAGGTGGAGAATGAGCTAATTTCATTAAAACGTCACATCATTTCTTTTACAAGAATTTCTTTAAATGAAGGAACCAGAGCTTTCTAGAATATTTTAGAATTTATTTATTTTATGGCATATTTTCTGTAATTGAGCAAATTTCTGTAATTGAATTCTGTATTGAGTAAATTGAGCAATCTTTCAAAACGGAAAATAACTTTCCAAACGGACCTAAAGCCACAGTATCAGACACTTATATGCTTCTTCACTAATAAATTCTCGATACAAAAACGATTTACAATTTTTTTTTTAATTTTGATTAATTTTTTAAAATTCTGAAGTATGTAGTTGCAAAAAAAATATTTTTACATCAATTTAAAATGTAACAAAAAATTGCCATCGAATCCATTTTTATTCGTATAATTCTTTTCTCTAATCTATAAATAAGTATAAAACGAAATCTCCTGAAATCATCTGTATGTTGGAACCACAAAAAATCGAGAAATAGTTAAAGGATATTGGAGATATTTATACCATGTTGTAGAGCATTTACTGGGAAAGGTTTTAGTATATTAAAATCATATCAAAATAAAAAGGATAGTTTTATAATTGTGTTTTTAATTTACTCGCTCATGCATGAAAACCTCAAACAGCGTATGTGTATATAGCAAAAGTTTTTGTTTACGACTGATTTTAAACTTCGATTCAAATCTCATAATGCCGAAAAGAAGGAAATCCAACCTGGAAATGATCGCCTGTGTTTTGTCTACGGCCATGTCATTTTTTTACCTTTGTAACGGTCTAAATATTTCTGCATGTATACAATCAAAAATAGATTTGTAGCTAATTTTAATAATTTCAAAACATATTTTTATATTTTTTTGATGTTGCGTAACATACACATGTCATATCGGTGGAGGCTAGACATAAGTTTAAAGCTTTCTCCTATGGATGCTATGCCACAAACAATGCAGTGCGAGTTCTGCTAGTATTGTTATAATTTTTTAAAAAAATATTTACAGAGTATTTTGCAATAATTATCTTAAGCCAAATGAAAGGATATTTTGACTGTGCCGGTTTGCACACTCAGAAACATGTAAACAAAATAACTCAAAATATATTGATTTAAATATATTAAATTTAGTAAGTCTTTTTTATTACCTGTGAAGCTTAGAATCAAATTGTGTATCAATCGGTTAGGAAAAATGCGTTTAGAATACAAATTCATATTCGGATGCTATTAACTTCATGGCAAGAAATAATTGCCAAAAAATTCGCCAAGGATCGCGCAATACATTTTTTTAAAAATCTCAAATTCTCGCCAAAAGTTTATATTTCGTAATTATTGAAAGCCAATGCTATACAAGATACGAGAAAGCTTTGAGGAGACCTCTCCTACTTTTTTCGTTAGACATTTCTCATATTGTGTTGGATTAGTTTATTTTAAAATTACTCGGTAAGGGAATCGATGTGCGCAGGTTACTATTTTGAAACATTTTGTGGGTATTAATAACTTATTAGCAAAAGAACCGCTTCCTCCCAGAATATAAGAAAATTTGCAGAGTATGCTGTCACCATGTTGGCAAGGGGCCAAGATTTAGATGTCTGGCGTTGGAATGAAAAAACATATTTTTTTCAACGAGCTAAGCTTTGATAAACATTTATTTTTCATTACTTAAACAACATAAATTTCAAATTAAACAGTCTTTGATCAAACACAAGTGAAGATTTTGATTCTGTTCTATTGAATAAAAAATTTGTGCATCAAAAGTTAAA
>JAOUZG010043210.1:343957-364541 GCA_026289955.1 Argiope argentata
TATTTGTTTATTTGTTTATTTGTTTTGGGAGAGGTGGGTAACTTTTATTAGTAAGTATATGTGGGAAAGTATTAGGGAAACCATGCCAGCTGGTATAAATACAAAAATTGGAAGATGTTATCTAGACGGATATAGAGCAACTATTTGGTCTTTACCTCAGACTTCAATTGAACAGCGAATTTAGTCAGCTCTGTGCAGGGCATATTATGAAGCTCCACTTTTTAGTCAGTTTAGCTTCGCATTTGCACCTTTTCAATTTAATATACTTGTTTATTAATTGCTTCAAATTATTATTTATGTTTTAACAAATTGATGAAATCGTTCCAGTATCCCATCTACGCTTGAAGCCAATATTATTAACTCAGAAGCCTGATAATGCAAAAACAATGAAATAAATAGTAACCTGACAACTCCTATTAGAAGACAGATTATATTATTGTAGTATTTATTTTATATATTATATTATAATATTCTTATATATTATATATTCTAGTATCCCATCAACACTTGTCTCCAATGTTATTAAATCAGAAGCTTGATGTTTATAAATAATTCAATGACAATGAAATCGATAGAAACCTGACAAATCATATTAGAAGACAGATTATATTATTGTCGTATTTATTTTATATATTATATTATAATATAATATATTTATATTCTAGTATCCCATCCACGTATCCAATGTTATTAAACCAGAAGCATGATGTTTATAAATAATTCAATGACAATGAAATAGATAGAAACCTGACAAATCATACTTGGCAAACAGATTATATTATTTTTATATTTTATAATTTGTAATATTTATCATTCTTTATTAATATATTTAACAAGTAGTTTCCTGACGTCTTAATAGACCTGTCTGCAATGCCTTTTTTGCTCTATCAAAAGCCTGGCACTGTTTCCATCAAATTCAGGACGAAATCATTCAATGAGAAATCTCCACCCATATTATAGATTCCCAACTTTTTGTTGGACCATCTGGATAAGAAGATTGCTTTAAAAAATACAGAACCCCTCTTCCAGAATAGCAAACTACTCCAAATATTAAAATATTGCTGCATATTAATAATATTTATCTCATCTATCTATTAAGAATCACAAAAACTATTATAAAAATTAGCGAAAACTTGATTTTTTAATTAAAAAAAATCTTAGAATCAAAAAGAAATTTTTAAAAAAAATTACAAAAAAGTTGGTTGGAGTTGGAAGTTTACATAATTTGTAATGAAATAACTTATCTATTGTCTGCAGAAACTTCTTATAGTTTCTCTTCCTCTGTACAGGAAGCACTGAATCATTTATATTGCGCCACAGATTTTAACTAAATGCGACACCGGACGTTAAAGTAAACAGCTGTTTAACCGGAATCTATTTGACTATTGTCTGCAACTGCAGCTGATATGCAAATCTATTCAACATCTTAACACAACACCCCATTTCCGTTTCTAGAATTCACGAAGCTCTTTCCTAGTTTGGTGTAGATAAAGGTGAACTTTATTTTAAAAAAAGAAAAGAAAAATTACACTGGAATCAGTTGTAAAGGAGCATTCAATTAACAAAAATATGATTACATTTAAAACTGAAAAGAATGATAAAACTACAATAAATAGTGCTTGAAATGCAAAAATACTAAATGAATGAACGTGGTTAGTGAACATTGTATATTATGAGTGAAAAACGAAACTATTATATAAAAATGAGTATCACAGAAGTAAGTCATACCAGACTCTCCGACCTGTCATGATGACACATGGATTTAAACTACTAGAGTTGAATGACCGGACCACTGCAACAGTAAACCTAACGGAAACTGTGGTTGAATCCTAAGAGCATCACCATCCACGGTACAACCCTTCCAGTAGGCAGTACGTCCCGTCATCAATGAGAGGAGCCCAATCCATATATATTTGTTTACCCTCCAGAAAGGCGGGATCCAACCACCATGCATTTTATCCCCATTTTGAGGTGCCCTGGAGGGATCCAAAAGTGCATAAAGCCAAATATTAATAATAATAAATAAATAGCTGTCCGTGATTAATGGGAAGAGTTAACCCCCACCTATTAGTGTACCCACCAAATTGGAGATATCCAACCACCATGCCACCATCCTCAATTACTAGATACCGCCCTCCGGCTGTTGTACTAGAGAAATATTAAGAATGTACAGTGAAAAAAAACGCATTAAAACACTGCTTAGGGAAATTGGCAGCATTATTCTTATCGAAATAATTGTTTATTATCAATTTAATCAGGTTTCAGATTCTCTTAGGATAGTGAATTGCTATGAATACTGAATGCATCTGAACGTTCCTCGGAGGTCCTGCCCAGGCTCGATTTAGCCTAATTGGAGCCGAGGACAAAAGTTTCTTTGTGGGGGAGTGGGGGCTCTGCTTCACTACTTTAGTAATTATAAGATGTGGGATTTCTTTCATGTGAGCGGTAGAAACAGATTATATATATATATATATATATATATGAAAACAGGTCATTTCGTCAATCTTAGACTGAACTCTACCCTTCTCTCGCTTCGCACGTTCCCTATTCTGACTAAAACTGACATCCTCCTTCTTGCTTCGACAGTCCCGGAGTGACCTGTTTTCAACCTCGAACTCACCTCTTCACATTGCTCCTTCGTTCTGCAAATCATCTGTCATCGACACTCTATGGTTAATTTTTCTCCTCACTCAATCCTTTTCCCTCTGCGTTTCTACACTAGAAGGGTTGCTACGTGAAGGGTTGTTGCGTAAACTTTATATACAATTTGGACCCCTCCCCTCCAATGTGTTGGCCAGGGGCGAATGCCTAGTATGCCCCTGCCTTAGGCTCTGCTCTCACCTCTCAAGACTATCTTCTTCCTGGTTAAGTTTAACCCAGGCAGAATACGTACCCTGAACTGGAGGGAGACTGGAAATGATCTGTTAACTCATCTGGCTTTGTGTCGAATTGTTATAACTTCTTTTATGCCAAAGAATTTCAAACGGAGATAAAGTTTTTTAAGGTACCACGAAAAATTTATGTAAATATACTGGTCCAATACGGTATTATCGTAGTTTCCTAAATTAATAAGCCACTGTAGGCTCTCTTGTTTACCATTTACTTTTGGACGTTATCATTACCAGATGTATGCATAAGAATACGTTAGAGCAGCAATACATTCAAAAAGATAAAAATGATTTATCATAAAGTTTTATCATTAAGTTATCAAAATTTGGACAACCTGTCTACAGATTGACTATTAATTGATTTTATTTATTGGCGAATGCATGAAAGCCGCATTTCAAAAACGCAAAAACTCCGTCAAATCAAATATGAGACTTTGCCACCATAATTTCCAATCTTTATTAAATTTTGGTTTCTGTTGTTTCCAAAGACAAATTTCTAAATATCGATTATATTTCCAAATAAGCGACATAACGATTAAGATAATCTTATTAACATAGTTGCCAAATAAATAAATTTGTAAAAAATATGCAAATTCGTTTGAGTTGTATAATATAAGAATACTCTATATGTTTCCAATGGGTTACAAAAAATCATTAGAAAACAAATTAAAGTGTAATTAATCAATTATTTATTATATATTAGAGTATTAATAACTCATTTGATTGACTATGTAAGACTCCATTTGTAAAGTCTTAATATAACTATAAATAAAAAAATAGATATTAATTAGATTCAGATAAAAATTAGATAAATAAAATTAGAATTAGATAGATTAGATAAAATTAGATACAGAATTAGAGAAGATAAAATTAAATAGATTAGATTAAAAAATAGATAAATTAGATACTTTACAAATTCATTATTATTTATTGTATCTAAATTCTCTGATTTGTAAATAAGGAAAAAATTTGAACAAAAACGCTATGTTCACATTTTTGAAAATTCTATCAATTAAATACTTTTTATGGTATAAAATTAAAAATAAATTTTAAAATCTACTACATTTCCTAAAAGTTACTAAAACAAAATAATAAGCAAACATAAATCTTTAACATGTTGAATAAGTTAAAAACATGTTTAAATATAAAATTAAATTGATCAGCTATCATAGAGATTTCACCACTAATGTTCCGTTCACCACTGAATGAAAAAAATCGAAATTTATTCTTCGTTATAATATAATGGATAAATAGATCTACATTATCAGGATACCTCGAAAATCAAATTTGGCGGCTTTTTAGAATCATAACCAGAAATTTTAACGTCGGTTGCCCAAGAAAAAGACCAACAATAAAATAATGTTGTCCTTACAAAAAATGTTTAACAAATAAACATCTTTGTGACCTTATAAAATCAAAGATAGTTCATCTTCTAAGCTTTTATAAATATCTTTGTCATATTTAAAATTTTGATTAAACAAACTTTAACATTCCTGTTGGTGTATTATTTGTTTTATTAAAACAGAGTCCAATTTCAAATTATTATTGTTGTTGTTCTCGTGTGCATGTAGTATGACTTGAGTCATGGAGCATGCTGTAAATAAAATTTTATATTAAAAAAAACCAGAGTACACGAGGGAAAGTCTGACTTCTAGCCCATACAAGTCACAAATTCTTTTTACGGAATGGACTTCATTCATGCATTTCATTCATTCCTCCACAGATCGTAATTTAGATCTGGAACAGAGTAGGATCACCTCTGACCCAATACCCTCAGTGGTATTACTCTCGACGTGGAGAACTACGTGACCATGATATATATAATAATTTAACCACGCACACACGGAGAGTCTTCGGCCGGCAATGTTCGAACTTGCAACCTAAGGAATACGAGTCTAACTCTCTACAAATCAGGCTATTCCCGCCTTATTTTGAATATTGTAAACCATTATCAGATGTAAAGCTTGATTATCCCATTGTTATATTTCCACTCTACACCATATGAAGACATTTATTTAAATAAAAACATAGCTAAATCATTAGTATGGTCAGCAGTTCTGATATCAAATTAGATTCGGCGGTCCTAAGCAACAACCTACTCATAAACCCGCTACTGTGGGCATAATCGGAGTTGATATTGCATCATCTGCAGCCATAATCGGAACCCGATAGCGTTTTCTTCGAACCCTTATCATATTTTGTTTTAAAAAGTGGTATAAACGCACTTTTGTCTTCAGGTTGCAGCTCCCCAAGAAAATGTCATCCAAGTTTCTTTGTACACCTTTCTCCCATCGCTGTAACGCTACTGATGTCAAACTTTTAATATTTAACCACTGAGAATGTTATGCCCTTGAATTTCTCGTATGCGAAGTCTATGTAAAGCACTTTAGTACATGAAAGAGAATGGTGTCTACATTTGCGCGGCTTTCTTTGTTTAATTAATCCCAAAAATTATAGAAAATTTAAAGTGTCAAAATTGTATGAATAATTTCCATCATTCAGCTTTGACGTTTCAGTTATTGTGAAAATAGTTTACAGTAAACATTCAAATATTTGGTTCCAAATCGGAAATTGATAAGATGTCTAACAAAACATAGTCAAATCTCATCCTTCTTCCTCCTTTATATATAGATAGATAGATAGATAGATAGATAGATAGATATAAACATGCATGCATACATACATTAATTAACTTTTCACAAACGGATTTCATCAGAAATTTCACCGAAACATTTTGTGCAAATTCTATGTATCAATTTCTATATTTGTATTGATGTTGTGTTTGAAGGTATGTTTTACAAAATGCTTCGTATCCGAAACCGAAACATGACGATTCGCCCAAATCTCTAGACGAAATTTTTTGAATTGAGATATTACAAAAGTATATTTTAAAAAATAAAACATGACATGAGAAAATAAAATATATAAAAATGAGAGTGAGGAAATAGTAGCATGTTATCAATTGCATAGTCTAAACTGGATAATACAACCTAAAAAAAGATGATTCAAATTAATAATATTACAATAAATATGGATAAATTAAGAAACGATGCCAAACATATCCGTTTTAGATTCACAATAATTACATTTTAATTAAAGCGAAATTTTAAATTTAAATAACTTTCCAGAACCTCATTAGGTGGAACAGTGAATGCAAGTAATGGGAAAGGGTATATATATTTTTAAAAAATATAACTTTCACACTTTTTAAGTATAATTTCCAAAATATTATATGCAATTAAAAAAACAATTTAATTGTTAAATACTAACACTTGTAAAAATGCAATACTATTTCTATGAAAGTGGTCTACATATTGAAAAATCCAAATTAATCTGTTGCTTACTGTCTTTTATAATGAAGGTTAAAAAATCTGATATTTGAAATTTTTACATTTCCAGGCAATTTAAAAAGAGTTTTTTTAAGGCTTTCCTATTATATTATTTAAGGAAGTTCTAAACTTCAAAAAGATTTTCTGTTTTATTTCTTTATCATATTCTTCAATGTAAATAAAAATTTGTAATATAATCAGTAATGAGTCAAATTATATCTAAAAAAGTTCGATAATATATATATAACCATATCAAAGGGTTGGTAAAATCACTAACTGCCAAAGGCATGCCCAGAGGCTAAGTTTTAATCAAAGAGATAGGGGATAGAAAGAAAAAAATTGATTTCAATTGCAACAATCTGTTAAGCAATAAAAAGGATTAAAGAGTAATCTTTCCATGACTGGTTAGAATGCATGTAAATGATTTCAGAAAAAGTATAATTCGTGAGCCAATTTACCGTAGTGGTAGATTTAATTGGTTTACACAATATTTTTTAGAAATATTATTTTTCAAATATATATAACTTTTATTAAAATTTACAAGACTAAAAATTTGCCTCGACACAAATTAAAAAAAAACAAAAACCAATGCCATATGAAAGTATATTTTTTGGTCACTAGTCAGAGAAAGGAAAGAAAAAGTAATAAAAGTGGTGGCATGCAGGTGGAGAGATGAGATGGTAGGAAGTTTTGCCGAGGATGCAAGATTATCTTTGTGCAGCCCTGTGAATATAAAATATTAAATGGTGATTGCATATGCATTATCTTTTTCTATCGATGATATGAATTAAAATGAAGGAAACAATACCATTAAAAAGAAAGCAACTCTAATAGGCATGTTACGGGAATTAGCAATTTGGTACTATGCTATCTACTTATATAAAATGCACAGACATAAAATATAAATTTTTAGACATAAAAATAAATTGTAAATGGCTGAAAGAAGAGTAAATACCAGATATGGTAATTTGATATAAATAATGGAAATATTTTAACCATATGACAAGTAGATAAGCCACATAAAAAATAAAATATGTGGCAAATCAGTATTAAAAAAATAATTTGTATTATACAGATGAAATAAATTTTTTCTTTTGATTTAACAAGTTATATAGATTAAAAAATGATAATTTATTCATAAGAAATTCATGGGTATATTAACACTGCTCCAGCATAATTAATTCAAATATACATAAAATGTTATCAAAGATTTAATGAAACTGGATTACTGAATATTACATTTCTAGTTATAAAGCTAAATCTACTATAAAGGATTTGTAGTCATATAAAATAATTGAAAAATAATCATCTATACAACATGAGATGTTTAAATGCTATTTAACTATTTGTTCGGAATTATAATTTTGATCAATAACTATTTTCATTATAGAAATTAACAATAAAACAAAAATTAATTTGGCACATACATTTATAAGAAATATACATTTCTTTTTAATGAAGAAACTACTAAATTGTTCATTTAAGATGCCAAGTAAACATACATATATTCAATTTTTAATATTAAATGAATAAAAATTAATGCATTGTGTGTATGTGTATTATAAATGTAAAAAATATATAAAAATAAAAAGTTTCTAATTAATCGTCGCTGAATGTTTGAGAAAAAAATTGAAAAATGAATAATATTTAAGAAAATGTAATAAAGGGATTTTTTCATGAAATATTTATTCAAAATCTTATAAATCTTTATTAAAAATAATTAAAGTAATTCATAGAATATAAATACAAAATTTTTGATCATCTTAATATATTCCAGCGATGTATACAATATTGGATCACAAGCAGAAAATAAAATAAGATAACTCAAGCTTTAACACCAACATAGGTAGTTTGTTTCCCAGATTTCTTCAAGGTTTCTAGAAGAGTATCTGCAGGTAATGAAGAAGTTACAAACACCTTTTTGTTCGGTAAGTCAATGGAGAAATCATCAACACCAGATCCTATAAAAAGGAAAGACAATAAATTTCTAATGTACCAATAGACTAATTACAAACAATATGACAATGATTTTTGAATAAATAATGAATTGATTTTTAATATCAATAGGGACAATAGCTATTGTGTGAACAATATTTTTACAGAAAAGTAAGTTAAATAACTTAAAGGAATCAAAACTTATGAATATGTACTGAAAAGAATCAAAGTTTAAATAGTTTAATTAATGATTTTTAAAATATTAAAAATTGTACCAGCTTTAAGACTCCATAAACGAACAAAATTCATAAATATTACTTTACCAATTGACAATTCTAATTGTGAATAAATAAATTATTTTTAAACAAAACAAATTATAGTTCCTGAATATGATTCCTATTTTTAAAAACAAGGAATTAAACAAATGCAAATAACTACAGTTTCAATTCAAAGTTTGTAAAATTCAAAGGGCAAAAATATTAGTAAGCAATTATTTCAATAGAATTCACTCTAGGAATTCTTAAGGAAACCAACATAATTTTAATATGAAATCTTATTGAAGTATGGCAAGATAATTAATATTACACAACAGATTATAATTTTACTTCCAAAGCAATTAATATCATAAATATATCAGCTTGCTAGTGAGTTAGTACCTTCTGTAATAAACATTAACATAATAAAGCAAGTCAAGAAGGAAATTATAATAGTATTTTGAAATAGTAATTTTTAGAATGGCCTTTTAATGCTCTTTACTGATGTTCACTTAAATGTGAAATTTTAAATTCTGATATAAAGTATCAAAATCTATTATTGAAGGTATAAAAATTAAAGAATCAGACTAGTATAATTTTTAAGAGTAGTTTAACAAAAGATTTTCAATAAATATCCAGTTCTATTGTATAATAAATTATTTTTGGAAAAAAATAAAATAACTCTATATTCTTTTTGCTATGATAACATTTTATACCACAGAAATATTAATTAAAACTATAAAAAGAGATTTATTATACAAGAAGACAATCAAAAACTAAATTTGGAATTTTTATATAGTTTCCATTTAAAAAAAATGCTAACTAAAAATTCTTGGAACTTATAAAATTTATAATAAAACAACTCACAAGATTAAAAATAATGAATAAATCTTTTTTTTTTCCTTTTTTCTAATTTATATTTTAATGTATACAACTTTATATGTTTAATGTATGCATGTTTTTATTGAAATATTTCAAATAGTTTAGAAAGATACATGGTTATTAAAATCCTATATTCAACAATTATGATTTTAGTATATTGATCAGAAATCATAAATTTGATTTATTCAAACATATAAGAAAAAAATTCATTAAATTTTTAAAAGAAAAATAGCTAGAAATTATAAAATCTAACAATAAGTATTTTTTGAGGATAAACAAATTACAGAAAATGCAGCCTTTTAGAGAACAAACAATATTATTTATAGATTAAAAAAAAAAAGACATTCAAAAAATACTCTAAACTAATCAATGAATAAAAATAATCTATGACAAATATTATAAAGTTAAATTAGACATTTTATTACATACAATGCAAAAAATAATATATTTATTACTTTTAAAATGGGATAAAAATAACTGATATACATAACTGAGAAGAAAATGTTAAATCTAAGCATGAATACTCTGCTTTATTCTTTATAGAGTGGTTTTCTCTGTTATAGAGTGGTAGAAGAAATTTAAAAAATTGTGTTTCAGACATTAAAGATGTGAGGGGGGAAGCTTTCTTAAAATATAGAACAAGAAAATATTATAATCATTCAAAAATTTGACCTTAATAACTAGATGAATTTTTAGTTCCTAAACTCAACTGTGTTGCTTATTTGATTGCTCATTTGTGAATTTCATAGTTGATCGATATATATAAGTTCTGTTATAGATATCTCTTGAATTTCATTCCACAGAAAATCTATCAATGTGATTATAATCATAAAAAATACAAAAGAGCGGGAAGTATTAAATTGATTGCATGTTTATATCATCCAAATTGTGGAGCTGTATCAAATTTTGAACCAAATCTATAAAAGGGTTCAAAGTTTTAAATTTGTTTATTTGTGTATACATGAACATGACGACAAAAAAAATGATTATATAAATGTTCTAAGCAGCCTTGTCCTTGAATGTTATCTATATTAGATTTTGTTTCATTCCAGAGTACAAAAATATCCAAAATGCATACTCAGTATTGTTTATTATATTCTAAAGTACAAGATATAGCTAATATTAAAGGAAGTTAAAGAAATCTTCTCCACCGCCTCCTTTCTCATATGCACATACACAAATTTAAAATTGGGGTTTGTACCCCCTTAAGCCACCTCTCATTATTTCAAACGTCTAATTTAAATGTTTATACATAATAATAAATGAATATTTAAAGTAACAATACAAACAATATTAAACAAGTAAAATTATATAATAAAATCAATAATAAACCAAGCCACGATGTGCAATAATGAAAGTCAGTAATCAAATCAATTATAAGCATTAAAGTAACAAATATGTAATTAGGTTATACAATTTTAATGTCAGTAAGATAAGTTTTAAACAGCTTATAAATTACATAAGAGTTCATACAGTAGGCATTTCTTAAAATTTTATGCCTTATTCAAAGAATAATATCAGTCAACATTCAATATTGCAATGTATTTGAAATAAAGAATAAAAAAATTTTAAAAGCTGTGGTGAGAGTCCAAGTAAAGAACATCATTTTTTGTACTTTCATTTTCTTCAAGTCTAAATTTTGACATAGTTTCTGTATGAAAAATATTGCAAATTGAAATTCAATTATTAATTTTTGTTCACATTTGATATAATAGATTCTCAATATTTTCCCTAATTTCTAAACTACAGAGTAAATAGCATGTATATTTAAAATATTCTAGTTATTTTAATGTTTAATAATGCAAACAAAAAATAAAAATTTAATGTTATTTATAAGCTAAACTCTAATTCTTAGGAATGATCTTTCTTTAGCTCGGGAACTATGAAGTATATTTATTATTCTAAATGCACAATTTAGAGCAAATCATTTTATTAATTTGAAAATTTGAAAATTTTTGCTTTACACAACTTTTTAGTTAAAAACAAAACATACATTTTTTCTCCCAATTTTATTATATTTATATATTAATTTTTTATTATTATTAATTTTATTTATTTAGCTATTTTATTATATTTTAATTTTGTTAATGTTTTTTTCTATCTATTTCAAATTTTTAGTGTTATTCAAAAAAAAATTTTCAAATGAAGTTGCATACATTAAAACTGATAAAGCTATGTTTGACCATTTTCGTCAAGCATTTCATATGAAGGACATATAATATACAAATTGTTTTAATAACACAGCTATTTGATACAGAAACTTAATGTTATAGTGGTCATAATCAAGAATGGGTGAGCATAACAAATTTTAAAACTGCAGAAATTTTTAATATGTCAACTTACATTTCAAAACTTTTTATGCATATAACCTTTTGGAGAACATTAAAACAAAAAACACTTTTTGTTTGCATGTATGATAAATAATTTCAAAGTAATGAATTATTATTATTATTTTAATTTCTCCCTTCATAACACAACTGCACGACTAAAACAAAAATTGGCAATCTTCAGTTAAAAAAGATATATAATGAAACTAATCAATAAAAGTATAACTAAAAAAGATATATAATGAAAACTAATCAATAAAAGTATAACCCAAAAATAAAAAACATGTGAAAGCAGGTTTGAAGGACAGTGATAAAAATTATATATTTAAAAAATTCATATTTTTCAGAAAAAATACAAAGTATTTTGTTTATATTTTTACACAAAAAAAAAAAATTAAAGAAATATTATCTGCTAAAATCTTATTTCCAAATAAACAAAGACATCCCAATTGTATGAAAAAAATATTTACCTTTCAGTCGTCCAAGAATTCTGTTAACAGCACCAGAACAACCTTCACAAGTCATGTCTACAGTAAATTCGTGTGTCTACAACAAAATTAATAATGTAAGATATAATTCAATACCTATTTTAAGGTACATATTGCTTATATAAATTAACACTATTTTTTTTAATGATAGCTTCATACTAAACATATTATTACATACATAGATTGAAATTAGAATATATATATATATATATATATTGAAAATCTTTATGTGAATAAAAAATTCAAAATGATGTTAAAATAATAAGTGTGTAATTATTATACTTAAACATGCATGTTTTTGTTAAACATATCCTTTTTTAATAAATTGTGTAAAAACTGAATATAAAATTTTTTAATAAAATCCTTATTTAGTTTCGAATATTGATATAAAGTTGATATATAATTGCTATTTTTAAGTTTCTTATTCTCAAATTAATGACTAAGACATTAAATCTGCTCAAGCTTTGTATGCTGACAGTTATGTCAAGAAGTTACAAAAGAAGGAAATTAAATTGAAAACTTTGATGTATTTAAAATCCATTCTTGAGCATCTTATAGAAAATGTTACAACAAATTTATTTTTAATAACTTCATAAAAACAGAAAAATATGTTTTTAAATTATACAACTTTAAATATTTTTATGATCCCAAGCACATGGTACAATTATAGATGGAAGCACAACAAATTTTGTATACAACATTTAAAAAAAAAACTGCAAAATTTGAGATTAAAAAGATATTAAAATATTGCAAGAATTTCTTTTTTTACTATAGTTTATACATTTTAAATTCATAATTGTGTGTTCTAGAATGTATTGTTAGCTTTAATGTACTATTTATATAACACAGATAAAAATTTGCAATGTATTAGAATAATTGTGTTGAAAGAGGTTAAAAAGAAAATGAAATAAAGATGAAACAGTAAATTAATTATATTTCTGAAACAGC
This sequence comes from Argiope argentata, assembly GCA_026289955.1. NCBI lineage: Eukaryota > Metazoa > Arthropoda > Arachnida > Araneae > Araneidae > Argiope > Argiope argentata. The sequence continues at coordinate 357,009 of JAOUZG010043210.1, forward strand.
TGTTAAAGCTAAGGAAGCAATGCCTTTGACAAAATCAACTTTTTATTCAATGGAACTTTTACTACATATCTCTTCAATAACTATTATTATCAAATAATACATAAATAAAATTAACAAAATTCATATCAACTTAATGACAATAATTCACCATCAGTTTAATCAACCAATTATTGTCATTTGAATATCTGAGGGTGATCTTCTAAATAATTATGTCAAATTTAAAAACAAAATTCAAATAACTTTAATAGGAATTTAAAAAAAAATTACTACTTCAGCACTTTCTAAAGTATGCCTCTTCATATAACATTTTACTCTATTTTTATTTAGCCTTTTGAAATCATTATCAATTTCCATAACCATGTCAGATTATATTAAAGGTATAACCAGAGCATAAATGATATACTGTCCATTCACGCATGAAAGGAACTATAAAATTCGGTCTGGTTGAATTATATTAACCTTCATTTATTATATTAGAACACACTTATCAGATATTTTGAAGTACGATTTATGATATAGTTTTGATAGTAAAGTAAGGCAAAATTATACTAACAGATTCATTTCAAAAAAACACCACATTTAATTTAAAACACTTGGAAAAAGCAAAACTGAATTGATCAAGATGTATCGAAACCATATGGCAGCTTGAATAAATTCAAGATTCAAAAAGATTAATTGTGACTTCGCAGTCAATTTTTCTAATGCTATAAAAAGTTAATTAATATCATAATTATTTATATCTTTAAATATGTTTTGAAATGAAATAATTGATTTCAAATGAATCAAATATTTATTTAGTACGCATACAGAAAAAAAAAAGACATACTTGGGATGACATTATGAAAAAACAATTTTTAAATTCCACAACACTTTTAAACAGATGGCTTCTGTTATACAAAAGAAGTGATAATCTCAAGAGTAACAGAAGCTTTTTAAGCAAAATCACAAGCACATGACAATGATTTTCTAAACGAAACTAAAACAATATCGTCTCACTGACAGACAGGCACCGTGATAAATAACACGTTGAAATCACTTCGGCTCAATCTGCTTATCATCAGTTGAACGGTCGGTATTTGAACCTTGCACTAGTTTTCAAACTTTGCACTTTGCTACCACTTTCATTTCCAAGGCGTTATTCATAGATTAAATATAATATGCAAATCATCCAGTCCCAAATAGATAAAAAGAATAAGTATTTAAATCCTAATTTTAAAACACATATCCAATACTTTTATTTCAGAAGAAATAACAAATCAACTCTTTCATTATCAATTCTTACTTACTGAATGTATGTTGAAAAATCCAATATATTTACAAGATTTTAAAAATAATACGATTTCTTTTTTAAAAAAATGTCATAATTTAGAAGCTCTTTCTTTAGATTAGCTTCTTTAATTATATCTCATTTATCAAAATAATGCTCAATGACATATCTAAGAGCATTAAATTAAGTTACTATACAATTTCTGCATGATGTCGCTTGAGACTTATTGTGACACTGCGATATATTCTTGTGATTCTGGGGTTATCCTAGCAACATTGTAGAAGTGAGAGTGTAGTAATATATATTGTGCTAGTGTCTTTTCTGGAGAAATGGAAATTTCTTCTTTCTAATAATATGAGCAACAAATTCTGATTTATTGAAAAATTCACATGACTTTATAATGAAGTATATGAATACAAATTATGCTCTATATAAAAGAAATATTTCGTCAAGCGATTTTACACATCATTCTACATTTATTTTCTTTCGTTTGTAGATATTGCTGAATGCCGAACAATATCGCAAAGATATCGTTCTAATGTTCTTGGCTACTTTGCTCTAATTGGGACCATTTTCGTTTCCTTCATAATATACAATGAAATTCAAAATTAACTTCTAAAATGAAACATAATTCTAGTGACCATAATTTGTCTTTACTCTAGTCATACTAAATGCTGTTATGTTGAATTTTTTCGTATCGAACAACTCTATTATGTTTTCTCTTTCCTTCTAATCACTTGTTTCACTCGTTCTCTATTTAGTTATCAAATGTAAATCTACATCTTATGAGATATGTTGTTTTACATTCCCTTACGATAATTTCAGCTTGAGGAAAAAAATACTAATCAAAATTCTTACTGATGGCTCTGATGATATCGTTCGAACCACCTTTCATTAAGCTGAAACGTCGCCAATATTTCTGCATCGACGGAAAGACTCTTTCTAAAACACATAAGAAAAAGTCATTTAAAGTCAATAATCTAATCAATCACAGCCAAATAATCTCTGCCTTAAATGCAACTGAGATCAGAATTTGATGAAAAAAATATCATAGAAGTCTATTCGTAAAACTACCCTTATTAATACGAAATATTATTCAATATCTTCGTGCCATTTTTTTATCCCCAAGACCGTCCAAAATCATGATCATATTGCAATAATATTGTTTGATGTTTTGTGCTAATCGTGAAGAAGAAAAAAATTCAAAAAAAAAGTTCAAAGCTAAAGCTTTCGTATCTAGTATAATTTAAACAGATCCCGAACAATAGAAAAAAAAACTGGACATAGTTGGATCTGTACATTGACTTCCAAAATAGAAACAATACTAGTTTTTAACGATTAAACGTAGAAATAATTCGTAATAGAAACATCCGATAAATAATTTTATTTTCTATGCTAAAGATAAAACAATATTTGAGTATACTTTTACTGGAGGCAATCTCAATAAATAAAACCTCTTCCAGATTCATTAATTTTCCTTCAGCGCAAGTAATTATTAGAGATCATTTGAAAAAATTAAATTAACAAGAAATACAGCAAAAATAATTTTTAAAAAATCAGAAACTGATGGTATAACAAATCACATGTTCAAACATTCTATTCTGAATTGTTGTTTTTCAAATGTTTGAATCCCAGTATTTCACAAGAATGTAAAATTGCAAATATCTCAACAATTCGAAAAACAGTTTAATACTGAAAAATATTTCATTGAAATAGTCAGCTTTACTCACGCTCAATAAATTCAGAAGATTTGTCTTACCAGATTCATCAAAATTGCTGATGCAATTAAAATGTGTATATTACAAAATTATTTCTGAATTTAATCTTTCCAACACTCATAAAAGGTCTTCAACTTATCAATCATAACATTCTTCCTTTTGTTAAGACGTTATGAATGAAAAAAAAAACATTTATGGCTAAGATCATGTTAGATTTCTTCGTTTTGTTGGAAAGTTCAGTAACTCTAATTTTATTACCTAACTCTAATGCTATTTGTATTATAAAATTTTATCTATAGTCTTACAGACATCCATGTCTTATTGATTTCAAGACAAGCAAGTCCTTCTAAAACAATTGTTATTACTCAGCATCATTTATTAGCATGTCTCTATAAAAAACATTACCAATATATTTTCCATTAACACTGGTAGAAAAAAATCTAATATGAAAAGACCTATACTGCCTTCATAATGTCTCGAACTTTCAACTTATTTGCATTCCATATGTATAAGGGGAGAAAAAGTATAGTTATACAAAATAAAAGAATAAAGTATTTCAAATCTGCGGGGGAGAGGGGTTGATTACAATATTTTGAAAACGATATTCAACCTATTGAAAAAAAGGCGTTTTCTGCTATGCAGCAATTTTTTATTCAACAGTTAGAGAATCATTAAAAATATTATGCAAATTCAAAGAATATACATGGAAGTCTTTCCAGAAAACCCATTCACCGATTGAAGTAATAGAAATATACAAGAGGAAGAACCACTTGTGAAAATCCTAATATCAGAGTCAATGATTTGCCCACAGTAAATCCATCTCATTCGATAGCAGAGAGAAACCCTTAATGGTAAAAATATCTTTAATGAATGTTGTAAATATTCAAATAAAATCATTTGTTAAATTATCGCAATAAAACGACGATTACTTCATTCACCATTTAAGCATATCTCCAGGACTGAGTTTCTATTTTAGATGAATGTACGAGGGTAAATCAAAAAAATATTTGCGCCTATTTTTTATCCACCAAAAACAGGTACATACAGATATTTACAAATATACGTATTATACTACGTACCTTACATTATTTCTCCACATAGTCACCGGTTCAGATATTTGTCCCATTGCAGCACTAAATTAGAGGTACCCCTGTGGTAGAATTCTTCCGGCTACCAATGGAGCACCAGCGTTGGACCGCGTTCTTGGCTTCTTCGTCACATGTGAATCTCTCTCCTGCCAGAAACTTCTTCAGTGGACCGAAAACGTGAAAATCACTAGAGGCAAGATCTGGACTGTAAGGTAGATTCTCCCAGTGAATGCTCATTCCCATTCAAGTCTTAGAGACCTTTTTGAAACTCACCACACCACCATTGAACACTTCTCAAAGAGAGATACTTTTCCCAGTAAGTGGGGTGCACTTCCCTGTGAATTGCTATGGGCGTCTGTCCCTTGCTCCATAGAAAACGAATAACACTTCGTTGCTCATAAGTTAGGGATGTCTGAAGTTCACTGCTGGGAATGTATATGTTCGCCTTGTATTCACAGCCGTATTTTGGCTAAAAAAGTAGGTGCAAAGACTTTTTGATTTGCACTCGTATTACTTTCGTGGCAGCCAAAATCACACAACTCATTTTGGAACAAATCTATATATTTCTTTACACCAGATCAATATTTTATGTAATTTGAATCACTTTCCTTAAGTATCATTAATAGGGGTGCACAAAATTAAGGTGTAAAGTAATTGTATTCAAAGAATTGCGTTAATTTGAAAGAGAAATTATTATAGCCAGGAGGATTTTAAATAAATAAGTAAAAGATCCTGAACAAAGGTAAAGAAGTCCCACAGTATACCGATTTTTTTTACAATGTATGGACACATTCAAGAAAGTTTTTTTTATAAAATTATAATTATCACTTTGTTTAAAAAATGTTATAACCGAAAGCATCATTCTTGAATAGGTAAAACTCCTAGACTAATTTCAGGTGAAAAGGAGAAACTCCTTGACTAAATTCAGGTAAAAAGGAGAGGACGTCATTTGACTTTTGAAGAAAGGAAAAGATAATAAATCATATAACAACACTGAGAATCATCAAATTTCAAAAGGATCTACATGCTAGAAATTAAACTAAAAGAGTTAGATTTATTATTATTATTTACCTGGGCCTTTAAGTTTTTAGTCATTGTTTTCAGTTTAATAGAACAGTCAGGCAGATCTACTTCCTCTGATTGGATTCCTTTTAAAATTTGATGGAAATCTGAAAAAACAGTGTGGATACACATCAAATATCAACTACATAACGCAAGCTTTTTCGAATTACCATGATCATAGACAGACCACTATAAGGGTAACAAATATATTTACAGAGTGTTAGGGAGATCCTAATCGTAGAAATTCGTCAAAATTATCGTTATCGTCCATTTTTGATAATAATTATATTTTCTCTTTGAATATTTCGTATACGAGAAAGTAAATAAATAAATAAATATTCTGTATATTTTGATGTGCAACTAATACATTATTGTGTGGTGCTTATTAAAATTTATAGAATAACCTATGTTTGAAAAATCGTGCCACTAATTTGACATATTAAAATAATCAAATAATGTCTCTATTTTCACCTCTATAAAAACGAAAAGATCCATAAATTTGTACCATGCACACCAAATTAATCTTTAAATTTCTAAGAAATAGTAATATACATTTAAAAATACAATATCATTTTGAATTTTTTCATTAAATAATTGTTTATACGACTAAATCACATCCCAACGTGCTTGAAAGATTGAAATTGTATGGGAAATTCAAACGTCTCTTATCAAGAAATTGTTTAAACGTCACATCATTGTTTTTTTAAAAGAAATTTACAGATTATTTAACATAAACTCTACCTTAAGGCTCAGAAAACATTTTATGCCCATTAACTGATAATATTAGATAAAACTCTGATACTAGCTGATTATAAATAGTATTTGGATTTTTAAACGTAATTATTTGATAACAAAAGTAGAAGAAACGAAAGATTGAATGGAAATATGAATGCTGTGTGCAATTTTTTTTTAAATGGAAGATCCCTTTTTTTATATTAGGTCTTCAAGATACAATTAAAATTCTCATTTATCTGGACACTTAAAAAAAATTTACTCTGAAACTTTCAAATTTTACGGTGTTAAAATGTAGCAAATTCTTTCTTTTCAAAAGCAAGATATTGTTTTCGATTGTGCTGCCATCTATTGTTAAATGTACAAACAAAATTTAAGTAATATTCATTGTTTTGCAGTCGGAGACATTTTACACTATTTTCGAATTTTGTTTCTGAAGAATTAAAAATAATTTTCATCATTGATAATCATTGGTTGAAATAATATGAAAAAATATTTAAAGGATATAAATATTTCTTTCAAAAAAATGAACTTAACTTTGCGGTAATTTATGGTTATAAAATTATATTTAAAAATGAGTTTAATTTTTTAACTTCCAAGGTAAATCTGCTTATTCAATATTTCTAATTTAGTTTTTCGTTCTCAGTATAAAACTTTGCACTTTTTTATGCTTATCCAGTATAATAATTAAAAAATATTCTTTTTAGGATTTCAACATTCCAAAAAACTTATTTGTATGAACAATCGATTGCAATTTTTTAACGAAAATAAACACATTTTTGAATTTATATTATATTGAAAAACAATTTTTCTATTGTTGTAAGCGGGTATTCATGAAGAAATATAGAAATTAAAGCTTAAACTAAAAATAAAATTATTAGCAACTTATTTTTAACAATGCAAAAATTTATAGCATATATATTTCACCAAGCTTCAAAATTCACAAAAAACTGCATCAAAGCGCATTCAAAATTAACTGCATCAAAGCGCCCCTAAATTATCGAAACAAAGATGAAATTTTATAACATTTATAAACTATTTTTTTATTAGCACATGAAAAAGTGGAGCTATATTTATTTTTACTTTTTTTCCTACTTTTTCTACTTTGATTTTATTATTATTCTATTACATAGAATTGAAATCAGTCCCCAATAGAGGCATCATTTGTATGGAATAAAAATAGAATTATTTTAGATCATTATCCGATTTGTAAGTTTTGCTAAAATAAAAATTTTATATTTTCTTCGAGAGTACAAAATTTTAAGAACTTCAGTGAGTGAAAAATTAATTTTATTGTTCAATCCTTTCAAAAATAAATTATATCAAGTTTTATAAAAAGTATAAAACTTTCAATGATAAATTTAAAGTAAAACGTATGCGATGATTCACAATTAGAATGATACCAGCAACGATTAAGCTCCAAATGATAAAATATTCCATTGCATCCAGCCACTGTAAGAGGAAAAACCACAGGAGAGATAAAAAGCCAACTGACAATGTTAAATCTAGTCTTACAGAAATTCTAACCATTTTGATTGCTTTCGAAATTCCATCTTACAATAGTGACAATTTGTCTTGTTTGTGGTAATTCCAGATCGAATTTTTACTTTTTAGCTGATTTTAGAAATGAGTTTTAACGTTAGAATTGAAAATATTCTCATCAACA
>JAOUZG010043210.1:374541-433650 GCA_026289955.1 Argiope argentata
CTTAATATATCAAAATACCATTTATAAATGATGTTTTAATGTAAATTCCAGTTACTATAAGCTTAAACTAAATAGAAAGAAGTTTCAAAAATTTAAAAAACAGAATACGTTCCAAAAATTTTAAAATGCAAATTTTGTAAAACTTTGTTTTGAAAAATAAAATAAAATTTGAACAATATCAATATTTTTTTAAACATAGAATTGAAAAATAAAGATATTGATTAAATAATTTACCAGATGATTCATTGTAATCTATTTGTAATATTTATTATAATAACCGTTGTCCAGGATAGCCTTGTTGGCAGGGCGTTTTATTCACACCCCTTGGACTGCAAGTTCGAGCCGGCCAGCCGAAGACTCTCCGAGTGTCGGGCTCACATTAAATTTTTCATGGTCATAAATTCATTCATACCGAAAGTAATACCACTGAGGATAGTGTGTCGGAGGTGATCGTTCTCTGTTCCAGATATAAATTACGATCTGTGGACGAATGAAAGAAATGCACGAATGAAGACCGCCCCGTGAAAAGGGTTTGTGATGTGTGAGAGCTAGAAGTCAGACTTCTACCCTCTGGTTCTCAAGGGTCCATAATATCAGAAGCTACTGCACCTCTCCTTCCGTTGTAAAGCGGAACATGAGAATCAAAACAACAATAATAATCTTTGCTTGTTCCCAGTAATGGCTTAATTGGACATTACACTCAAGCTTGTCAGTACCGTAATTGTGTTACATTGTACAGTGATGGCTTTAGCATAGTTTCAATTTGATATCTTCTAATCAATTTTGAATATCTTAGTTATTAATTTAATTAACTTTAATAGAAGATTAGACATTAAAATATATGTTTTCGATTATTGTGTTTGTTTCCATTATTATCGTTTATGAAAATGCATTCAACTAAGCCTGAATAATTAAAAAAAACTGCCAAAGAAACATGTGTTTTTTGTATTTATTTTTTAAAAGAAAATGTTATAGTTTTGTAACATTTTAACATTATAGTTACAGTTTTGTAGCATTTTAACATTATAATTATAGTTTTGTAACATTATTATTGTGTAGCTTTATTACATATAAATTTTAGGAATGCGAAAAAAAGTTTTGACTCAAAAAACAACCAAAACTCCTAAGGAAAAGAGTATCTCTATTTTCGATAATAATTTCCTTCTCTCACACATTGTGGAGTGGAAAGAAAGTAGTTGGTTACTGCACGTGTATAAAGAAAAATTTGGTGCTGTCCTTTTGATCGGACCTTTCCATTGATATCTGTGGAACGGAATGCATTATGTAATGCGTATGCTCAGCAGTTGAAAGTAGCAATTCAAAAAGAAGTAACCCCTAGCAGCGTGTTTTTCTCATTATTGATAGTTTTAATGCTACTCGATCGCTGATAAATTTAGACATCACCTGAAAAATAAAATATATTTCTCATTTATGAAGCAATATTTCCTATAATACAGATAGTTCATTGCTATGGAAAGTATTGCAAAATTAGAGTATTAAAGTATGATATTAGTTTAATAACATATCCATGGAATATAACCAGAGGTTTTCTAGGCCTAGGAAATCTTGATTGCAACTTGATTTAACCACTTCGCATACAATGACGTGTCTGACACGCACATCGAAATACTGAATTTTTATTTTCAAGTCTGCAATTAAGACACAGAATTATCAATACGAAACAATTTGGTATCCCAAATGCTCTATATATTATTTAGAAAAATCAAATTAACAATAAATTACCCATATAGGATGAGTTATCTAATTAGAAAGTTAAATAAATTCATATGTCAAGTGGTTAAAATCCTTAAATGATATTTTGTTTAAAATTTTAGTTTATATTCGTTAGATCTTCAGCAATAGCGCCAAATAAAATCAATGGGTGAAGTCTCCCCAGAACTATTGCGCATATTCTGCAATATATGCATTTGTAAGTTATTAGTTGCATATTACTTTTAAACCCTAGTCACGAAAGGGCTATAAGTAAGCAATCTTTGACAATTAATCGCTAGTACACGGTTAATAGGCAAGATTATCGAATGCTTCTTGGGGCTCTTTTTTCTATCTATTAAATCAAAAATTCAAACTAACTTAAAATAATAATGTAAATCATCTATCATATTCCACATTTATGTAACCAAATTTCATATATTTGTTATTGTTATTTATGGCACTTTACATGTATAAGCACGCTGACGGCCGTCAGTGATTTTAAGCCGAATGAGCGTCTCTTGTTTTTGAAGTAGCACGACTTAGCTTCTCACGTATCATATTTGCTTACACAGCCCCTTTTTAAAGTGGGGGGAGGGGGTACATTCACACATCTTCCAGAGAGAACATGTGAAGAACAACCATACCAAAACCGGAACTCGAACACAGGACCCCTAGATCACCGGAAAAACGCTTAACCCCTGAGCCAGGATGTAGGTGCAAAAATTATAACTAAAGAATTGCACAAAATTGTGTAAAATTAATCTTACTATTATGGCATTTTTTTAAATACTGGAATTAACATAAAATCGAAAAGACTTCACCAAGCACTAGTTTTCAAATATTGACTTTATTATTATTATATTTCATGACTATTTATTCATTAATTTTTATTAAACTTATCATCCATTTTATCATATTCTTTTGTCTTGAAAATAGATCAAGAGCCCAAGAATCAACCATTGTTTCATCTAGTCAGAAATATTTTGTTTTTCTTTAATATTAGAAAGTTATTGTGTTTAAAATAGATGAGATATAATCATAATTAAACAAAGACAAAAATTCACCTGAAATCCTCCATTTTAAATTGTGAACTCCAGTTGAAAGGAAAAATGAAAACTGTTATTAAAAAGCGGTAAATGAAATATGTTGGAAATATCCAGATATCATATCAAAAGTTTAACAGTTTTCTAAGAAATAACCCACCTTCTAAGAAAAACATTAAAGAAAAATATTGGAAATTTTTGTAAAAAAATTGAAAATATTTCAGCAAAAAGAACTAAATCTTTAAGATAAACATTTCCGAATTTTCTGAACCAAGTGTTAAAACCCTAACTTTTTCTGAGTTGATCTTCAAGACGAAAGTGATTTGGGGAACACCACTTTGAGTGAGAAATGTTCAATATTTGCTTTCTTGTTTCAAGGGTTATACTTATAAAAGGTGTTATTTTGGTATATTAGAGAACGTACGAAAAAAATTGCTCTCAAGATAACATTAGATTTCCTATTTCATTTCCTTTAAGGTACGAAAGAAAAAAAATATTCGATTTTTTATTCGAAGTATGGAAACATGGAAGTTTATAACTTTTGTAGCTGTGTAATTTATTAAATTATTTGCGTTTGTATTATTTTTTTAAATTTATATTTTATTATATGGAGCAGTATAACACATAAAATTAATTTAATGCCTTCAACAACACGCTTAAAAGGCAAATTCGATGATTATCACGCATTGTTTCAAAATAAACTTTAAAAGGTTTTTCAATGCTTATTAATTATAGAAAAAAACTATTGAGGAATATTATTAAGAAATAATATTTCACACGCAAGAGCGATACGGAGATGCAGACTTTATTATCTATGAAAACGCGTATTAAATATACCCCACTTTTGACACCAGTTGTCAAGTTCTGGTCCACGCACGCTTGCGTCGCGACTGATTGAGCCGGAAGCTGTGCTGGAGAAGAAGACAAGTAACTAGTCTTTGAGAAGATAGCAAAGCAACGGCGAAGTGCCATCGTTACGTATATAGTTCGAGCGAGTGAGCTGCTATGTGCCAAGTCCTGTTGTATACTGTGGAAGCAGTGATGCATAGTGTGTCGAGTTGCCAGTGTATGGTGGTGAATTGGCAGCTAAAGTGAGAAGACAGTGATAATTTCAGCCATCTGGAGAGATTGTAGAGTGAATCCCCGAAGAACTCCTCTAATGTTGTATTCTGTCTGTGCTTTGAGAGATTTGGGCAATTATTACCTGTGGGCTACTTTCTGCTATATTGTGCTGCTGTGTGCTGTTTTATGTTCTTCTTGTTTCGTTTATGTTTGTCGTTTTTGTGTTAGCGTCTTCGTGTGTAAATAAACACCGTTGTTTTCAACTGAAGCTTGCTGATTGTGTTTTCCTAATACACGTCCGCCACTATAAAAAACAAACCCTCCATAGATGAGAATTTATTTTTGTAACAATACTAATTCTACTGTTATTGTCAAAATGGCTGCATTATAATTACTTTTGTGCAATAATATTACCTATACCACTGAGAAAAATGTTGGCATTTTGTATAATTTTTAAATAAGAATTTAATGAAAATGCAGATAAATCTTTTCTTTATTAAAATTCGTTATTAATGAAGTAACTGTACCATATCTGCTAACTCTAAGTCTAATGATTTGTCTTCGAGGACATTCAAACGCTTTTTGAATTATGCATAAACTTGTAAAGAACTTGCCATGTTCTTTAAATATTTTGTCAATTTGCTCATTTATTACAGAAAAAATATTATTCCACAACACAGAAAATTTTTTGAAATAAATTTTTGTGCACAAAATATTTTACAGCTGCAACTGTTCAACTGCTCAACATTTTATAGCTGCAACTGTAGTGAAGAGTTTAGTGTTTGGTATGTCTTTTAATCTGACTGAGGTTCCAAGTTATGAGGTCTATAACTAGTTAACCATTCCAAATGTAAAGTTATTATATAAGTTAACCAATATTGCATAATTTATTAAGAAAATTAACATTATTCCTCTATTGAATTTAGTGTAGCTGATTGGCAGCTCTTTAGATTTATAATCAAGAAATCGAATGCTCAAAACTCCATTGCATAGTAGAGATTTTGGGATTGTTTTACCATTTTGATAATGTTCTAGTATTTTCAAAAGCTGGGAGCAGAGTTTCCATTTAGAAATGGTCATAATCATTTGATATCTACAGAGAACTTATGATAATCAGTATTTCAAATCCCAACACTAATCCAATCAATCAATTTTGACTAAATTCACATAATTAAAATTTTAAATGTCACTGCTTCTTGTCAAAGTTTATAAAATAATGCAAACTGATATGACACACATTTTAAATATTTAATATATCGCCGCCATTTATGATGAAGTTCTTTAATAGTATTGTGTAAGCTTCCAGTACAATTGTCAAAAGTGCACGAAACGTTGGTTTTCATATGTTCGCCTAAAATAGTTTTTAAACAGTAAATGAGTGTAGCGAAGAATTTTGCTGTTTTGAATTTCAGGTATGAAAATAGAGAATTTCAATCAAGTCTCAATTTTCAAAAGTGTGCGAAAAATAGGGTGCCATATGCTGTATTTAGTTTTCAAGTAATGAATATATGTGGCGAAGAATTTTGTAATTTTTATTTCTTGCATGAAAATATAGACAAATATTTAAATATATCTAGACTGTTATTAATTTTTCTGAAAATGTTTTCGTCTAGTATCTCAACGAAGTTATTCTCTAAAATATTAACTTAAATAGAATTCGTCTAGTCATACCCCTTAAAAAGTATCCCCATCGTAATTATAATATTGTATATAGTTAATTTTTCTGAGTATTGTATGTAAATATTTTTTCTTAATTAATATTTCCACCTACAGCCATTTCACAGACAGGGAATTCTAGAGATTATACGTTCTGGGATACTCAATGCAGAAAGAAAAATACTATTATTAATTCTATTTTATAAAAATTTTAACATTCAAATTAGTTACCGAAAAATAAAATTTGAATTTATCCTAATAATATGATTAACAAACTTTAAGAAACTTTAAATGAAGGAGAAGCATGCGTGGGAATGTATTGATGCGATGCACACATGCTCACACATGTGCAAACTGAAGGTTAGCCTTTCGATTTAGAAGAAAACATTTCACAAAGGCTGAAAGAACTATCTTGATGATTTTGAATAGAATATGAAAACGTGACGTAAGTTTTCGGACGTAAAATAAAACATTACCATCGAGGGGAAAAAAAAGAAAATTAAATTCTGACATAGATTTCATTCACCAGTACCTTTTCCATCACGATAAAAATCAGCTTCTTCCAATAAAACAAAAACCACAAACCGAAGATTACGTACACTTTGTTTTCCTTCGCTCATTCCAAATACCGAGTTCGTCCTAATTTAGCCTTGCATGTTTGTTCCACTAGGGAGCGCTGTTCCAGGAATGATATGTATTTGTCCACGAAAGCCCGTAGCTGTGTAAGCGTGCAGGTGCGTCAACAAGACGCACGCTCCACTTCCAAAACGCTTCTCCATAATCGAAGGAAAACTGTGCACACCGGGAACGATCAGAGAAAAAGCGGTTTTGGCTGAAACATCGGAGAGTACTCACGCGATGGCACTTAATCCAAAAAATGGCGAACCTGAGGAGCCAACAGCATCCAGAACTCTCCCACGTCTAAGGAGAAGTGGATGTGCGGCCACCAGCTATTTCGAATCACCTTTGAGCAGCATCATTTCACGATCATCCGTTCTAAATCGAAGCGCAGCCAGATCCACCCTCGGTGAGCAAAACGCGCCAGCAGAAACAGACAGATACTACGGTATATTGGATAATCTACGTGACAGGAGTCCAAAAAGTGATGGCAGAAAAGTGTCGTCTGTCGACATAGCAGATGTAAAGACGACTACGTTTGATATTCCAAGGCAAGTAACAAACCCTCAAAGATTTGATGTCAGCCCACCAGTTGTTAGATCTAAAATCTTATCCTCCACTTTGCCATCCTCTCATAAAGTGTCTGGTGAAGGACCCATGAGAAGTCCGATGTCCGATTCCGGGTATGAGGAATTCAAAGCATTACACTCCAAGATGATGAATCCAGAGGGTAAAAGCACTCGATCATTGAAAAATTCCCGGCAACTTTCTTCTTCATTGACTACATTGTCTACAGACTCTGCAGATAAGAAATCGCAGCCTGCTAAACGATACAGTGCTATGTTAACTTATGATGGTTCTAAAGGAATGTTGTCAGGTGGGAGCTCCCCTTCTAGATCTCCAGTTCAGAGCCGATGGAATCTAAAACAGTTCTCAAGTCCAGATCCTACAGTAAAGTCGGCACTCACATTTTATTATCCAAGAGCCGATTCTGAACCCGACGAAACAGAATTGTCTAAAAGTCTTGCTGATACAGGCAGACAGGGTGTGTCCTTGCAGAACTATCTGCATGGATGTCAAAAAGAAAACAAAAAAAGTTACATTTTTGATACAGAAAATTCCAGATCCCTTTCAGGATCATGTAAAACGAATGACATGGAGAAACAGGACAATAATGAAGTCAACAAGGCAATTTTAATTTCAGATGCAACTAAAACAAAAAGTTCGTTTAGTACTAAACAAGATGATAACGAAACCGACAAAGATATTTTCAATGCAAATAAAACTAAAACTTTATATTTCTCAAGCCCCAAAGAAGATGATGATGAAATCAGCAAAGCAATTTTAACCTCGAATGCAACCAAAACTAAAAGTTTATATTCTTCTAGTCCTAAAGAAGATGATAGTGAAGTCAACAAAGAGTTTTTAAACTCAAATACAATCAAAACTAAAAGTTTATATTCATCTAGTCCTAAAGAAGATAGTGATGGAGAAATGTGGTGGACAAGAAAGGCAGAAAAAGAATTACAATTTCGAAAGCCAGAGATACAAAGTAATCGATACTCTTTCGAAAACTACAAACTAGGAAGACTTTCCCCAACTAAATCAGAAAGTAAAGAAGAATCTTCTCCTGGAATAGATTTCATAAAGGAAGATGAGACAGATAATTTTAGATCTAGATCATTTACTGCACCATCTTCTAAAAACAAAAGTGTATACGAAACTTCTGATAAAAATGATACTTCTACTAACGATTTCTTTACGCCGACTAAAATCAATCAAAAAGAGGAAATTACCAAGAAGTTTGGTGAGGTATCTTCTCCTGAGTTATCTCGAACTGATAAAAGAGTTTCCTTTGTTGATGTAACTTCTAATTTTGAAAAAATAGAAGGTAAACGTGAAAACCCTTTGAAAAGAAAGGAAGAGCACGGTGTGTCTTATCAAGCACCAATGCTTTCACAAGTTACTGGACTATTCCGAAGAAGCATTGATACACCATACAGTAAAGCCAGTATTGAGTCCTCAGACAACGAAATAGATGAAGACATCGAAAATCTGTCAAAAATTGCTTCTTCTACAACTAATAAACAGTCAATCTCAAAGAACGAAAAACGTTTGGTACTCGATGATTCCAGCAACATTTTGGGAAGTAGTAACAATGTTTGGATTGACAGTGGTCTCCGAACAGAAAGCACGCCAGTCAGAATTTATAAAGGAAATAATTTAAGCCAATTTCCTTTGACAATGTACGAAGAACCAGACGCCAATTCTGGAAATGCGAAAGATTGGCAGTTAGTTTCGAGTAGAGTTGAAGATGAACAAGCCGGTAGTCCATCAAGAAAAACAACCGAATGGGAGATTTGTGAAGTTGCAAATGAAAACGACGATGATCTGATGGACCTCGAAGGTATGTTAAACAAATTCGCCAGCAATCGTAATGGTTCTACTACAACAGTACTCAGAGATAGGTTCTCAGATGAGTCCAGATTTGAAACCTTTTCATCTGCTGAATGTCAGCAAGAGAAGAAGTCAGCCACTTTCGTCTATTCTAAGAAAGAGAAGAGTATTCCAGAATTCCGCTCTTCTCAAGGAGATCCTGAACTGTCATCCATGGAGAATCGAATGGTTGCCTTTAAGAATTCTCCCAACTTTAGGAATAGTTTTGATGATGACACGGATTGGAAATGTACAATGGAGGGCGACTCCATTGGCAAAACATTCACTCGGGACAAGGATATGAGGAGTTCAGTGTTCGATAATGAAGTAAACAAAGAGAACCATGTCTACAGCGAAATTAACTCTCAAAGTGCCGCCTTTAGAACAGAGAAGATGCAGAGATCTATTATTCTGAAGCAGAGATCTTCCACTTCCACTGTGACCAGGAGAATCAGGATAGGTCAAAGAACTGTGAAGAAGACTTCTAGATACACTCGGTAAGTAAACGAACTTTTCAAGCTCTGTCAGTCAAGGATAAGTTTTATAGTTACAAAAACTCTGCTATAAATACAGAGTATAATACTTTAAAAACATTTTTCTAACTTTGAGGGGTACTAGAAGGACAGTTTTTTAGCACCATATTTTTATACAATTCTTTACAAATAAATTTCTAGAAATTAATTTTCTCTATTAGAAGTTCCCAAGTAGCAAAGTTGGAAAAAAATTAAATACTTTTGGCAATTTTTTTTGTTTATTTATTTCTTTTCCTAAAATTGAAATGCATTTCAATTGTTCGTTTTTAGCGATCATGAGAAAATTCTTTCAATCCATTGTCACCATGCGTTAGCTTTAAAATTTAATTAAATCTCAAAAGTTTAGAAATTTAATTTAGAAATTGGTTTAGAGTTTTAAAGTTAAAGAATTAGTTTAGAAATTTAATTAAATTTCAGAACTAAAAAAAAATTAAAAAAGACTTTCTGAAGAAAAACTTTATAAAGAACTTCTGGCGAATAAGAAACTATTTGCTGTATAATAATCGAGCCAATTAATTATTAAATTCTTTACTTGTAATTATTGGCATAAATATGCATACATCAAACCTGAAATTTTTTAAAACTAAATAATAACTCATCTTTCGACTTTTTATGAAATTTCTACTCAATTTTAAAATTTAATTTAATTTTTGATATTCAAAATTATTTTTTAATAAGAAATGCTCCTGTTTTAATCCCCCTTTCAGTTCGTAATTCATTTCATCAAAGGGATATTTATTATCCATTCTTCATGATCATCTGAATGCAAGGATGAAATTTTATCGTGTATTGAAAAAAAATCTGTGTTTGCTTTTATTTCTTCATTCGAATATTCATACTTTTATTTTTACTATCATTTGAATTTCTTTCTGTAATCGAATTTTTAAAGAACACTTGTAGCGATCGAAATAGAATTAACTCAGTCAAGTTCTATAAACAGAACATTAATGTTAATTCATTAAATTGCTTTGTTTTCAAACTTTTTTTAACTCTATCTGTTCAAGTGAAAATATAACAGATTTTAAAGTCCAAAATGTTATTGAGATGAAAAATCAAATAGTAGTAACCATAGAGAAGATTTGCTTTTCATATACCAAAAATGTATCAAATTCCCTCGAGTGCAAATTATTGTAGGAAGCTTTGAGTAACATTCGGACAAAACTGATGGAAAAAAGAATTCCTAGTTTTGCGGAATATCATAGAAGATACAATTATACAGTGAATGTGACAGCAGATTGTGTATTTCATTTCATTTCATTTTTATTCTCATATTAATGTCTTAAGTTGGTGATGAACGGGCAAAAAATATACACCACTAATACTAAAAGGCATCAAACTGAAATTAGTTGAAATAAAATAATTTTTTTTAATTTTTTAATAATGCTATTTGACTATTGATTAAATATCCTTTTTAATTTGAGAAAAATAAATACCAGATAAATTAAGCCCCTAATAGAGAAAAGTTGATCTGTTTATATAATAATGACTGGAAGAATCTGATAATGAAGTATGAGGTTTTCAATATATATAAAATACTTATTTTCGATTTTTAAAAAGCGTGCGATTTGAAAATTTGCTGTGAATTTCCTTTATTTGATTTACTACTTCTGAAATTGATTCTGAGAATCATCAAGAGAATGAACGGGGTGCAAATTCGGAATAAATTCATTTGAATTTCGTAATAACTAGTATTATGGTTGCCAAATGCTTAGTATCGTAAGCACACACACACACACACACACACACACACACACACACACACACACACCCCCACACACACACACACACCCACACACACACACACACACACACACACACACACACACACACACGCACGGGCGCTCACACAATATTCATTTTCTACCACTTTTCACATTGCGAGAAATCTTGCAATCGGAGCATTTTTCTAAATTGATGACAAATTAATATAAAGCCTTTCTGAATATTTTAGTAAATTTATTTTCTTTAGAAAACTTCAATAATCTGCTGTGTATATTTGTATTGCCTGGTCAAACATGTAACATAAAAAGAATTTAAAACGTAAATTTTAAGAAAAAGAATTTGAAAATACCAAACAAAGTATTATGCCTTATACAAGATTAATGTCAAGAGAATTGTTTGTTTTAAATAATAATATCAAGTCAAATATTTGTTTTAAAGAATAATGGCAAATACAAATTATTATACTTTATCAAAGAATATACAAGACAATTATTTCCATGCCGTGAATATATAGAGAAATGGAAATAATTTGAAACGTAAGAAACAGATTTTATAAATCAACATGTGTAGAATTCAAACATTTGTCTTTTTAATGGTTTCAGGATAACAGTAAACTTGATTTTTAATGCACCCATCTATAAATAAATCATATAATATTTAAAAAAATTCAAAACAAATAAAGTTTATCTTTCTGAAATAAAAAAAGTAAAAAACGAAAAAAAAATTGCTCATTTCATTCTTTAACATGCATACATTGCATTGGATGCAATATATGTAATACCTGTTATATAATCTAAAAGGAAATAAAAGCTTACATTCCAAAAAATAATTTCAAAAATCTGCAAAAAATTCTTTATTTTCGTACTGAATTCTCTATTATTTGCACTTCTTTTCCTATTGAACTCTTCATTAGTTGCAATCATTGTTTTATTGAACTT
Source organism: Argiope argentata (assembly GCA_026289955.1). Taxonomy (NCBI): domain Eukaryota; kingdom Metazoa; phylum Arthropoda; class Arachnida; order Araneae; family Araneidae; genus Argiope; species Argiope argentata. The sequence goes on from JAOUZG010043210.1 coordinate 386,263, forward strand.
TCCATTAGTTGCAATCATTTTCTTATTTAAATCTTTATTGGTTGCAATTATTTTCTTACCTAGCTATCCGTTTGTTGAGATCATTTTCATCATAAAATGGTCACAATATATCTAGTTATTCCATTTTTTTATTCTAGTAAGTATTTAAGCGATTTTGATAGTATTTTCTTTTATAATTTAAATAAATAGTAATAATAAGAATGTAAATTAGTATTTTGAAAGAAAGATTCAAATTGTAACGTATTCAGGATAGCTGAAGGTGGACCTTATATATATACCCATTAAATCTGCTATTAATTATAAACATTTACAAGAATTTGTTGAACGGTGCAGTTTTATTCAGATGGGGGTTTAAATATCTGCAATTAAAATATTTCAAATTGTGTCCGTATTTACAGTTAATGTTTTGATGATAGAACAGAACTTTTCATACCTTTTAGATGTTTATTTTAGTTTCAAAAGCCTCTATTCTTATTATAAAATAATAACCCTTTCCAATACTATAAAACGTTGGATTTCATGGATTTTTATATTTTTCATTGTTTCAATCCAGTTCAGTTTTCAAACTATTATACTCGCAAAAAAAATGGTTTCCCAAAACAACTGTATTCTCATAAAACAACAGTAAATTTTCGATTTTGCTGGGAAAGCGCTCGAACTTGTTGTTTTAGTGCTCGCAATATACTTAGAAACAGAAATCCAGTAATTTGAAGTTTGTCGCGACGAAATTTCCCATTTATTATAAGTTATAACTGTTAACACTCAAGCAGAAACCTGATTTTACAGCAATCAGTGACGGGTTTCCAACTAGATATTTAATACTCACAACATGCTTAGTAACGAATCCGATGCTTATGAACTTTGTTGTGGTCCAATTTCCCATTTATTATAACTGTTAAATACTCAAGCAGAAACCTCATTTTACAGCAATCAGTGACGGATTTCCAACTAGATATTTAATTCTCACAACATGCTTAGTAACAGGAATCTGATACTTATGAAGTTTGTTGTGGTCCAATTTCCCATTCATTATAAGTTATAATCGTTAACATTCATACACAAACCTAATTTTACAGCAATCAATGACGGATTTCCAGCTATTTAGTTGGAAATTTGTCACTAAGAGGTGATGACTCCCACTAGGTTGAGAAATGTTTCAAACAGATTGGTGAAACAATAATAGCTTTTTCTCTACTGCCAAATAAATAAATTTGAAAGAAATATGAATTCTATGAATGATAAGATATTAAGGTAATTTTAGCATTTCATCAAGTACAATTTATAAGGATATTAAATAATTCTTTAAATTCATTTAGTTACTAGAATATTAATACATTCGAACACTTAATTCGATTATAAATGCTTTGTATGAACGTAGACGCTGGAAAATTTGGAATCGTAATAGATAAATAAATTAAATAAAATAAAAAAAAATATTAACCTAAAATAATTCTTTAACAAGTAAAAAATGTGCTAAAATGTGGACACTTTATTGATCAATTTATTAAAAGTGGAGTTTTATAATATGCACTGCCTAGAGCAATAAGGTTTTGCCTAGTGCCAAAGTTAAGTGATCGTAATATAAAATTTTAAGATAAAATTAAGGAATTATGATACAATGAGCAACGAAAAATATTATACAGGATGTCCTAGAAGGACCGGATAAACCTTGAACAGACAGACTCGTTGTTTGGAAGGCATAAAAAATGCTCAGAGAACTGTATCTCTAGGACCAATAGTTTTCGAGAAAAACGCGAGAGAAAAATGTATAACGTCGAATCCAATAAAAAAAATTCTTTGAAACATGAACATCAGTTCTTGCAAAATTTTAAGTAGGAAGATGTTTTAAGTGTTCTCTGCTGATACGAAGGTATACGTATTTGACTGTACACGTTCTAGCATCGAAGTGTTCAATAAAGTAAACGCACTGTGGAGATGAATGGACTAAATCCATTTCTGAAGTAACTGGGTATCGAGGCACCGTTTCCTTTAAATGTCTCCATAGGAAAAAATCTAAAGGGGTAAGATCTGGAGATCCTGTTGAACACGAAACAGGACCTCGACACCCAATCCAGTGACCGAATAAAGTTTTTTTTTCGTATACCAGATATGACGTCATACATTTTCTTTCGCATTTTTCTCGAAAACCATGAGTCGTAGAGATACAGTTTTCTGAGCATTTTTAAGCCTTCCAAACAACAAGTCTGTCTGTTCAGGGTTTATTCGGTCCTGCTGGGACACCCTGTATAATATGTTTCGTTGCTCATTTTATTATATTGCCTTAATTTTATCTTAAAATTTTATATTACAAGCCCTGACGTACTTAACTTAAATTTGGCACTAGGCAAAAATTATTGCACTAGGCAATGCGTATTTATTTCGAAAAGTATACGTTGTAAAGGTACAGTTCTCTGGGCCATTTTTATGTCTTCCAAACAACGAATCTGGCTGTACAGAGTTTATCTGATCTTTCTAGGACATCCTGTATATGCACAAAATATAGAAGAACACATGTTATGAACAATGATTTTAATTTTTCTAAAATTCCAGTCAAAAGAAAACTAATTGTTTAAAGGTCTTCATACATACCATTGATGATTGTAATACAAGCAGTCCTTGTTTTATATTTGCATATTATACGTAAACCAACCAGCGCAATAAAAAGTTATAACATATGCTTTTGAAAATTATTTTACAACATAGACCTGGTTTTCTAATTTTCTTTTTAATTTGGATTATAAGAAATAGTGGGGATAATCAGCGTGAGTGGGGAGCCACAACTTCTCACATCCTTTCTAATAAACGTACTTAGGCATTAATAATCACACGCTGTTGAAGAAAAATAGTTATGAAAAAGCCTAATAGAGTGCAATATTTAGCAATCAATCCCCTGATTTCAGTTAATACGCACGAAAAAGAAAATCGATAGCCTTTTGGGCATCTTTTTCATACTGATTAAAACCAAGATTTGAACTAGAATTATGAGGCGTTTTCGAATTATCTTTTATAAAATTAAAGGCTGTTAGATTTTTGGACAATGAGTTCCTTGACAGGTTTTATTCCAAATTTGACACTTACCTATATTTCAGATAATAAATCTGTGTACTAAATTTTATACATTTATCTCCTTTCGTTGTGTTGTTATCATCTCAACTTTAATTCCAATTTGTGGTTATATTTTTTGTGGATTTCGTTTAAAATTTCAAACATATCTGCATTTTAAATGTTAAATATGTGTACCAAATTTTAGTCATCTAGTCGTTTTGGTTTTGATGTTATTCTGCTCATTTATCGTCGAATAGACAACGTTTATCTGAATAAGCTTCGTTCAAACTTCGCTAGAAACTAAAAAAATGTAGTGAAAATCTATAAACCAAACTTCATCCATCTAGCTCCGTAGTCATAATTCCAAAAATGCATATGCTGAAAGTTGGGAGGTGTGAAAACTGGATGTTCATCATAGTCAAGTTTCTTGAAAGTTACAATATTTTCTCGTTGTATACTTTGTATATGAGGAAGGAAAAAGAACATAAGAAGAGTTTAAAATTTTGAATTGAATTTTAAAAAAAGATTCGGGATTTTAAACTTTCATCAGACTTATGTTCCTATTATTTATATTTTTCATTGATAAAAATAGAATACATATATAATTGTATTCGAAGAAATGAATTCAGAAGGATTTTTTTTCACATATTTTTAATTTATTTGTTTTAATTTATTTTTTGATTAAGAGGAATTTTGATATAGATTTTCAGCATATTTCTTGATATACTATTGCTTTGATATTTCATACCTTCATGTGGATGACAAAAATGTATTTACAACTTTTTATCGTACCATAAAAATATAACTACTTTGATGTTTTTAAGAGTTAAATATTGAATTAACTGATGAATTTAATTTCTGGCAAGAGGAAGTTAACTGAAGCGTGCATAAGACGACTTTATAGCAAAGAAGGTTAATAAAAATTTGATTTTACGTCAGTGACGCCATCTGGTAATGAATTTAAGAAAAAGTGGATTTCGAAATGTAATATTTCTAATAATAAATCATAAAAATAAAGATTAAAATCTATAAAATAATAAAAGATAGAAACATAGTGAACTGAACTGAAAAAAGAATCGTGTTTTTAATGCTACTATAATTTTATATATTTATATAGTTGTAAGGTTTTGGAAACCTTTAGAAATTTACGAAAGAGATCTTCATACTGATAAGTACAATAAACTCTCCGATTGACCTCGACATTGGATGATATGGTGACCGCGATAGTTCATAAAATAACCGCAAATAGGACACGAATCCACACAAAAATGCTTTGAACATCTTTTTATTTATAATTGTTCAAACTTACAATTAAGACTGAATGTCCAATTTTAGCAAACAGCTGGTTCACCAGGAATATTGGCTATGGTTGAATTCTTTTTTTAATGATTATTTAATGTTCATGACCTTCTCAACAAAGTATTTCTAAGCGTCAGTTATAAAAAACATTAAAAAAAGTTTTATTTTGATTATCGTTTTTGATTTATTGTATTGTATTTATGAATCCTCCTAATACAATTGTATCCTACGCTATTTTTCTGTCATAAAATATTTAAAAAACCAGAAGAATCTATTTCGAGTATGTTATATTTATATTACAGCATTTTCATTATCCGATTACTGAATTAAATTGCGCAGATAATTTACAGAATAACAACAGACATGCAAATATACTAGGGAGCGTGCGGTCTCTTTCTTTATCTCTCTCCCATACACACACGTGAATGTAAGGAATTTTGGATATTTTTTTATTAATTGTATTCACAATTATAACTTATCCCACAAGGCTTCAGACAAGATGGTTCAATGTTTCATTTATTTATGATGTTTCGTTTTGGAACGGTAGTAAATATGCTGGTCGATTTCATTTCTATTTTATTTTTAATATAACACTAAAAATAAATATAAAAAAGATATAAAAAGATATCATAGATAATTTTAATTATAAATCTTTATCCTTAATTCCATGTACACAACTGTTGTATTAAGGAAATATCATGTGCACATAATGTGGTCAAACGAACTGACTGATTTCTCGTCGAATGTATATTTGCTCAAAAAAAATCTGTACATTTAATAAAAAATGCCTCGTACCTGATTTCATGAATATTAAATCATCATGATTTTACTGTGCTATATACATATGGAACAGTCTTAGAAACTTCGATTGTGGCGCCCTCTGTAAATGGTTCCGGAAAGAACGAGTTTGATTTCAGAGACGAGGCAATCATGGAGTTTTCGACAAGAGGGTCGAAAAGAATAGAATATTGGAAGAGATGTTTAATCTGAAGCAGAGGATCATCTGTAAATATAGTACCTGTGTAATCATTATAATTAAATATAATTATAAAAAATTTGGTAATTCAATGAAAACGTCCTTACATATATTTAATAAAATGTTTTCTATTGAAAGAGGACTGAAATTTTGAAAATGATAAAACAAATTCGAAGTTAAAAATTTTGTGTATCTTAATTTTTTCTTTTGTTATGTATAATGTTTAAAAAGGAGAAACAGGGTATAGTGGCACAGAATTTTTGTGCGAGCATGAACTCGGTTTAAATGCAAATTCGTGTTTCAAAACACGACCAAATATACAACAATAATAGGCGTGATAATAATGATAACAGAAGGTCAAACTACATTTAAAAATGAAAAATATTTGTGCATATGGGCTCTTTAAAATTTATATTTTTTATTCATTTGTTTTTTGGTGAATTCAAATATGTACTTCTCTGTGATCTTAACGAAAATTTTTATTAGAAAGTGAATAAACCAAAATTAAACTATTTTAGTTGTTTTCTTTATGTGATCATTTCGGAAACCTTTATTGTTCAAAACTGATTTTAAATAACATCTATCTAACTGTTGTACTTTTTTTTCAGAGATTTTAAATGACATTTATTTAATTGCTATTATATTCTTTTCTGAATTTCAACAACTTTTTAATGTATTTTTTTTTACCATGATAAAAAAATACATGGCAAAAGAGTTATATGTTAGGTTACAGTTATAAATGTAATGGATTTCATTATTATAAACCTTTTTCATTGTTTCATCAAATGTATAATAGCGCGATTTCAGCTACTGTTGAACTCTAAGGAAAGTTTATTTGTTTAGTTTTCAAGGGCAATCAGAGAATGAAATATCATTACCAGATATCAAATTACAAAACGCACAATTTGATAAGGATGTCTTAGAACACTTCAGATTTTAGAAGCTTAATAATATCAGGAATCTTATTACCATTTAGGAAATATTTCTTTGTTAAAATAATCCTGAAGATCGAGTTATGTGTAAGAGTTTTAATTAAAATAAAACGCTACTAATAATCCGATGAATCAGTGAGTCTTTGAAAGCGGCTAGAACTAAAGAGAGAAAAATAGTTATAGAATACAAAATCAGGGCTAAAATATATAACAATTTGGATATTGGTTTTAAAAAATTCCTTCAAGAATTCGGTGGAAGTTATGTAATTAGAAACACTTTTTTTTTAAAAAAAATATGCTGAATATTTATAAATTAAGCTAAACTCTTTTAATGAAATTATGGTCTCTGATCACGGCGTCTGGTTTCTTTCTATTTTTTTCATTTACACAAAAGATCTTCCATTTTATTTCGTTCTTTATTTCGTGACTTTCTGAACCTCTTCACCGTTAATAATGCTATTTAACGTTCAAAAGCTTTATTAACACTTCATTATCACTATGAGGTTAAGAAAATATAATCTGATAAGAAATATTGCTGACAAGTTACACAAAGACTTATACCTCATGGGAAGAAAATAAAAAAATAAACCCTGCCTATTCAAATGGAACACGAAAGAATAATTGTTTGATTTCATCGAAATTAGAAAAATCAACTTCGCCGTGAATGAAACGTGTACCATTAATACGAAGATTAAGATAACAAAAGTTCGAAAACATTCTGTCGACTGATAATGAAACTGATTAGAAATTTTATTGACTTAGTGAAGAAAAAATTTCCGATTTCGTTCAGAGATTAAATGATTTTTTTTAGCCAGTGTTTATTTATTTTTCGACGATCAAAGACTTACGATATTTTTTTACTTTTCCGTTTACGCTGTATAGAAGAAGAATATTAAAAGTCAAATAATTCAAACCCGAGGTTTCGACGAATCTCCACGTTAGTTAGTTCGAAAAACACAGTTTTGGAAAGTGTCCGTCTGTCTGTGACAATGGTAACTTAAGAATGCTTTGGACTAGGAAAATGAAAATTGTTACACGGTCTTTAAACCACATTTGCATATTTTTATCAAAATATGATCCGAGAAAGTCAGTTTTTTTTGGCTTTTCGAATATAAATTGTTGTTGTTGTGACTAATGGCACTTGCCATGGGCAAGCTTGTAGACGCAGTCATCGATTTTTAAGCCAAAGGTTTGAGGCTTGTTTCAAATAGAACCAACTCAGACCATGGGGGCATTTTAGCTACACACTCATCACATTCGCTTGCACACTTTACAGGGGGGCACATTCATACAACTCACAGATAGTACGCAGAAGAACAAACATGCCCTGACCGGGACTCGAACCCGGAACACCCAGATCACGAAGAAGACGCGCTACCTCGCCGCCAAAACGCCGGCTCGAATATAAGTTGATACGATAACTTCAAAACAAAGAGTACTAGACAATTAAAATTTGATATCCACATTTAACCTCTATGGCGTAGACATCTATCATATTTTGAGCCAAATCTAGCGAAAGGTTGACTGTTTGTCGGTCAGCACTTTCAGAAATATGTAAACGCGATAATTCAAAATTGCAGTGACATAACAATATGATATTTGATTTGGGATTTTGGGATTATAAGGGTAGTTCTGTATCAAAATTTGGCTTTAATCGGTTGTGAAAGACGTATCTAAAAATAAATTTGATTTTTGAATACTATTAGCACATACCATTAGGATTAATAGCAAAAAACGGTTGCCAATGATCAGTAAAAGTGCTAAATTCAAACCTAAGATTAATATTCAGTAACTATTGTCCTCCAGAATCATGCAAGGCATTCTTAGGCATGAAAAGTTCATTGCAGATTATGAAGGAAAGATTGGGGGGGGACCACCACCTTTGGTTTTATCCGTTTTCTAACGATGGCTTGACGGAAGCGCGAGTCTGTCTACTAACGAACATATTAATCACTATGTCTACTGATAACGAAAACGTTTATATTTGAAATGTTCTGTTGACACTATTTAGGGCAAGCTTTTGGATTTAATCTAAAGATACCCAACATATCAAAGATACCCAACATATCACAAACGTGCTTTGGAGGTTGACAAGTACACCTAAGAAAGATATTTTTGAAATATTAATTCAAAGGGTAATTAATTGAAAATCAAGCAAATTACTTTTTGTTTGACAGCTTGTGTTTTTGGCTGATAACTTTCTAAATTATGCAAAATTATTATTGCGGCATCTTAAACTTCACATTTTCGTATTAATTTAATTGACGTGAAACTTGAATTTGACAATCTTCTTAATTCTTTTTTTTAACTTTAATGAAGAATATATTTAAAAAATTATATCTCGCATTATTTCTAATATACCATGTGCTTTTGGAATAGAATTATACCATTGTTGCTTCTATATATAATTTAGCACACTATTGCTTCCATATAGAATTTAGCGTAATTTTAATACATTTTTGAATGCGAAGGAAAAAGATTATGTTTATTATCCTCACATGAGAAAGAAGATATACAATTTATAAATTATTCAGAGAGGTAAATTTTCCGTAGAAATATTACACAATGGTGCTCGACTCCATTAGGAAAGCTCAGGTACACAATAAACGTAACAGATGCCTCAACAACAACATAACTCTTTTGATTCAGAATCTGGAATAATTTTTCGCGCTCGAAAAAATAATGGAATTCCCCCTTTCATATGAGCAGCTGGCCGAAAATTATTTTTCACTTCTAGATTTCAACTAAGCATTAGAAGATGCCCGAATCAGGTCTTTGTTGAACGGAACGTTTTGTGGAAAGTTCAGGCCATTGGGTTAATGAATATAAAAATGAACTCTTGCAATTAATTTCTCACTCGTATTTTGACAGAGACATTAAATCTCAAGCGAAGTTCCATTCATATTCCAACATTTCTCCCAATGAACTCTTCCCTTTCTTTTCTTTGCTCGGATTCCACAAGTCTTTTTGACTCTCCCAAGAATTTTCTTTCTCTATCTTCCTTTTCAAAAATCGTATTTCTTGAAGAATTGAAATTTTGAAAATTTACGCAGTTGTATGTTCTTAAGAGTAATATAGAATTCAAATATTTTATAATTTCCTTATCAATTAATCAATTAATTGATACGAATGAATGCCGCCGCTGAATTCAATAAAAATTAAACTGATAAATCATAAAGCAATCATCTGAAAGTAAAAACTCATTAAAATAAAACAATTTCTGCTATTTGGATTACTAACAATAGAATTCGTTAACCCTTTGCAGTTCAAAAAATAATTAGATGCTAAATTATTCACCTAATGCAAAGATTTTATTGCTATGAAAAATAAATATACATAATTCTTTTGAATCTAATTTTTTAGAAAAATGAATCTACATCTTGTAACCATTATGTAGGTAAATTTGAAAAATAAATAAATAAAACGTCAAAATGATGCACAGTCTTGAATGTCGAGTCTTACTCGACATTGGACCACAAAGGGTTAATAATAGCCTCAAATAAATTTGGGAAATCTATTATAGCTTTTTGCACATAAATAGATTGCACATTACTATACTGTAATTTAATTTGGATTTTTTATATTTCATTATTTATATTTAATTTAATAATTTAATTAAAATTTTGCAGAATTCGAGTGGCACCATCTGTAGTTGTATTTAAGAAAAAAAATCATTTTAAGAATGCTAACAGTTGTAATAACAAACAAGCAATGAATATATTTTTTTTAAAGTGGGAAGTATTTTATTTTATAATGCTTATTACACTAATAAAATTATTCGATTGCTAATCATTCCATTCCAAATTAAATTAATTTCTCTTTATTTTTATCTAAATTATATTGAATTTTATTATTTACAAATTATATTTGTTTTTCTTTATTTTATTTATTTCAAATTATATTTAATTTTCTATATTTAAAAATTATAGTTATTATTTTTTAAAATAATAACTATAATTTTTAGCCAAGCTATTAATTTTTCTCAAATAAGAACTAGCCAAATGTATAAAAAATTCAGTTCGTACCAGGAAGATTTAAAGTTATTGAAATGAAGCTTTTGAAAAATCTCTAGAAGAAAACTTTTGACTTCATGACCCTTCCGTTTGACCAATACTTTAACGAAAGAAGAAAGCTTTTATGAGTTTGACTTCAAAACGTATCGCAATCTTAAGCCTAACCAATGAAAAAGAAAAGTTAATTTTATTTACCTCCGTAATGCATTAAATTAACCAGATGTTGAAAAAACACATTCACTTCCCATACCTCATTTGCATTTAAATTCTCAACTCTCAAGAGAAACATTTATTAAAATGCATGGAACAAAAGAGAGTGTATTACTATTTTACCATGCTCCCCCAATTAGAATTTGAAACGAGTTTTCGTGTATCTAGTTAAAACCGAGCATTCCTTTTCAAAAAGCAATGACGCGCAACGCCTTTTACCATCCCCAGAGAACCGAAATTACAAGCGAGCGAGTGTTTACAAATGACGCAAGCGGTTTAAACATTATGCTCAAATCTAAACGAGTGTTGACCAGCAGAGAATGGTACTTATCGCGATACACATCACGTAGATTATTGTTTGCATTTCTTTTAACAAAACCTTGGTAATGAGGATCTCGTATTTTTATTGCCGCTGCACGTTCCTTTTGATTAATTGATTTAAAGAATGGAGATACTAAGACGGGACTTCATAAAACTGGGTATGGGATGAGTTGTTTGCTGAAGGTGAAAGTATGCTGGTAAAGGTATTTTAGGTACATTCTAAATTAGAAGCACTTGAATCTTTTTTTTTGTTTCCTTTTATGTTCTACGGAGATGCGTTTGGTGTATGACATTTCTAATCTTTGAAGATGTATGCGCCACGGAAAGGGAGCTGTGCTTACGGCACAATGGATAATCGGTTACAAATTTTTTCTCATGTTTTACAGCTTTCGGCATCCGGTTTATGTACGCGCGTAACTATCTTATTCAAAGAAAGTAGATGTTGAACCGTTGTTTCTTATTTTAGATGCAGCAGCATCTTATTACATACTATTTTTATATGTATAATTTTTATAACTAACTGAGATTTCTGATGTTAGGATTGTAATTCTCTAAATTCGCACTGATCTTGCATGCTAATTTTTATTTACTTTTTGGTATGAGGAATATATAAAAAGTAAACATTATAATATTTTGAGCAATACGATATAACAATAGAGGGAATATTCATTTTTTCGAACTTTCTTGAATATGCAACGATCATATTTTTAAGACTTAACAAAAAGTTCCAAAAACTGATGATGCGATTAGTTATTTAACCCTTTGCAGTCCGATGTCACCTCTGACTCGACACTCAAGATTGTGCATCATTATGGCGTTTTATTTATTTATTTTCCTAATTTAATTGTTAAAAACGTCTCGGTAATAGTTAAGAGATGTAGATGCATTTTTCAAAGAAATTCGACTTAAAAGAATCAGGCATATTTATTTTTCATAGCAATAAACAAATCTTTGCATTTGGTGAATAATTTTGCATCGAATTATTTTTCGGACTGCAATGGGTTAAAGAAAGTTATTGTATATCAGGAAAAATTCCGCTTTAACAAAATTACACTTTTTGGAGTTTATAACTCCTCGTTATTCTCATTTAGTATGCAAAGGAAGACAAATAAATAAAGGAATTGATTTTTTTAATGAATAAATATGACATTTAAATGAAAAATAAGGCCATAAAGTTAAATATGCAGTATTAATTTTTTTAGTTTAAAAAGCAAATAAATATTTTCTAGATACAAATAAATATGAAACTTGGATGAAAAACCAGGACACAAAACTGATTATACAATTTTAATTTTTTTAAAGGAAATAAGTATTTAATTGCATATTCTTTTGTTTGGATTACAATTTGCAATCACTTATACATGTATTCCACCTATCAAATTTTAATACTTAAATTTTGATTTGCTCTTCTTTTATTCTAATAGATATAGTATAAAAATATTGTCATTTTCTATCGATTATGGGACGTGCTTCATCTGGAGAAGTTGAACCGTGGCCAGTGACAAAATTTTTTACCGAATGCTCTGATTAATTGATCATTCGATTTTCGACCGTTGAATTTTTATCAATGCAGATTATATATAATAGAATATAAAGTATAGTATCAGGGTAGAGGAGTATACGCACTTTTCTATGAAGTCCAGATATTTTTTAGATATTGCGTTATGCTTATGACTTCCTGAGCTGTTTACAGAATTTAAGCAAGATATTGAAATTGTAGTTATAATGCTATTTCTGGCGGTACAGACGTAAAAAAATGGAGCATTTTTGTAACTTCGTTATTTATAATCAGAACTTCAGAAATTTGGTGTTTATGAAAATGACTCGAAGAGACAAGTTTGTTGTGGGAGACAAATTGATTAACCAAATTAATTAACTAATATATAGAATATTTTTCCAATACGGCTATTAAATTTTTACTCCATCCATTTGTAATAAAAAAATTAACCTCTAAATAAAGTTTTAATGAAATTAAGATGATAAATTCGTGAGTTATAGGGTTTTGAAAAGGGGCTTTTCCCATATTAAATGAATCTTATGAATTTTTTGGCGTTTAATTGGAATCCATTACATTTTTCTCAAAATTCGTTCACTCATTTTAAGAAAATTATAATTTTTAGAGCCACAAATTAAATGCATTAATCGCCCAAATTTAATATTTTTATGACTTTATGAATACAGGGAAAAAGTTAATTATAACATAGTAAAATTTTGACATGGAAGCAAAGCTGACATACTAAAATGCCGCATTCCAAAAACTTTGGGACATGTTCCAAAGATTTTCTAAAATATTCAGGAAAATTGTAAAATTCCCATAGCAATAGATATGCGACGCAAACTTTTTGATGGACCATATATTAAATATATTTATATTTATAGATCTACCTTTTATGAAGCACGAGCTTTAACGGTCAATATTGAAGCAAAAGGAAAGCCTGTTATTATTCACCATGACTCAATTGGCAGAGCTTTGGACTTTAAATCCTTTGGCCCATGGTTCGATTCACGGATAACTCATTTTATCCAGACTGGAATGTTAATTTAAAATTGTTCCTATTATTTCTCTAAAAACGAGATTTATTTCTCTAAAAACGAGATTTATTCCTCTAAAATCGAGATGATTCTAGAACATTCTTTACTATTCCAGTGAGAGGATTCTCGAATGTTCTCCTGATGTATAAAAGCCGAGTTCTGCTCAGTTCTTCATTCTGTTATCAGGCGAGTTGCTTGGTGCTAATAAACGCAATTGATTCTTACTATCCGTGTCTTTAATTCATTCTTTGTGACAATATAACATCACAGTTTTTTAAAAGCAAATTTATTTTCAGAGCTAACGATTTTAATAAAAATACTGCTTTCTTAAAAAAATTAATATGTTTTTTTTTCATCCAGATGATATAAATTAGATTGAAGTACAGACTGACTGTCTCAATTTTGGATTAATTTTTATTCTCCGTCGATATTATGAAATGCCAGTAAATGAAACCAGATCCAAGAGAATCGGTACATTTCTTACCCTTCAGTAAAGAAATCAATTCTAAAATAAGAAAATTAATTAGCAACTATTATTTATATACTTATAGCTTAATTCTGAACACACCTTCATAAATTTCTTTAATTAGAAGGAGATTATTTTAAAAATAGCTTTATAATGATTCCCTCAGTTATGAAATAATCTCCTCTTTGCAAATACGTTCATGAAAAAGCATTCTTCGTATCTCTAGTTCGAGATATTTTAGCGTGATAATGTGCTTGGCTCAATTTACTTGTATTTAATTCTCTTGACTACAACAGCTATTGCGTAACAGAAAGAATATCCGTCCATCTATCTTTCATTGTTGCAGATAAACCCTCCATCCAATTAACAATTGTTACAACCTAAAAATAAAATTCCAACTTTTTTAAAAAATAAATAGTGATAATATTATGGGATTAAAATGTTTCCTATTTCCACAATCAAAGATGTTTTTCAATTCCTACTACTTATTCTCTGTCTCTCTCTATATATATCTTGTTCAAATTTTCAATCGTGAATAAAATACTTTTTATTCATCCACTCAAGTTCAAGTAAATTTTTCTTAAACTTGTAGGGGATGACGATGTTAATACAGTTTTTTCAAGTATTATTAATTCATTAGATTTAATTTTTTAATATTTTAAATAGAGTTTTATCAGTTAGTAATGAAAATCGAAATAAACAGGCAGTAGTTAAATTGGTAAAGAGCAAGGATTTCAGTTTTTTTCGCGTGAAGGTGTAGAATGCGAGTTCAATTCTTGTGAAAATCCATCTTTTTTAATGTTATTTATATTAATTATAATTATTTAATAAAAAGTAATTGAAATAAAGTTTTTTTCGCATAAGAATTAATAGACTTAATTCTTTTTATGTTAATTGTTTTTTAAAAAGGTTAAACACCATATTTCACTTGTCATAAAAATTAAGATACAAGTCGAGTTTTTATGGAGGAATGAATTAAAAAGGATTAAATGGTAAATCTATTTTTTTAATGGAAATTTTAAATATTTAAGCAAAAAGATACAAAAACTAACTATTTTCTGAAAAAAAAATGCACAACACGTACGCATATTAAAGATAAATTTCAATCTGTTGCGTGCTCATCCGAAATTCCTGGGATGAAAATCAGGAAAAAATCTTATTTTTCTATCAGCAAGCTGTGATTTATTTAATATACCGTCCCCGTTTTATAAGCTGGTTCTGAGCGGAGTTTTTAGCAAACAAAAATATACCTCAATAACTATTGAGACTCCCATGACGAAATTTGATCCACGTACTTAAAAATACTTGCTGAATTGAATCATTGAAAAATCTTGAAATTATTGAAAATGGAGAATTTCGAGATAGTAGTTAATCAGCAATGTTAGTTTAATCAGTAAATCAGTTGGTTAATGCCGAATTAGTTTGCCTGTTCGGCAAACTACTTATCAGTATCAGTATGCTATGTCGAATTAATTTGCCTGTTACTACGTATCAGTATCAGTATGCCATATCGAATCAGCATGCTAATGCCGAATCAGTATCAGTAAGCTATGTCTAATAAATTTGCCTGTTACTACGTATCAGTGTCAGTATGATATATCGAATCAGTATGCCTATGCTGATTCAATCTCAGTATGCTATGTCGAATTAGTATGCCTATTCCGAGTCAGTATTAGTTTATCATAATATATCAGTATTCTTGTTCTATTAAGCCTTTTCTATCGACACCAATTTTGTGAAAATGCGATAGTGAATAACAAACTTACAGAGGTGTACAATTTGTTTTTTTTTTGGCGATTGTATAATAGTATAATTTGACTGCTTCCATAGAGTACTTCGGCTAATTTTCTTGTAAGGAAACGGAGTTTGATTTCAGCCCTAGAATTGATCCTTTATAGTGCGCTATTCTTAAAGAAATCTAGAAATATCAGTTAGTGTTATCGTTAAATCCTGTGCTTTTCTATACATTATAGAACGAGGATAAATTCATTCCGATATTTAGCTATTTTGTTCAGTAGTACTTTTGGAGTCCGGTTCTTTTCCAACTCTACAACATATTTATATCTTCCTGCGTTCTCAGAGAGACTGAATTTATTTTCTTCAGAGAACAAGATGTATTCTAAAACTACAGCGTTCAAGAATGATTCTGGCTGATAATTTTTTGCGAAAGAGGGTTTTCTTTTTTTCTTTTTTTCCCTCCTTTAATGAGCAACTTCCCTCTTATAGTAAGACTGTAAAGCCCTGAATTATTAAGAGTCTGCTTAGCAATTTCAGCTGAGGCCATTCTCCAAGTTTCTGAGAACGTCGATAATACAAGCTTGAGGCACTTATTTTCAGGTTTTTCTTTATCATCTTCTTTATTATATTTATATTTCTTTATTGTTTTTCTCTTTGAAGTAATGTTCAAAAATTCTTTACGCTCTCTTTCTGAAATGTAAGCTACGAATTTAGTTCTTCCATAACAGTTTTGTACACAATCATGGCTTATTTTTAGAAAACAAAAAGCAATTATTTGGCTAATTTGACATTTTTTTTATCATTTTATGACCAATTATATACGTTATCATTTTTTTTCCTTTTAAGGCTCATTTAAAAAAAATTGCGAATGACAAAACAAGAAAAAATATTGTTGTTGTTCTTAAAATTTATAAATGCAGCTCTAAAAAAATTTAAAAAACTTAAAAAGTAAAAAATGGTAATGAATTGCCTAATATTTAAAGGCATATTTAATTTCACGACAAATTGGTTTTTAACACAAGCCGATACTCATTTTTTTTCAGAAGAAAAATTGATTAAATTAATTTTTTATTATTGGGAATGGATAAAAGTATGAACAGTGAGAAATTCTTTTAAATTAATAAATTAATTTCATGTCTTTTAAATTAATTATTATTTTAAATTAAATAGATATTTAGATATAAAAAATTATGATTTGATGGCATTTATGTAATAAAAAAATGTCAACATTTGTAGGTGTTATGGTGAAAAAAATGTGAAAAAGTTTCTAATATTTTCAATGCCATTTTTTAATTTTAACTCGGATTTTTAAAGTATGAAGCTTTTGATGGTCATATATGGATATTGTTCTATAAACCTTAGAGCTACTTAAGTTTTATACTTAATTTTTTAAAAAAGAGGTATTTAAAAAATTAAGTATTTTATATCTGCGCCCATTTTCGGGTATTATGAAACTTATATTCAAAATTTCAGCACTAATGTAATTTGGGTGATGAGAATATGCAGTATCGGAGATATTTTTTTTAATGTAATTAAATTTAAATTTTTTTAGTATTTTTTCGCAATGTTTTCCCCTAAAAATATTGCAAAAATTATTTCTCCAAAATAATAAAATTGAAAAAAGTGCCTTTTGATCGATTTCAATTCAATTATCTAAATATTTCCCCCTGAATTTCGAATATTTTTATTTTCTTGATCCGAAATATTGTAAAGTATTGCAATTAGAATTCTAGAATTTTAGGAATCTTCATTTTTCAGATTTCCCCGCTTCCGAAAACTTCATTTTTGGCAATAAATCTATTTTTCTGTCTGTCAACATGACAGTATAAAATAACCTTTGAGTTAGGCGACTGAAATTCCTTGTATGAGATTATCACCAAATTTGAAGAATTTTGTAAAATTCTGAGCAAAATCCATTCCAAGGAAATCTGTTTATCTGTCTGTGGAAGTACAAGTGAGCTCGATAATTACAAAACACAAATTAGTTAGTCAGTATTTCATATACAGTTTTAGTATCTAAAATAGATAATTATCAATTTGTGAATAAAATTAATTATTTGACGGTCTGTTGATTTCTTTTTTTCGTATGCGTGTAATCACAATAGCTCACAGATAATGAGGATTAAATAAACTCAGAAATGATGATGATTTAATAAATTCATAAATGATAATGATTAATTAAACTCATAAATGATGATTATTAAACTCATAAATGAGAGTGATTAAATAAACTCATAATTGCTGAGGATTATATAAACTCATAAATGAGGATGATTAAATAAACTCATAAAGGATTATGATTTAATAAACTCATAAATGATGATGATTAAATTAACTCATAAATGATGATGATTAAATATACTAATAAATGATAATGATTAAATAAACTCATAAATGAGGATGATTAATTAAACTCATAAATGATTATCATTACGCTTATAAATGAAGATGATTAAATAAATTCACAACTGATGAGGATTATATAAACTTATAAATAAGGATGATTAAATAAATTCGTAAATGATTATAATTAAATAAATTAATAAAGGATTATGATTAAATAAATTAATAAAGGATTATGATTAAATAAACGAATAAATATGGATGATTAAATAAACTCATAAATGATGTTAATTAAATAAATTCATAAATGATTATAATATTAGATTTAAAATAGAGGAACGTTGGTTTGTAATGACTCAATAGTTTCTCATCAAACTCGCGATCGATCCAAAATATATACTTTCGTATGAATTACGCGATGGATTCAAAAAACATACTTTTGTATCCAAAATTCATACTCGCGATAGATTCAGTAGAAAAGCTAGATTCACGTCAAACGATTTATATTTTGTAACTATCAGTCCCCAAGCACTTCCTTTCAAATATCACAAATGAATATAAAAGAAGAATAATAATACGTATATTGGAGAGTATACAAGAGCGGTTTGGAGATAAATAGTTTACAAATATTTTTTGCATAATTTCAAGAGTAAATTTGAATATTTTAATTAATTTTAAACATTTTACATTGTTTCATCAATTACTTAATCTTGTCATTTTTTCCATTGTTGGAAGAATATTTCTTTCAAGCCAAGGGAGAAATATTTTGCTTATTGTCTGAGTAGTCAGCATAAGACAACAACAAGTCACATAATTTTACCTTAAAGACAATGTATAATTTGAAATATATTATCCAGACATTTTATTTTTTTTAATGATACTATGATGTCTTGGGACTGAGCTTCATGAAAAAAAATGCCTCTATTGTCTACAGAACCCTTAAAATCAAAGTATGAATCAAATTTTAAATTTGAATCAAATGTAAATATTCTCGTTGAACTATCTAGTCCCCAAAGGTAATTAGTAAAAGAAAAATACTTTTATATAAAATTATAAATTCTATTATATTCGCTATTTTAAGCATAATAGGTTCAAAGATTAATCTACTATATTTTCTAGAAATCTTTGAAATGAAGCTTATTAAACCAGTTTTTTTTTATTTCAATATATTTGGATACCAACCATTCTTACAAAATAACAATTATATTTATTATAAAGTCATAGTTCTCTAGGTGTATACGTTTATTTATACACGTTTTAATCAGCATTATTAAATGCTTCATCCTCTTAAGGTACTGTTAAATAATCTGTGAAACAAGATTTATTGAATTATTTTTATTGGAATTTTTATAATTAGCTATGTATAACCATTAAACGAGTCATAGCAGCTTTATGAAATAATAATAAAAATAATGCTGTTATCAACAAATTATATTTTGTTAAATTAATTAATTAATATTAATTAAAATATATTTTAATATAACAAATTTAATTAACATATAAGGTTACAATATATTTTAGTAAATACTATTAAAAGTTTAAATCTAACTAATTTAAATTAAACTTTTGTTTCTTAAGTGAATAACACAGTTATTAAATTCCCTCCATGAAGTTTTTAATAATTAATAATTAAATACATAATAACAGAATTTAATAACTAAACTAATAATTAATAATTTAATAGTAATTAATAATTTTGAAAGAATTTATGGTTTAAATATTGTTTAAATTTTAATAAAATCGTTTCGATTTTCATCGTTTTAGTATTTATTTTATGAGATTGATTAACAAAAATTAATATTCATAATATAATATCAATTATTTTATTACATTTATCCTCTTTATTTATTTGAATAAATGTTCTAAAGCGCGGATTCATTTTGCACAAGTCATTTGGGTATGATGTCTCATCTTCTTTATCAATTACAATTCTTTATTAATTAATTACAATCTGTGCAACTCAGCTTATATTATTACTAGATCAAAGAATTTTCTTTGAATTAATATCGATTAAGTGTACGCCTTTTTAAAATCAATTTTAGTTTAGAGAAATTCCCTTTTAAGATTGCAGAAGTAGTCTTTCAATTAAACTCTGAATTAATTAGCAAGAAAGCAGCCTAGAAGCTATAAACTTCTCTAGGAAATGACAACTTTTCATTCTTTTATTAACAGCTAGCCAGTACCCCGCGATTTCGTGCTCGTGGAAATTTTGATGTGTATGTATGAGAACTGGTGACTGATCACAATGTAAAATCTCATCAAACCATATCATTATAATATTGTTAAAAATAGTTTACGCCAAAAAAATTAGTTTGTCGCCAAATTTTTGCGAAATGGTCAAATGTGGAGCTGAATAATACGGAATAGAAATTTTTGATTTCCTTTATTATGTTTTATTTTGGTGCTTATTCGTTATCCGTGTGCAAGCAAAAACTAACCTAATAATGTAGAATTCCGCCAAATTTCTTACAGCGATTTTAAAGAAAAAAAATCAGCAAATAATGTAGAAATCCACCAAATTTCTTTGACAATTTTTCGTTTGCTCTCAAATAACGAAAAAGTACCTTTATTTTAATCGAAAAGTACTCCGGAATGAATCAGAAAGATCGATTGATTAACAATTTTTAATTTTAAATGCATCAAACACCAAGAAATTAAACAAAATAGTGTGAAATAATCGGTCGAAAACATGTTAAGCCTTGCTAATTTGGTGGTGGGGAAACGAAAATGTTTGGCTAGAAAGTTCGTTTTTAATTAATAAAAAAATAACTAAATTAGTAGTACCCTATGTTCTATTCTAGACTTTAATCTGTCTCTGTGCTAAATTTCATCCAATCTCGTTCTGCCATTCCAACATGATTGACTAACATCATCCATTCATCCAAACTTACTCATCCAAGACTGAATCTAACATCCTTTTATTTTGGCTACTAATTTCAACAACCTTTTGAATATACTGAATGCGATAATAAATTCCGAGCATGTTTTCTTAATTAATATAAATAATTTGTAATAACAGTATAATAACGCGATAATTAATGCGTAATGGTATTTGATATATGTTAGCAAAGGATGTTAATTTCCAAAAGGGAGTATGAGTATTCATTGGGATTTGTTATTAACGAAAGGCAATTTCGACCGAGATACAAGTACCCCTAAGCTATGGCGTAAAGTCGCTTAATAATATTCTTAGTGTCCCTTGGATTTGCAGCTTAGGGGATTCTTTGGCAAATACTGTATAGCAAATTACTAGCGAAAGGTAATAATTTCTTAGCTATGCCGCTAAGAAAATGTTAACATTCATAATTGAATTATCAGGTTACCTTTCATCATAATTCAGTTTTTCCTTTCCTGATTGATTTTCCTGATAATTTAATAAGTAACCAATTAAAAATAATGAATTTTTTAAACGTGATATAGTTAAGATTCAATACATAAAGAGTAAATAAGAATTATTAAATTTTAATTAATTTTAAATAAAAAAGTAATATAAAGAATCAATTCGTATTTAGGTCAACAAAGAAATGTTTTATTTTAGTTATTTTTTAATTAAATAATTAAAATTAATATAAATAATTTATCAAAAAAATATTGATTTTCACAAGAATTGAACTTGAGTTCTTCACCTTCACGTGAAAAATATTGAACTCCTCTTTATTTTTATCGATTGAACCACTGCTGATTGCAATTTTCATTACAAACTTCTAAAACTCTATTTAAAGTATTAAAAGTTAATACAATTTAATTAATGAACTAATATTTGAAGAAACTGTATTCCGCCAAATGTTATCCGCCATATATAAATAATTACACAGTTTTTTTACTTCAGTTTAAAAAAATATTTTTGAATTTGAGTGGATAAATAGAAAGTTTTTTACTAAAACACTAAAAATTTGTGCAAAATATATGAATATATATAAGGATAGTAGTAAGAATAACATAAATTTAATAATAAATGTTTTCAATTACTTTTCTTGTTATTATTGCTTTCATTTGCAAAAAAAAAATCAACTGTTGTTAAATAATAATAATAATAATAAAGTACCAAACTATGTGAAGTTAAATTTAACGTAAGAGAATTTTGTATTTATTTACTAAAAAATATAATAATACAATGTTTCTTGGTTGATTAATTATTTGTTTACTAATGCTAATAATTTTAAAACAGCAAAAATAATTCTACAGAAAAAAACAAACCTCCATTTAAATCTGAGCTCTTAACGTTACTGAAAAGGCTGGAGGCACTTTGTTTTACTGTATCTTCCTTCCTTCACATATTTGGAATGAATGCACTTTGTTACTGTGCATGGAGAGTAGCAGAAAGCAGTATTGCTCTTTCAACAGAACTTGCCCTTCTAAATAGGGTAATAGTAAGTTAATTGTTAGTTATTTTGACGTAATAATGAATTTAGTTAAAACGTGTGTGTATTTGTCGAAATTTGTTAAATGTTTTAAGTATGTGAAGTACTATATTCAT
Organism: Argiope argentata; assembly: GCA_026289955.1. Lineage (NCBI taxonomy): Eukaryota > Metazoa > Arthropoda > Arachnida > Araneae > Araneidae > Argiope > Argiope argentata. Next base: position 408,614 of record JAOUZG010043210.1, read on the forward strand.
TTATTTATTTTTTGCTGAATTTCGATGATTACTAAAAGCTGCATAGGGAATTTTATTATATTGTTGCGTTTTTAGCGTATTGGGTTCGGATTGAATGGGCTTTACTTGAGGACAGTACAAACAAATTTATTTACAGATTTTTCACAGGTATTTACAGGATGACTTGATAAAGAAAAACTTCAGATAGAAACAATCCAGCAATAATCAGTCACTTATAGAGTAAATGCAAGTCTTACGTGCAATGAACACAGACTGCAAAACAGATGTCGTATAGCACAGCAAACAGTAAATCACAGCAGGCTCAATTATACAACGTTAACAGCAAACGTAAACACAGCTCATTAATAACAAGCGAGAAAAGTAATCAGCTCGTACAACGAGTCGCTACTCTTCCGAGAGGAACTGCTAAACTGCGGCAACCCGTCCCTTATATAATCGAGCGAGAGAGTGCCGAAAAGTTCACGGAACTTCTGAAAACACCGTGAACGATCTAGCGGCTACCAGAATATTCTTTTCGCCAAATTAACTCGGTTGGCGTCAAGTTCTTCGTCAAGCGTCACCAACGCTCTCTCCTTTGGTGTGCTTACGCGGCGCTCGCCCGTTCGTAACAGTATTATGCGCAGATTTAAATATCACATCGAATATTAAATAAGTTAATGTTAGATTAACGAAATGGAATATGTTGGAGATTCGTAGAGCACATCTGTTCAAAAGTTACGACATCTGTTCAAAAGTTCTTGTCTTATTAAACATGCAACTTAGCTTATAATTTTCGGTTTGAACTTTCATAGATAAATAAACTCAATAATTCAAAAACGCGATCATTTGAACACATCAAATTGGGTGTGAAATTTTGTGTAAATGTACAGTTTTATTTTAAATCTCGGTTGCGTTAAATTAAGTTGAGAAAAACGTATCAAAAGAACAAATTCCATTTTTGGCTAGTGTTAACGCACATGTCAGAAATTAAAAAGCATGACACGATAGATTCAGAAAAAATACGAAATTCATGCCAAAAAATATTTTATAACTATTACATACCAATACCATTCAAGGCGTTCTCTGGTATGACAAGTTTAATAGAGAATATGCGAGAAAGTTTTTGGGAGACCTTACCCTCTTGTTGATACTTGTAATCAACCGCATACCATTGCAGAAACTTAGATTTTACCACATGTCCTAGGTGAATATAGTTGAGGGACATACATGACCATTATCGGGATATTTTTGGTTACTGATCTCTTTCTGAATTGAACATTCCGTGATAATCAATTGTTGACATGCGATTAATACATGAAGACTACGTTTTTTCTACTCTAGGCTTATATACTCGAGAAAAACTGACAGATGCAATCACAAACATTCAGACTCTTGCAATACGACACTAGCATATACTCTGTATCCCACTTGTCTGCTGGAACACTTGTAATCAGCCGCATGCCATTGGAGAAGTTTAGATTTTATTGCATGGCATTGATGAGTATAGTAAAGGCACATAAACTACATTTTTGGTTGCCAATTCCTTTCTGCAATCAATATTCCTTGACAATTATTTGCTGACATGTGGTTAATACATGATGTGTCATTTTATTTTTGATTCACGAGGTATACATACTAGTAAAATTAACAGATGCAAGCATAAACTTTCACACACTTGCAATATGACACTAAAATTCCGCTGGGTATGGACTATATTTAGATTTTATTGCATACCATTGACGACTATAGTTAAAAGACATACATGCAATTTTGGGGATTTTTTTAGTTTATAATCTTTTTCTGCATTGAACATTCCTTGATAATCAATTGCTGACGTAGGGTTAATACATGAGTGCCCCTTTTTTAAATCCCCATTGTATACAAACGAGTAAAACTTAAAGATACAAGGTCCAGCAATCAGATACTTGCAATTGAACACTAGCTTATACTCTGTAACAAACTCTCTATTGCAACACTTGTAACCAGCTGCACGCCATTGGAAAAAGTGAGATTTTATCCCAAACAATTGGCGAATATAATGAATATATTTGAGGGACATACATTGCATTTTTGGAAATTTTTAAGGGGAAGGAAATCTTCTAATTCCTGACTGCAATGAGCAAATCTTTGATGATTATTTTCTGATATGCAGATAATATACAAGTTGTTGTTGTATGGCACTTGATATGGACAAGCCCCCTGCTGATACAGAAGCAGATTTAAGCCGAAAAGAGCGCCTCTTGTTTTTTGAAGCAGTACCAACTAGGGCCAAGTATACGATTTAGCTACACACTCGCCACATTTACTTGCACAGCCCCTTTTTACAGGGGGGCACAGTCACAAATCTCACAGATAGCCCACAGAAGAACAACAACCATGCCCAAAATGGGATTAACAGAAAACGAGGAAGACGCGCTACTTATGTGCCAGAAAACCGACTAATATACAAGTACTAAATTATTTAAATCTAGAAGTATGCACTTAAGATTTACTGATAAAGTATACAGTATGATGACAGTTACAGTATGATTACATTACACTTACGGTTCACAATACAGTCCCTTTACAAACACACAGGGACTTGTATTATAAGACTTATAAAGCATCGAATAATTATCAGTCAGAAATACGTTGCGAAAATCCATTGTGGAGTATACTATTAAAACTAAAACACTAAAAGATAATCACTCTTCTCTCATCTCTTTCGACTCGAGTTGCCGCTTAATCGACACTTATTTTCATTAGAACGCGCTATTATTGCCATATATTACATGCTAAAGAAAGACAAATGTCGCCAAATCTTTTTCAATGCCTCATTACTATTTAAATGTAAATATTAAAATTAAAATAACGCTCTCGAAAAACATAATGAAATTGTCTCTGAGTAATTTGCATCCAAATGGGATTCTAGAACAACGCTCCCGCTTCTCAAAGAAAAGATTCAGTGAATTTGCTTGGGGGAAATATCTCACAATCTAGGACTAGATAATCTAATTTACAACGGGCAGGAGCTCCTTAAATATTTGCTTTTAGATCTTGCGTACAAGGTTGTCCTCGTGTTTAAATCTAATCTGGAAAGTATTTATTCCCAAACGTTCTGGAAAGAAATCCATTTGGCGAATAAGTTCCATTACAGTATTGCGGTTTCCAATTATCGATTTTAATGCGAGATAATGGATTGCTTTGAAAACCACCACTGTCTCAATTGAAATTTAATACCATTTCTAGACGTCTAAATAAGTATTTATTGCTGTATCTTTTTATTGTATCAATAAACTGAAATGAAGGGCCGAAAAATTAGATTTTTCTTAGATTTGAACGTATAAACCAAAATCTCATATTTTTGGCTTGATTCCTCTGTCAATATTACATTCTTAAAAATTGTCCCTTGATCGTATAGCAACGATAACTAACGTACTAATGACATTCGTGAAAAAGATTTTTAGAACAGTTTCTGAAAATATTGTTAAATAATTCTTAAAATCAGAATTTAGTTATATTAATGTCCCGTTGTAAAGTAATACTAAGACTTCTTTGATGCCGGCTTTCTGGCACAGAGGTAGCGCGTCTTCCTCGTGTTCTGGGATTCCCGGGTTCGAGTTATAATATCAAAATCTCATCTAATTTGACACATTTTCAGTTCTTTTAATGAAATACATCATAGTTTCAGAGACTTTCTAAGAAGTAAAGATATTTGAGCCGGCTTTCTCACAGAGGTAGCGCGTCTTCCTCGTGTTCAGGGAGTCCCGGTTAGGGCATGTTTGTTCTTCCGTGTGCTATCTGTGAGATGTGTGACTGCGTCCCCTGTTTAAAGGGACTGTGCAAGCGACTGTGTTGAAAGTGCAGCTAAGTCGTACTCTTGGCCGAAGTTGGGGCTACTTAAAAATAAAACAAGAGACGCTCCTTTCGGCTTAAATCTGCTGCTGTATCACCCGGGGGCTTGTCCATGGCAAGTGACATAAGTAACAACAACAGGACTACTTTGGTATGGACCTCTTAATATTGAATCACTATCAGATGACGAGAACGATACCTGTGCTTGCACCCTATATGTTCTTGTTATGGAGTTTCTGTTATTTTAATATTTTCTCAATTTTCTTTACTTCATAAATTCTCACTATGTTTATGATCTGGAGCTGTGGTCTGTTTTTCTTTTCTGGTAAGACTTCGACCGTGCACCCTATTGGGACCGTGCGTATATCCTCATCGCACAAAAATTCTCTGTTATCAATAGAATTAGTTCAACATTAAAATTGAGTTAGTTTATCGTTATTAATTGATAGAAATAGTGTTAATCCATATCTTCATATCTTCTGTAATAGTGCTAATTCATATCTTCTATAATAGTGTTATTTCATATCTTCATATCTTCTGTAATAGTGTTAATTCATATCTTCATATCTTTTCTAATAATGTTAATTCATATCTTCATATCTTCTGTAATAGTGTTAATTCATATCTTCATATCTTCTGTAATAGTGTTAATTCATATATTCTGTATCAATTTTAACTGACCCTGGTGGCCTGGTGGTAAGGGTTCTACTTCTGAACACCGGATAGTTCCAGGTTTGATACCTGATTCCACCAAAAAAACCCCCCCGTCAAACAAGCGGGTTGGGCAGACGATTGTGAGAGGAGGGTACCAGCTCAAATGTTGTCCTCATTATTATTAAATAAAACGAAACTCCCTTAATGGAATAGACAACTTTTATAGCAAAAAGGCCGTTTCAATTGATTCAAAAGATCGGCGGAGGTTTTTCGAGAAGTTTCTTATTCAGAGCCTTAATTCAGTAAAGGTATCTGTTGCTTCTACAAATTATAATGTTTTGTTCAAAGAATGTTTAGTTGATAATATTTCTAGAGGAAACCTCTGTCTCCATCATTGATTTCCTCAAGAAGACTATCATTTATTTACATTCTGAAAATGCACCAAGAGGGGTAAGAACAAATAAAAGCAAATGGAGTTAGTTCTCACATTCGAAAAGCTTAATAACACACTTGTAAAGGCTGTGGTGGCCTGGTGGTAAGTTCTTGACTCGTAAACCACAATTTTAGGTTTTTGACCCGATTCCACCGAAGAACAATTGAGTAATGTGGTCCGTTGCGTGTTAAATCTGCTAGAGTCAAACGTCCTCCCTCTGGTGCGTTGTGGTGTGGAGGGGAAGGGTGACGAGAACGACTCCAGCTCAGGTGTCGTTCTCGTCATCTGATCAAAGTTCAAAATTACGAGGCCCGTTCCAAAACAGCTTTAGTATCGCTTTAAATCAGGACGTTAATGTAACTAAACTAAACTCTACTACTAATAAAAGAATATTGGACAGGGTGTTGGCGGTCTATTCGCCAAATTGGTCAAATCTTTTGACTTTATTGGTCAAATCATTTGACTTTCAGCTACCATATTAAGCACTGTTATTTTAAGTGTGGAAAATGTATACATAGATGTTTTTTCATGAAAATATATAATACCATTTTCATTTACAATGCACAAAAATAATTTCTTCGTCATCTAAAAAATTTTCTGAATAATGATAGCAATTTAATCATCATATACATTTTTGCTAAAATGTGACTTAAAAATATATTTTGCATAATTTTTGACAATATATCCGTTCTTTGTTCCGACATTTGATTTGCCATTGTGAAACCAAAGGATAAATGATTCTGCATATCATCTGAATAGTTTAATATTATGAAAAAAAAAGTGAAGTTTCAGTATTGCGAAGGTTAGAATACGAATGAAATAGTTGCGTTTTTAATATTACTATCACTCTATTAGGATGGCTCTTATATACATAATAAGCAGAACTGGTGTATGACTATTAAAATAACATGGTATCTTTATCTGCGTAAATTTAATGTTTACAAATATTTTCTTGGAAAAATATAAATGAATAACGAGTTAGTTAACAAAGCCGAATAACCACTACTACTCATGATAAATGCGAGCTCATTTGTCTATGTCTACGGACTAGAACGCTGAGCTTGTAACTCAAATATATGCTATAATTTGAAGGAATGTGTACTTTTTTTGGACTTTTAATTATTTGAAAATTAAGAAACAGTTTGACGATTTATCTCATTTAATTTTCCACAATGCTATAGCCCTAAAATAATTTTTAAGCCAATTTAAATTTTTTTAAAAAAATGTTATTTTTCCAATTATATAAATTTTTTGTTTCATAAGTTTTTCAATTATTAATTAACTTTTTGAAAAAAAAAAATATTTTACAATATATTACATTGTTGAAGCGAAACGCAAATACGTTTTATTTTTGCCCCTAATCTTTGCTAATAATATATTCGCTACCATTGCCGATGATGAAAATATGAAGATGCGGTAGGGCTGTGTTGGACTGGTGGCAAGGTCTCGGTCTAGAAACCGAAGATTTTCATCGAAGAGCCGTCGTGTAAGATGGTTTAAAACCAGCCGGGCCAAATGCTTCCCTCCTTACTTTTGTGGTGCTGCCTGGTATGAAGAGGGAGTGGTGCCAACTCAGGTGTCGTCCTCAGTGTCTGACTATGGTTCAAAATTACGAAGTCCGTTCCAAAATAGCCCTAGTGTTGCTTTAAAATGGGAATGAGCTTAATGGAACTAATCTTAAAAAATAGAGATTTTGCTTATTTTTTTTTTCATTTAATTAAGCAGATTTCTAAATTAAGAGTGATTTTAAAAATGTTTTTGATATTAGTGGGCATTGAGGACTAACTTGAGTAATGATATAGATTCAAAATCAGTAAAAGGCATAGCATGATATAAAAACAGCGTAGGATATCTTCTAAGTTGTTTGAGTTATATATCTATCAAAATTTGATGCATATTTTATTAAGACCTTAAAAATAAAATTCTACAAAATATTTTAGTGAAATTTTTAATAACTTTTAAAAAAGAAAAACTAATCTATCGACAAAAGCATTGAGTAATTAAAAAAAATAGCCAGTATCATTTAAAATAATTTTTTATATTCTAATGCTGTTATAAACATATTCTGTCTATTTCATTTAAGAGCGTTTCTAGATTTTTGTTATTGTTTTTTTTTTCTTTTTAAATATAAACACTGTATTTTATCTTGAAAGTATTTACTCACAATTCTAAATCTGAAGTTACAAACAGTGATTAAACAAACACCATCTCATTCCATTGTTTCTCAGGCCTCTTTATTTTTTGGTATATTTAGAATCAAGCCTTGTTTACTCAGAGGGCATCAGCTGTTAGCTTTTCCAACATTTTTCTTCCCTCATTAAAGTCTAAAGCTTTTCAGTCACCTGTTACAATGGAATTTAGGAGTTTCCATCTTTCCGTCTTCCCGCAGAAGATTTGTTTACTCTGTTTCTTAAATTTAAATTTGTAAAGTGGCTCTAGTCCAATTTTTCGTCATTTTTATTCCTTCCTAAAACATGCCTCCATTGTTCCCAGTGTCATCTTGTTGCCCTTAGAACATTCGAATTGTTACAAAGCAAAGATCTTTCATTCGTAACTTTCATGAGTAGTTCTTTCCGTTCGTATAACATCACGGAGTTTTCGGTTATCCAAAACTGTATGAATTGATTCGTTCTAATTAGAAATATTGAGTAAAGAACAATGTATATTATCGATAATATGAGCTTCGGAGCTTATCGAAAAACTCTTGGTGAACACCTGTTTTAAATCTCACAACTTATCATATGCAAGAATAAGATTTTTTTCTCCCTCGGTACGCTGCATTTTCTCTGTAAGTTAAATAAAAAATCGAATCTTTCAAGATGGAATATCCTTCAAGAATTACATTTGTGAATCTATCTCGTCCAATAATATGTCGAAGCAAACAGTAAGCAATAGTTTTGTAGAGCAGTTTTGTTATTTATTCATTTATTATTTCCATGTATTAACTTTTGACAAGCGAAATATATAGAAGTGCATATCGTATTACATATTCTGTTCTATATTCAATGTCTGGATTTTTTTAATATTTAAATATTCAGTATATATTGATTTTATGATACTACTTGTAAATTGGAATATCAGATACTTACGCATTATACCGTCTTCACCAAAGATCGCCAACAGATTAGTAACTCATTGACGACGGATATAAATTTGGCGATAAAGATCAACGGATTACATCATTGCCGGATTGCCATAATTGACCGAAATTTTTGTCGACGACTTCAAATTTGGCGATAAAGTTGGATGGTATAATACGTACCTAATATTATCTATAAACCACGATATTCTCGCTCCAAATGCATGATGAAAAAAAAGCCATTGAAATTGCTTTATAGGACATAATCTTAGCTCTAGAGGTACAAATTTGGTACGTTAATAATTTCTTATTCAAAAATAATCACTCAAAAACCTTTGTGTGATATAGCCTTATCTTATAATATTATTTATAAAATAGTAATTTGGCTTGTAATTTTTTTCAATGAAAAATTAGTAGTCTTTTAAAAGTATTTTTTGATTGAACCTAGAAGTATTAAGTTATCAAATAATTATTTTGTTAATGCAAATACTGATTAAAAAAGAAATTATAAAAAATCGCTGAATAAATTTTTAAGTAATAATTAAATTTTTTTAAGATTTATCAATTATTAAGTCATATTGTCTATTGTTGTAAAAAATCCAGTCAATTGTTGCTTGTCAATCATATATTTTATTGTTGCAAAAACTATAGTCTATTTTTGCTGGTCATTAATATAGTCTATTTTTTGTTTTAAAAAAACCTGTCAGAGTGCTAACCGTGTCACCGAAATCTCCAAATCAATCATTTGTTGTTGTTGTTGCTTATGGCACTTGCCATGGACAAGCCCCCCCGCTGATACAGCGGCAGATTTAAGCTGAAAGGAGCGTCTCTTGTTTTTGAAGTAGCGCCAACTAGGAACAAGAGTACGACTTAGCTACACACTCACCACATTTGCTTGCACAGCCCCTTTTTACAGGGGGGCACCGTCACACATCTCACAGATAGCGCACAGAAGAACAAACATGCCCGAAACAGGACTCGAACTCGGGACTCCCAGAACACGAGGAAGACGCGCTACCTCTGTGGCAGAAAGCCGGCCCAAATCAATCATAAACATGATAATATAAGCTTTAACATATAAGCAATATATCCAACAATATTTTTCTTTTCTTTTTATGATTTTTTTAAAGTTTAATTCAATGCACAAATATAACAATGATGTTGATACTATGGAATTGAAATTTATTCATAAAAATATTCAATCGCATTTTTTGCCGATGTTGAAATTAAAATAACTTTTTTATTTGGAACTTAATATTGATATAGGAGATTCACTTCCAATTTTATTTCATGATTTATATCTGCTTTTCGATTTGCACAACTTTCTGTTGTAACATTAATTGACTGAGCTATTCATTTTTTTCATTCACAAAATAAGACGCGTTTTATATTAATATCTCAACAGTCCGAAATATCAACATTTTAACTGAAGAAACAAAGAAGAATATTTGCTAGAACAGAAAAATAATCGTTCTTCATATCAATTTAAAATTCAATTGTTTTGCTTTTTTTAAGATATTAGATTTAAAATCACTCATTTATTAAATTTTAATATATTTCGAGTATATTTTATAATCTTTTCAGTCCTTTTATTGTTAGATTTGTACTGAAATATTAACAATGACATAACAATGAAATGAATTTCTTATGTTCTTGATATTTTACATGGAGCCAATGGGACTTTTTGGCATCGCGTTGATAGAACATCCTTTCTCTGTCCTTGTTCTTTTTTTGACGGGATGATTTTATAATCTGAGAACATATTTCGTCGCAGATGCTCAAAATAATTAACAAATTTAAGACAGATGCAAGTGTTCAAAGAAATTTATAAATAAAATTAAGAAAGACTTATAAATTTTAAAACATTGCCAATTAGGTTTTTCTGAATTAGCGAATCGAATTAATTACTATATATATGTTTTCTATTTTTCAATTTATTTTCACACATTTGAAAAAGCATGCATCTTATTTTTTGAAAACCATCCTGATTCTAAGAATTCAACTTAAGATTGTTAAAATTCTAAAAAATAATTATTGTCATTTGCGATTAAGATTATCAGATAATTATTAAGAAAAATTATTACCCATTTAACATTAATTTTATATTAAACAATTACATTATTATTGCACCCTAAAATACGTTAATAAAATTACGTCTATAGGTACGATAATTTATAATTTTATCGCCAAAAATCAGAATTCAGATTTCTACTCTGAAAATAGATTTATAATGCTAAAAATTATTTATTTTAATTAATTTATAAAGACTTTAAACTAGATTTCCATATGCGATTTGATGTTGAAGCTCAATAAACATAATTCATCTATAAAGCAGTTGCCGGTACTTTTCCGTTTGCTGGTTGCAAGCAAAAAATTGCCAAACAATGTTTTTTTTGCGATCCTTGGTAGTGGAAAATAAATCGTATCTTAAAAGGAGAAGAGATCAAACACTTTAGTTGTAAATCTTTATTTTATTCATTGCGGAGTGGCAGCTAGAGGGTGGATTATTAACGAACATTTCCATGGCTGCTGCAGATCATTGAGTTTTTTTAATAACTATTGGATAACAGCGAGCTCAAGTACACCAATGTGAAAATGAGAGACGGATTTTTGGCATATAATAAAAGTTGAGACTTTTGGAAGAGAGAGAGAATCGTCGTTTTGAAGTAAGTGGGAGAATCTTCGGGTGATTCGGGCTTCTGAGTTAAGATCCATCCAATGATTATCGGTGGATTCCTTGAGCTACCCTTGTAACAGACTGATGTGCCAACAGTCAGGTTTTCTTGTGAAGTTGTTTCTCCGTAAGTAATCTGGGAATTATTCATGTATAACTGTCAACTGTTTTGTAAATAGTATCAATCATATTAACCTAGTTGAGAATTAGTTATGTTCATAAGGCCGTAAATAAAGAATTTGCCTTTAAACACTACCCTCTTTATAGATTGTACAGGATCAAATCATTATAATGTATGCCAAGTTTCACCCGTCTAACTCAAAGCATTTATGAGTCATCTTTGCTATATACGGTCATTTTCAAAAAATGTATTTTTCAAAAAATGTATTTTTCACACTCAGAGAAATTTAAAACGTTTAGATTCGTCAAAATCTCAAGTGCAAAATTCTTAATAATTATTATACTTTATTTATACTTTGTATACTAGAAAGTACAATAAAGGAGATCTGTAACCACCAGCTAGCAATGAGAAATTGCTACGCCATTAATCAGTTTTTTGCTTTATTAACGTCTCATTGTAAAGCAACACTAGTTGCTATTTTAGGGCAGACCTTGTAATTTTGAACCTCGATCAGATATCGAGGACGTCACCTGAGATGGCTTCCCCCTCCTCCCCATACCACACCAGCGGGAGGATGTTTAGCCCAGACGTGCAAGGTTCTTCTGGACAGTTCTTTGATGGAATCGTTCCTCGAATTTGAAACACTACCGTTTACGAGTCGATTACCTTACCATCAGTCCACCGCAGACCTCCATTGATCAGAAGTGCCTTCGGTAAAGTGGTAATTTTTTACCACGATACAACGAAATCATGCATTTTGGTCCTCCAGTGGTAATAGCTGTTTTTGTAGCTTAATTGAGATGTCTCATTTCTTCTTATATATCCCTACCTCGCCATTTTAATTTTGAAATCCTTGACAGTTGCAAAAAAGCACCTTGAACAATTTGTAAAAGATGAATCAAGGACGTGCCAAAGCAGTTGGATGATGAAACTTTCAAGGAGTTAATAGAACATTAATTAAAGATATATTAATTAAATAAAAAGAAGCTCACATAATGGGAAAAACTTCATTTTTTGAACAAAAAGAGTCACTTCAATTTACTTTAAAATTTGGCGAGGGTTTTTCGAGCACATGCTTTTTATTCAAAGCTTTAATTCGGTAAGAGTATTGGCTATTTCTTTCTTTTATTTTTAGTTTATTCTTTAGTTTTATTTATATATTTATTTATTTATCTTTCGGCATTTCAGTCTTAACTCAAGTTAATTAATGGAGTCTTAAAATCAATATTTTTTTTAAGTTTATCTTGGGTAGCACCGCTTGAGAAGAATAAAAAAATTAACTGTTTATTGACTTTTGAAGATACATAAGCAAGGTGATATCCTCGATAATATACAAGTGTTAAAAACTTCATGCGTGGAACATATCAGCATACGATTTTAAAAGTGATAACAAAATTACCTCTTCTTAAATAAAAAAAAAATCAGGTTGAATAAAAGAGAAAAAAATTTTCAAACAACTGATAAAAAAACCGAGAAACTTTATCAAAATCTTTCGCGAGAGCTTCTGTGTGACATCGCTGTTTCAGATATCCTCTTGGTAGCTGGGCTGGCATTTGCCGAACAAAAGTTTCTATCATCCGTCAGATGCCTCGAGTAAAACAAGGTGATAACACCTGACAGTTGCTCTGATAAGCTGATATGATTGCAAAACATCCACTGGCGCTGGAATCAGCAATGATTTATAAATTTTCTTCTTGATAATGCAAGAGGCTAAAATACAAAAGAGATATTCATTATCAAGTGTTAATAATAAACACTGTAATAAATGACTGTTGCTACACTTTTACTCAAGAATATAAGCTCTATGACACACATTTATTTAGGTTCTACGATATAATAAAAGGAAATAGGTATTGAAAATTTCCATATTTTATTGGTTCATTCTTTTATTCATTAAAAATAAATTATTGTTTATACTAATTTATTGATAATATCTCATATTATCTCTCATTATTTTGAATTTAAAGATTGATGACTTAAAATTTTTACTCTATTAGAAATATCTATTTCTAATAGAGTAAAAATTTTCAAGTCAAGTCAAAAATTTTCAAGTTATCCAACAACGACCATGCTCAAGATATTGTATGATATTCAGAATATCGAAAAACATCGCAGAAACATCTTTCATATCTTGTGCTAATATGGTAGGATACTTCTTTATTACATTTATTTGCTTTCGAGATTTAATCGTAAAGCACCTGAGATATATCGTTAAGATGATGCATAAATAAATAAATTATTGTTTATTCTAATTTACTGTGGATCTCTCATAATTAGGCCTAATCATTTAAACCTAAAGATTGATGACACGAATATTTTACTCTATTAGAGTTAGACATCTAAGAACAACCATAAGGCACCTTCAAGATATTGTACAGTATTCAGAATACCGAAAAATATAGTAGAAACATGTTTCAATATCGTGCGCCAATATGGTAGGGTACTTCTTTATTATATTTATTTACCCTCGAGATTTAATCATGAAACACCTTTGATATATCGCCAAGATCATGCTTAAATAAATAAATTATTGTTTATTCTAATTTAAAGCTAATCTCTCATAATTAAACCTAATCATTTAAACCTAAAGATAGATGACACGAATAGTTTACTCTGTTAAAGTTAGACATCTAAGAACAGCCATGAGGCACCTTCAAGATATGGTACAGTATTCAGAATACTGAAAAAAATCTGATAATATCTTGCGCTATTATGGTAGAATACTTTCTTATTATATTTTTGCCCTAGAGATTTAATTATGAAGCACCTAAGATATATCGCCAAGAAGATGTTGAAATCTTGCCAAAACTGTCTGATCTTGGCGTAATTCTAAGGTTCTCAACTAAGCCGGAGACTGCTGTAATATAGGAAAATTTATTTTGGATTAGCCAGGCTTGGTAAAAAAAATGCAGGCAGTAAATAAATTCATGTGACGTATAGTAACAGGGCAGACTCACTTGAGCTTGCCTTTTAACTGCTTGAATTGTGCTGTTACATTTAATATTATTTATTTTTTACCTTAAACAATATTCAACAATGTTGACATCGAAATTTCGATGAGTCTCTACTTTTTGACAATCAAATTCAACACCGTAATTTCGATGAATCCGCATTTTTTTGTCACCTTGGACAACGAAATTTCGATGAATTTATGTTTTCTTTGTCAACAAATGCCAACAACAAAATGTAGAGGAATTTTCCCAATTGACACCTTCTTCATAGTGGGAAAAAATCTTTTTGAAATTTGGGTCTGTCTGAATATGAAATCTCCACCATTACACTGTATTTATGCGAAAAATATTTTGTAAGAAATTCGTCAATGATAAGTCTGCTTGTCCTTATGTTTGGATGGATTTGAACATAGATGCTCAAAAACACTGTGAACTAGTGGGTTTAATTTTGTTATAGATTTTATCACAAGAAATGCAGTTGTGTATTAAATTTTGGCTCAAATTTGTCAGGAACAAGTCTGTGTGCTTTGGTCTTTTTGAGTGGATCAAATGCAAGAATTAAAAAAAAACTGGCCAAATTGCATCAATGAAATATGATGTTCCGTCTTGACGTCAGAATTGTAGATAAGTATTAAATTTTGAGGGACAATCATTCAAAGGTAAAATATAAAAATGCAGACTTAATTTATCCGTAATAACGCAATAGTTAAATATAAAACTCTACATAATTATTATACATATGAAAAAATTGGAAGAAAAGTTTCCTTCCTTTTTTAATAATAAACACCACTATTTTTATTTAAATTGTTAGCCAGTTTCAAATCATATTTGGCAAATGTTTGAAAGTTTCACTGTAGGTGTTTGAATGAAATAATTCAAAAACGTAATAATATTAATGTAAAGTATGATTCACGATATTGATATAATATGTATTCGTTTGTTTTAAATTTTGAGCCTAATCGTTAAAACGTAATGAGATACAATGGGATAATATAAAAATGATCATAAATTGTAACTTGCCACTAATTGGGGATCACAACAAGATTTTTAGTGTTTATATATATCTTTCTGTAATTTACAAAACTGATGTGAGTTTAAAAATTTTATCAATTGACATGACAAGGAATCGCAATACGCAAGAAAGTGATTCGTGTAATCTTAGACTCCGCCCATTTAGAAACTCTTTTTTACTATGAACGCTTATTTCAATCAGAGCATGAATTAACTTCGAAGAAATTCGTTATTATTTGTGCAAACATTTATTTCTTTTAATAATGAATATTTTTCTTTGCAAAGGTTTTTTTTTGACAGAAAAACTAATTTCAAAAAAATCATGTGTGTACATTTTTGAAATATATTCAATGTGCCGAAAATGAAATGGATTGCAGTAGATTCAGTTTTGAAAATGTGAGAAATGATAATGTTTAAAAGCTTGAAATCTTTTATATATTCAATTCTTTTCATTGTACGACAATCTTTAATGCATGCCTTGCAATATTGCAAAATCATGTCATGTGGTATATAACCGAATAAACAAGGGTTATATAAATACCCTAACCAACCAACTTAAAAAGGGTGCAATTAAAACTAACTAATAGTTCTGTTTACATCAATTTTTCACTTAAAAATAAAACCTAGGTGAAGCTGGCATTTGCTTTATTAATATACTGACCACGATTGAAGGAGGTGAGTCGTAAAATTATATTAGGGCCTGGGAGACACTTATTCACTCTGCGCCATTAGAAATATGAAAAGGTTGAATTGAGAAAACATTCCCAATAATTCTATCACTGTAGACTAATACACAAAGAGTGGTGAAAGTATCATTCTCGAGTAATTTATTCTTCAACAAAATCCAAATAATTATCAAAAATGATTAAATTTAATTAAACAGTAAACTGAAACTCAACTTGCACTGTTGATGCAACTAAATTGTTTAATTCTTTTGATAATATTTCCAGTACTTAGTTACGTATTTCTTTTTATTTCCATTTAATAAGATTTATATAATTCTTTTCTTCAATAGATGATGCTTCTTAAAAAATAAATAATAAATCCAAACAATAAAAGTCAAGTAAAAGATTAAATTTATAAGCGACCATATAACATGCATTATTTGTGAATCTTTTCACAGCATACTACCTGAAAAAAGAATTTTCGTATAATATTTTTAATTAAATGTAGACGCAAAAACACTGAATTTTTCGCGGGAAACAATGAATAAAAAATCAAAATTTCTGGCGACAAGATCAATTAAGAAAACCATTCATTTGGGGATAAGAAAACCACATTAAAATAATTAACTTTTAGAGAGCAAACACTTAACGCGCCATACTCTTGGGAATAGGATGTCATCATTAGAAAATTTCTATCAAAATCAATTAATTATATTCCACTTCTTTTATTAGAATAAACTTCTGCAAATATAACATCTAGAAAAGGATGCACTCGACAAAAAAAATATCCAAAACACATCGAAAAAATCAAATGAAACAAAGCTTTGTAAACATTTGATTTCTAACTTCATTGCATTAATTTAAAAGTATTGTTTGAGCCTGAACATATCAATTGTTTTATTTTTGAAATGAATAATTCAAATGAATAATCAGTCTTGTCATTTTATTCACACGCCAAAGAATGAATACAAATGATATCTTTTTGTATTCATATCCATATCTGACCATGATAATCAGTTTGTATAAATAAACAGAAGAGTTTTTATGGAGTGATTGTCATTTCATCAAAGATAAAACAAACTTATTTTTAAGGATAAGATATAAACGAACACTTGCATTTATAAGGCTCGTTTTTTTTAAAGTGAGGAAGGATGTTTTTGTAACTAAAATTTTTATTCAATGAATATGTAATGAAGGGCGAATAAGGAAAACATATTTTTAAAATTGACACCTCATTTATATATATTTCTAGTTTTATTATTATTTTTGTAAGATATCCGTACACTTATGCATTGTTTATAAAAAAAGGTATAGATTTAAAATTTCCTGATATTAATGCAATAAGTTTTTTGTGATATTTGTTTGATTACGTCAATAATTATCGATTATTCATAAATGGACCAAACTCATTGCGGGATTATTGCCTATTTTCCTTTTTTTCAAAAAGTTCAACCTCAACATAGTAAAAAAGAACTGTTTCTTTAAGACACAGTTTATTTTGTTATACTTATTTACAAATTGATTAATTCTTAGATTTCTGAAAAATTAGCTATAAGTTCTATTTTTTACCGCATAAGTACCTTTTTTCTATTAGTTAAAAAATAATTAAAAAATATTATCCCATTTTGCGCAGTTTTTATCATGCGAGAACATGATGCGTTTTTGGTTTGAGGTTTTTGAAGTCTCACAATGCGTGAATTGACGATTTTTCACCTTTGAGGAATCAATTTTCGTCTTTTATGGTTATTAGAAAATAATATAGAAGGCTGATTTTATTTGACGATTTATTGACAAAAAATCATTCAAAAATAGAAATTTAATTTGTATTTTAAAAGTTTACGTCAATAGCAACTTTGTTAAATTTTTTTGTTTTGTTTTTGCTAAAATATTTCTATTCTGTGGGAACATGATGTTGTATTGGTTTGAGGTTTATAAATGAAAATGAATGGAGAAAAAATTGATGATTTATCTCTTTTTAGGCATCAATTTTCCGCTTTTAGGGTTATTAGAAATTGATAAAGATGGTTGTCACATTTGGCGACTTATCGCCAACAAAAAGTTACAACTTGCCACGAATGTCCTCCATGTACCCGATTTTCGATATATCGAATCATGCACATTCTGATAGTCACATAATGGTTTCAAACTTATTTAAATTGGTTAATGACTTAATTAAGACAAACAATGTCTTAAAAATAATAAGGTTCTCACATGATAACATGAAATTGGAGATAGCAGATTTCAATTTCTTTATCTTTTTTTTGGAGGAGGTTGAGTGGGCGAGTGAGTGAGGGGGTCTCTAAAGTTTTTATTATTGAAGGTGATGAGAAGACATTTTTTAAACCTTTATTAGAAATGCTAAATCTTGTTTTCTTGTCTTAATTTTTTTCTCAAAGTGGTATTATTTTTGAATTGATACTTCTCTAGACTTTGTGGTTATTTTTGTGTCGTTTTGTGTTTTCTTGGAACGAGTTTAATTTCATTATTCGATTTAAGTCGTTTATTTTGGAGATATTGATATTTTAATGTTAACTCTCTATTTTTTGTATATCATAAATTTTAACTGTATATCAGAACTTTGGGAAGTGCTACAGATGTTATCGGTTTTTTCTCTTTTGGTAAGTAGTCCGTCATGCACCCTATGGGGTAATTGGGTCAGATAGGTCATTAACATACACACACAAACACATGCGAATTCTCCTACATATGCAAATTTATATGAAGCAGTAAACTAACGAACTTGTCAATAAAAAATATTTTTCTATTGATTCATTATTATTTATATAAATACCCTATTGGGAATAAAATGTAAAGACATTTTCTTGTTGGTTAGTATCTTTTTTCGGTCATTTATTTAAAGCAGCACTCCTAAATTTTGCTGGTATTAAGGAGCTTTTTAAATTTGTATTCGTTCTATTCCTCTTAAAATGGGTAAATGTTATTTTTGAATATCAAATGAGTGTTTTATTATAAATAAATGTGAATTTCATTTTCAGTTAGTGCAGTAATTTTTTGAGATGTCTAAACCCAAGTGGGTTCGAAATCTACTTATGTGCCCAAAGATTGATGAATTCGACGCCGGAATCTATAGAATTTTTTTTGTGGTATATGGCCCATCATCATGTTAATCTACCGAAGATGAACATTCCCACAGTTATTTGTCCTCTTGTGTCCAGAAGTTTTTCAGGAGAGATTTATCCTAAATTTTTCCCATGTAACTTCAAAACCTATGTTAATATTTCTAAACGTAATTGGACTGGGATAATGAGGAAACAAGATAAAGATAACTGTTACAGATTTTATCATTTCGTAACACAATTGTAATATGTACCTCTAAGAGTTTCATTGTCAGACAACTATCTAAAAATTACATGCAAACTGATTCCTAGGTTTTAATTTAATAAAAATTACTTTTAGAACATCTAGAATGAAAGAACAAAAAGTATAAAAATCTACGATCTCAAATTTCAAGTTATTATCAGAGAACATTATTTTTAAGTCACTATTTGTCTTAAATAATTTAAGTTATTAACCAATTAAAACCTATTTTAAACAATCACGTGACTTCTCTATGTGTCACTATACGTCTATTATACATATATATACATACATACATATATATATATATATTGCTTGTAAATTTCAGAGACATGAAAAATTTCTACCTAAAACAATATCATGTTCTCACATAATAAAAAGAAACAGTAAAAATAAAAATAAAACAATTTGAGAAAAGTTTTAGTTACAATTTTCTGTTTTACGATTGTCACTTCAATGAAAATACGTCAATCTATGCATGACACTACCTTGAGGCTGACGTTGATTGATTAATGAAATTCAAGGACACATAACTTCGTCAGTTTCTCAGTATCTCTGACAGATTCATCGTCATACTATTATTAAAAAATTATATGCAATTTTCTAAATTTTACTGTTAATAAAAAGAATTTCAACGTAGCAATATATAAATATTATAAACTGTTTAAGAAAGGTTTTGTACTGTTTTAGATATTATCGATGTCACCTTATAGAAGATACGCCAATCTATGCGGGGCGCTACTTCGTGACAGATGTTGATTGATTGATAAAATTGATAGACTCCGTCAGTTTTGGTTACGAAAATATAAATTTTCTTTGATTATAAAATTGTTGTGTCAAGAATATTTTATCAAATATAACTACTTGGATTGCAGAATTTTATAAAATTTTAGACGATGATGTCCTCAGAATACATTTATAAGTCCAAACAACATAAAATATCATTTTTTAAAATTATATATGACCTTTTCCTGGTTGGAAATATGTGCTTATCTCTAATAATTTGGAAAATTGCTATTGGTCAAATTAGAATATATATGCTACTATAAATATATTAAACTGGTGATTATGTATAATGAGCAGTGATTATTCTTAATCACAAGTGGTAATTATAAATAATCACCAATATATTTAATGGTGGCAATGAATAATTAGCGGTATTATATATAATCACTGGAAAAATCACAATTACACTGGCATATCTTAATAGGGTTTAAAGAAGTTCTCGAAGTTTTATCATTTAGTCTAATGGAGCGAGTACTGTTATTTTACTTTTATTTTGGCGCGACATATTTTAAATCTTTTGTATTATCTTAAGGCGCCAGACACTATTCTAGACAGTGTATCATTATAATATTATTCCACTTCGGTAGTTAAAATAAATGGTACTTATTCCGGTATATTATACCGTCCAACTTTATCGCCAAATATGAATCGCCATTGGGTTGCTAAACCGCCAGCAATGGTGTAATCTGTTGATCTTTATCACCAAATTTAAATCCCTTCGCCAATGAGTTATTAAACCATTGGTGACTGTTGGCGAAGACGGTATAATACGTAAGTACCAAATAAATCAGCACAGCTGTAAGAACAGGTTTTTTTTTTGAAAAATATCACATATATTTCAGATCTTGAAGCTTTCAAACGAGCGGTGCGCGAAGGGTTAAAAATAACCATTTCACCAATAGATAAAGACTACCTTTTCGGGAAATTCATTCGGTCCTTCGAAGTAAAAACAATTGCTTAAAGTACCTTTAGATTAGATTTTGAAATCAAATAGAAACTCGTTTTCAAGAGTTTTTTTTTCCTTTAGAAACACGTACACACAAACGAAACATTTATTTCTTTATATTTGTGTTATTTCCGCTTTTCGGTCAAGTGCTTTCGGTTAGAAAATAAATACTTCCAAAAGAATGTTTCTTTTCGACCGAAAACTCCAATTCAAACCCTCAAGATTAAATATTTTTTAAGACATTTGTTCTTTAGGCGAAAGGTTTTTTTAAAAAAGGTACTGAAAATTGTATTTGTGTTTAAACTTTTATTTTAATGTTTCAGTTTCTTTTTGCTTTTTCTTGAAAACAGCAGTATGATGTTATAAATATTTTTTCCTTTGAATAAGAGTAATTTCAAAAGAGTGTAAAAATCAATACAAATCGCATTTTAAATTCAAACAAAAATCTATATATCAACTTTATTGTTGGGAGATTTCACTTTATATCTTAGGAAAGTTTACACAATAATAAAATTCTGCTTATATATATAAAAAAAGTTAACATTTCGTCATAATGGCTCTATGAATATTGAGACCTGGAGTTAAATATTGAAGAAATTTGTATTACTTTTATACTTTTCAAGAATTCCTTTATCTTATTTTACCTTTATTATGATATGCGAAGGGATTGATAATTGATGAAGGGCTAATATATTTTATAATAACTTTATCTGATTAAACACAATCTATTATTTTTACTATATTCATATATACTATAATAGTTGTTGTTGTTACTTATGGCTTTTGCCACATTGGACAAGCCCCCCGCCGATACAGCAGCAGATTTAAGCTGAAAGGTGCGTCACTTGTTTCTGAAGTAGCGTCAACTAAGGCCAAGAGTACGACTTAGCTAACTACAGTTGCTTGCAAAGACCCTTTTTACTGGGGGGGGGGCACATTCACGCATCTCACAGACAGCACACAAAAGAACAGCTATGCCCGAATCTGGTTTCGAAGCCGGGACTCCCAGAACACGAGGAAGACGCGCTACCTCTGCGGCAGAAAACCGGCGTATATAATAGTTGAAGCCCTTTCTATAATAAATGATACTGAGAGAAGGAAATAGAGTATTGCTACGTATCTATAATGTTACATTCCAGCACAGTTAGTTCCATAGTACGAAAGACCCTTTTACGATCATCTCTATCTTGTTTGCTGATTCGCTTGTTTGCTGATTCGTATGCTATAATTTGACAACCATTGGTAATTTTGAATGGCTTCACAACCATTTAGTGACAAATTTGAAGAATTTCGCGACAAGATAAATGGTATTATAATTTTCAAGAATTTTGATGATCGGACCAATAGGAGCCGTGTTATGTTGATTGGGTGAGAATCTTCTCTGCCCTGCTCAGGATACTATAAAAAATCCAATAGTCCAAGCCGAATTTATATATAATCTTATAGAGAGGCATATAGGGAGTCAACGACAAATTCGTTGGATCATCCTAGCAAAGCTCAATTAGTATTAGGAGCTCAAGCAATTATTAAGAATCAGTTCCTTGCTCCAAGTATAGGAGATATGTATTGAAGCTGTATCGAATCATATATGGAAAAGCCAGTCGAATAGTAGTGAGTCGGAAATTGCGTACAACCGAAGCGATAAGGCAATGGAGAATAACAGACCTTTGGAGAGTCCTTAGTGAATAGCTGCAGAGATTCCCTCCTCCTGCTGAGTTTGCCTGGCCATTCTTTATGCTGTGGTTGCTGTTTACTGTCGATTATTGCTTGTAAGTTATTGTTTGTTATAAATGTGAAAGTTTGTATTGCTTGTGTATGTTTCGAGTGAGTTTTGCCGTTTGTGCCTTCGTATTAAAAAACATCGTTACTTGCTATTGAGGTCTGTTTATTGCGTTCCCGTATAACCACTACAAGCTAACCTGAAGGACTTTATAGACTTGGAGGAACAATATCTTGTTTCAAATCAATAAGCCAATGCCAGAATACCAATTTGTTATTCAGAGAAAAATAATTCTTGAATTTATGATTAATATAAAATATCCTACTTCAAATTATTTTCCAAAATTTTTTTTCACTAATAATTATTCAAAATGGGAATAAAATACTAAACCGCATTTATGATGTATATTTATTTTTGATAAATATTTAAAATTTTCTTTCTTTTTTTATTTATTTATTTTGACTCATGGTATTGGAATTTTTTCCATTTCAAAATATCTTTGATTTATATGCAAAATCTGAAAACATCATTAAAATACCACGAAATAATATAAATGATTCTACAAATATTTTTCTATAAAGAGAATAAATTATCTGAATTCGATAAGCTCTTCTGCATTTTAATGAATGCCTATTCCCTTTCTGTTTAGTATTTTAAACTTATTAATTCTTATAAAAATGAATCCTGTTGTTTATTTAAGACGATAAAGAGGATAAATTTGAAACTAGAATTTGTTTGAAATTGCTCTTTATAAATAGCCGCAAGCACGTTTACAAAATGATCCTCAGAATAGTTAATTTCAATAATCAATAATAAAAACTGGAAATAATTGGCTGCATCTTTACGGAAGATACTTTGCTTATTGATATTGTTTGCATTTTAATCCTTATTAATTCCTGGAATTTTTTTAATTGCTGATTTTTATGAATGAATAAATGTACAAAATAAAATAATACAATGAATTAATTATTAAATTAATTATTAATTGTTAACAGTATTAAACCAACTGTTAATTTGATTAAAAATTCTCTCTTACTAATATTAAAATGCAAATGCGTGTTACCTATGATATTAAGATAAAAGTTTCTTTGTTAATAAAAGGATAATCTTGACACATCGGCTAATTTTTGAATCAATAGAGATGATCATATACTGCCTATCGAGAAAATGTTCTAAATGAAAAAATATGTATATTTTATGCTGTTTGAGTCATTAAATGTTCATATGTAATATTACACTATAAACTTTCTTGTTCCTAATGAACTTAATTAATGAAATATTTTACACATGCAAATAATATGGACCTTTTGACATTTCTAATAATAATAAAAACTTTGTTCGACTCTTTTTAACGACTAACACTGAACAAGGTGTGATTTTTCTTATATAAATATTTTGCACTAATTTAAAGCTTGTAATCTCGTATAATATATGCTAATTCAAAATGTCTTTAAGGGAATAGATAATTTGGTTGAAATAGAGAAATTGGAAATTTCACAATTCAGTCAGTGTTTGTTCGCAAATGAGTGACATTGTGTTTAAAATATTAAAATATTTTACTAACTATGACTAATGGCACCAATGTGATATATAACAGCTAACACCTTAAAAAAATTTTCAGATGAGCAATAATTGTTTCAAACAACATAGCATACTTCAATAGAACATGTAAAGAATTTTTTTTCTTTTAAATTTTCTGCCTGACTAACAATTTATAAACAGGTTATCGGGACTACAGTTTTTTATAAAATTTTGACGATATTAACTATTGTTTATGACGAATGCATTAGATTTCAAATATGAGTAAAGCAAGGCTTGCAAGGAAGTAATCAATTATAAAAAGATAATTATATGAATTATTAATAATTTATAAAAATCGAAAAATATAACGAAGTCAAATATTTAATTAAAACTTAAAGTAACTGAATATTTATTTTATTATTTAAAGAAAAGATGTTTTTTTCATTAATAAATAAAACTAAGTCACTGGTCTGTTATCAGTAATAATTTTTTTAAAGATCAAACTTTCTTTATAAAATAAGATTTCTACTTTATAATTGTAAAATTATTTGCTCTTATCACTAAAGAACTCTTTTTCAATCTTTAAATTTCATTTTTTCTTACTTTATTGACTTCAATGTTGGCGTAATGTCTAAAAAAATAAAATACAACATTTAACGGAGGGAAATTTTGAAAATGAACGTTTATCACACTTAGGTAAATTTATTTTGCTGAAAGAAATATTTTTCTGAAATCATAGCGAAAATAATATTATTATGTCTTAGGAAATTAATAGTTTTTTCAATGATAATATAACAGAAAAACACGAGGGTCTATTATTATGATATTAATTAGTTCTTTCAGAAATCATTTAAAGAAAGTAAATATTTCTTTTAATTGGTTTTTATTAATAAAACTTGGAGATATTTCTGTCTAAACGGCCTATTAACCTTTATTCTGTTAATAATGTCTGGGATATGACTATTACAGATTAACTAATAACAATTTCATTCGTATCGTCAGAGTAATTATGAAATGAAAAAAAAATAATAAAAAATTGATAGAGATATAAATAAATAACATTTAAAAGTTTTGCTTTCTTGCAGTTGAATCTTCTCTTTTCTGAAAGGTCATGTACACATAAATTACAATTAATCACTAAAACTCTATCGAAACTAGTAGTTATTCACTAACCCAAGAAAAAGCATTCCCAGGAGAAAAATAAAATAACTATACATTGCACACCTAGACTCATTTATCTTTTTTACAACTTGGAAAGAAAAATAATTTCATAAATAATTTATACAGGCTTGTAATAAACACACACACACACACACACACACACACACACACACACACACACACA
>JAOUZG010043210.1:440072-488607 GCA_026289955.1 Argiope argentata
CAGCCAGCGATTTTAAGTCAAGGGTAGGTGTGTTTCTTGTTTTGTAGTAGCGTCACCTATGGCCAAAAGTCCGTCTTATCTATTTATGCATTACATTCGCTTGCACAGCCAGCGATTTTAAGTCAAGGGTAGGTGTGTTTCTTGTTTTTCACTAGCACCACCTATGGCCAAGAGTACGTCTTAGCTATTCATGCATTACATTCGCTTGCACAACCCCTATTTACAAGTGGTACAAATTCTCACATCTCACAGATAAAACAGATAAAGAATAACTACGCCCTAACCGGGAGTCGAATGCATGACACCAGATCACGGATAAGATGCGCTACCTCTGTACCAGAACGTCGGCTTGGTGTATGTGATTGCGATAATTTAGTATAGTTAGATATATAAATTAAGGTACTGTATCTAGTAACTAAACATATAGTCTGTGTCGAATTCTGGAGGAAATTTGCGGGAAAGGAGGCTCTAATAATGTACATGTGGTTTCCGTCATTGTGTTGCTGAGTACAAAACATGTCATGCAGCCACACAACATGCGAAAGTATGAACCTCAAGCGATCACGTCGGAAGTCGAACAGAAATGACATTCAAATTTGTAGACTGTTGTGAACGTTGAATGTTTGCTTCATTTCCTCGTACAAAATTGAATATAACCTTCACTATATGTTCAAAGGACGCTAAATAAACAAATCAGAATATCAAAGGTATTACTTTATGGTCAAAGTATAAGAGATAATCGATGGGAGACCAATCTTGTTAATTTGAAAACATTCTCGTGACATTAGGGTTAAGTATACGTTTCGATCCCCTTGCATTTTGTGGTTCTAATCTAAGATAATACTAAAAAAATATAAAGAAAGTTCGATTTTTTTAGAAGTACAGATATATAAAATATTTGAACCTTCATTTAACCAAACTTGGTGTCAATAAATTCACAGATGCGTGTGTCTAAACAGTTTACATTTAGGGAGGTCATACAAAGTACACAAAAATTTTATACCTTCCAAAATATTCAATACGTTGAAAAATATTTATGTCCTCTAAATAAATTAATTTTCTATTTAATGCTGTCATTTTGTAAATGGCGTTTTTGCAAACAATTTCAGTCGACGGGTAGCGAATATCTTTTTTACTTCAGTGGCAATTGCCTGCTGACGTGTGTTGTACGTCGCTGGCCATTCTGTCACAAAAACACCTCGATATGAGTGGCACATCCTTCCACCACTAGTGATTGAAAGAAAATTCAAAAGACAAGAGAAGCATTTCGAATTACTATTTAATTCGAATTCTAAATATCTGAATCGGGAACATTCTTTTGTTAACTTAGAATCATGATCAATAATTAAAGCATTAGTAATGGATATAGTTGATTTTCAATCAGGCTTAAAATATTGACATAAAAAACATCTTTAATACTTAAAATTTAATTTGACCACTTATCTTTTTCCTCTTAAATAATTAGATAATACACTTATATTTCGTAATAATTCAAATAATGGCATCTATGCGTGTAAATAATAAATAGAGATATATTCATTACTTACTTGAAATTCTTGTATATAAATAATAATGTCTATTGAACAATTGATTTTATCTTAAAACGAAAGTTTTTAAAAAATAATTTGACGATAATTTTTAAAATTCGATAATTTTGCTTTGCCTTTTGAAATAAGATCCTTTTATGATAGCGGCTAAAATAGGGTAATTTGACGATAGCTTTTAAAATACGATAATTAAACAATAGCTTTTGAAATTTGATAATTTGAAGATAGCTTTTAAAATTTGATAGTTCGAAGATAGTTTTTTGTTGTTGTTGTTGTTACTAATGGCACTTGCCATGGACAAGTGCGCTATTGGCCGTCAGCCGATTTTAAGCCAATGAGCGTCTCTAGTTGTGGAAATAGCGCCAACTAGGGCCAAGAGTACGACTTAGCTACACACGCATAACATTCACTTGCACAACCCATCTTTACAGGGGGGGGGGAGGAAGCATTCATACACTTTGCAGATAGTATACAGAAGAACAACCCTGCCCTAACTGGGAGTCGAACCCAGGACGTCTAGAATCATAAGGAGGTGCTGCCTCTGTGCCAGGATGCCTGTCAAAATAGGTTTTAAAATGCGTTTAAAATACGATAATTAAACGATAGCTTTTGAAATTTGATAATTTGGAGATAGCTTTTAAAGTATTATAAATTGACGCTAGCTTTTAAAAGCGATAATTCGATAATTAATGGCGACATTTGAATAACAGTTAAATGATTAAATGTGAAACATGAAATGCACGACCAGAAGAAGTATTTCAATACAATGAAATTTTATTTTTCTTAGTCTTGTAATTCTTTCATGATCAAGACTACAGTTTACGTTTCTCTTCAACAACCGCAATCCAAAGGCTAGAAAAGCTGCTCCCATTTCCAAATCTGTTTCCCTTTCAGAGTTAAAGTCCGGTTCTCTTTGTGTTTTTCAAACCGGAACGGACACTCACTTCTCCCTTTGTGTGCATCGATGTAAAGGACTTCAAGGACAGGTCGTCAGCACTTGTTGGACTGCTCCGAAGTGAAGGGAAATGATTCAAATTATGTTATTAAAGTCTGATAGAGTCAAAATTAATTCGATAAACTGTATTTGTGTTAGCAGAGTGCTTATATCTTTCTCAAAATGTTACAAACACAATATTAAGGCACTTCAACTGGCATGTAGCCATAGGAAAATTTTTCATTCATTAAATTTCTATATAACGAAATTATCTGCAGAATTGGGGCTTTTATTGGCATTTACGAGCAATTCAAGCGCCATTATTTGAAAATCAATTTCTATCTAATGGAATTGTATTTGCATATTCAGATCATTCGTTTCTTTCTCATGGTGCACTGAACACAATATTAAGACACTTCTAAGGTCTGATAGTGAAAAATTAATTTGAAAAATTATTTGTATTAGCAGAATATTTGTTTCCTTCTCCTGATGTGGTAAACACATTATTATAACATTTCATCTGGGATGTAAACGTAAAAAATCTCCATTCTATGAATTTCTGTTTATCGAAGTTATCAAACCAATACTAAGACTATATGGCATGTAGCTCTTAATGGATCATTCCATGAATTTTTGCTTAAAAATTATCTTCAAAATCATGACTTTAACCGGCATTTATATGCTATTTAATCCTCGTTATAAGAAAATTGTATTTATATTATTAGCGAAGCATTTGTTTCTTTCTCATGATGTCATAAACACAATATTAAGATATTTCGTCCTGCATGTAATAGTAGGAGAAAATTCATGCTGTTAATTTATAATTAACGAAACTATCTTCAGAAATGCGACTTTAATCGACATTTACATGCAATGTATTCTCCCTTATATAAAAGATAATTTCTATTTAACGAAATTGTATTTGTAATAAAAGAGTATTTGTTTCTTTCTCACAATGCGAAAAACAATAAAGATATTAGCTGGCATGTAGTTACAGAAGAATCTTCTTTCAATGAATTTTTATTTAACGAAATTTTCTGCAGATTTGGGATTTTGATCGACATTTGCATGCAATTTACTCTCCATTATATTAACAATCCTTTTTATTTAACGAAATTGTATTTGTATTGCCAGAGCATTTGTTGCTTTCTTATGCTACTATAAATATAATATTAAGACACTTCATCTGGCATGCAACAAGAAGAATAGAGAAGAATCTTCACTCTGTTTAACGAATTATCTGCAGAATTGGGATTTTGTTCGTTATTTACTTGCAATTTTCTTTCCATTTTATGAAAGTTAATTTCTATTTAACGAAATTGTATTTGTATTAGCAAAACGTTAGTTTCTTTCTCATGATATAATAACTCAGAATTAAGACCTTTCATCTGACATGTAGCTATAGAATTCGACGAATTTCTGTTTAACGAAATCATCTGCAAAATTGGACTTTGATCGGAATTTACAAACAATTCAATCTCCATTATGCAAAAGTTAATTCCTATTTAATTAATTTGTATCAGCAGAGTATTTGTTTCTTTCTCAAAATGTGAGAAATACAACTTTAAAACACTTCATCTGGCATATAATTATAGAAGAATTTTCATTCAATGAATTTATATTTAACCGAATTATCTGCAAAATCGCGACTTTACTGAACATTTACATGCAATTTTCTCTCCATTATACGAAAATTAATTTCTATTTAACGAATTTTTGACTTTCATGGCTTTTCATTTGGCGCAATAAAATGGAATGCTATAACCTCATGTGTCCTTAGTCTATAACGAAAAGTAGAAGGTATTTTGGAGATTGGATGTTATCAGAAACTTGACATTTTGTAAAGTAATATGAAAGCAATGTATTAAATGGTGAAGATGACAATAAGGTTTTTAAAAAGTTTTGTAAAAATCGAGATTAATAGTCTCCGAAGCAATTAAAAATTATAGTTTCAAGAAAATGTTGTAAATAACGTGTTTAAATATTTACAAAAATAATGAATATTTTTATTAGAAAATATGTTCTTTATATTAAACTTGTTAATTGTATAATTAAAAAAGGATTAAGGGTATGTGTTAAAGTTATTAAATGGATGCGTGAATTTCAATTATTTTTTTCGTCTCCGATTTTAATTAAAAATCTCTATTCAACGAATTTTTATTTTAACGAAATTTTAAAGTGGAACATTGAGAATTATTAAACAGAGACTCGGCTGTCTCTGTTTAGGTTTCAATTATGCTACTGATTAACTTTAACAACCAGCTGTTTCACCGTGATTAATGGTTAGAATTTATAGAATTTTAGATAAATCTTTTATATGTATCTAAAATTTAATGGCTTTCTCAAAACATCGCTTTTTAACTTCAAGTTTCATTAGACACGTAACTTAAGCTACCTCAGAAGCCTAATATTGTTTCGTTTATTGTGTTACATGCTCTTCTAATTTTCCGACATATGATCTAAAATTTTGTCCAAATGAAACGGGAAATGATTAAATTTCAAATAATCCTCTAACTTGGTTGATGTGCCGAAACATGCTCATAAAAATATTTTATTCAAACAAAACAGGCCTCATTTACCTTATTAAAAAACTAAACTGGCTGTATTATATTTATAAGAATTATAAGAATTATTTATAAGGATTATATTTATATTTATAATAAAAACTGGCTGGATTATATTTATAAGAACTCATCTTGGTTTATTCTTGAATATAAGCTTAAATTGTGATAATTATAAAAATTCACAAATTTTATTATAAAGATGCTTAAAAATTAATTAAACCCATACTAGAAGGCCTAATTTTTATATTTTGACTGTAAACAATGCAAGAAAAAACACAAACGAACTATTTTTAGACAGAATAAAAATTTTATTAATTTACTTATGGTAATCAAATTCCTTACCATAAATATAAATAAAATATTTTTAAACTTATTGAAAATCCTTTTAGCACCAAATAAATTTATAGTTACAAAAATGTGTAACAATTAAATTTATATAATTAAAAAACACATTTTAAAATTTTACCATCATGTAAAATTATGTTTTGTATTATTATATTTTCATAATTCGTATGGTAAATATTAAAAGAAACATTAATTTTTGATTACTTAAAATTCTAATTAAAACAAATATATATATATATATATCACCAAATTATACATTTTTCAAAATCAAAGTATTTGGCCCTAGTATTATTAGATTAGTATTAATTCTAGAGATAGATTATTATTATAATTAGTAAATATATAGTTTATTCTACGCGAAGGTATTTGAATATTTGTTTCCAAGAAAATTTGATATTTGCTTGAGAATGAAATTAACTTCATCTTTAAAAAATAATCAGTGGAAATATTCTATCCTAATTTTCTCGCATTCCTTTCGTATTTTTAGCTTTGTGTTAATTTCTTGGTAAATCCTGTTTGCGACAAGACGTGATCTATTTTCTATTTACCTTCACCATTTTCATTTAGAGTGAAAAAAAAAAACGTTTGCCTTTTGAACTTGTAAAGAAGTTTACGACCCCATTCCATTAGCCAACATTTTGCACTTTAACTCTTTCTGGCCATTTAAGAAAACCATATTCATTAGAACGTCACAGATACAAAAGAGTTCTTAGTAATCTGGCATTGAAAAAAGAATCATTAGCATGATTAAAATCGTAACAAATAATGAAATCTAACTCTTGTAGAAGAAAAAAAATCATATCGATTTTCTTCTTGAAAATTTTAATATTACTCACATCTTGTGAATGATACATCTCAATTCTTATTCGGTGTCACATTTTGTTATAATTATTTTCATCTTCTCATTTTTATCTTTTAAAGGAGGTTATGTAAGATTTTGTATTTTTAATCATATTGAATATTACCACTTTATTTATTCAGAATTTCTTGTAATCAAGATACTACCTATTTATCTTTTTTAACATTGTAGACAATTTTTTGTATTGGCATATTCCTTGCAATTCGTCTACCTCTACGAAATTAATTAAAATGTTATACATCTCCATCATTTTCTTCTAATAATGTTCACTTATTTTTATCACCCCGTTTAAGAGACAGATAAACTCTTGAAATGAGAGTGCAGAATGGTGTTAAGACGTTAAATTATTGTATTATATAATATACTGTGATATATAATATTAAGATATGTAAAGATATATAAAATATATCTTTATATTTTTTGGATCTTCTCTCATTCGAGGGCTTAATCCACGTTTTTGCTCGAGTCAACAATTGTGGGAGGAAAATTCATATTCAAATATATCATTTTAGCTTAGGACGCTTTTTAGATATATCATTCATATATTTGAATACACTAAAATATTTTTCGAGGCATTTGTTCAAAATGTGATACATGCTTTTTTAATTCTGATAATAGAAGCACAAGTAAAACTCAATAGAACGAATATTTTGGATTATTTTTTAGTTTATTTATATTAATGTGCCATTTTAAAGCAACATTAAGGATATTTTGGGACGGATCTCGTCAATTTTAACCGCGTCAGATGACAAGAACAACACCTGAGTTGGCACCTTTCTCTCCACATCACTTCATACCAGCAGGAGGGCATTAGATTATAGAATTATATTATTTACATTGTGCAACAATGGGATAGTCCCGCTGATATCAGAAACTTTATCATTGTAGAATTTTAAATAAAATTTGTTAGATGTCTATAGCTTTCTACACAATGATCGAGTTAATAAATTTCATTCGTCTAGCTCGTTCCGTTTTTGAATCCCATTTTTAAATATAAACGTATTTCTGAGTTGGAGGAACCTACATTTCCCTCAACAATTTGATAAGTACAATAATTACTCTTTGTATATTTCATACACGAGAAAGTAAAAAGCATCTAAATGATGCTTTGTATCATATAAAATGCAAGATATATTATAATTAAATTTAATATACAGAACAAATAAAATTGTCTATTTCTAGCATCTTTACAAAGTATATTATATAGCTAATTTCAAACTAATTTATATGATTATGAGATTAAATACAAAACTATCTAACATTAAGTACAGAAAAGTTTAAATGCATGGAAAATAGTATAAAATATAAACACCATGAATTTTAGCAATAAAAACATAGCTAATATATGCTTAAAAAATGAAAGGAATTTTTTCTGGACGGTCATTCAACGAAGGAATTCCACGTAAGAGTCATTACCTCGTGATAACTCTGATTGCAATTCTTATCTCTTTCCTGGTAAGAATAATTTTAATTGCTTAGCTGTCAAAATACCCGGAAAATGTTGTTTTTAAATATATGATTGCCGTCATCATGACTTTTTGTTTCTCTTGACAACACTTTATAGATTTTTACAATAAACTATTTTTTGTGTTTTTAAAATGAATATATAATAATGATTGCTTTTCCAATTAATAAATAGCATTGAAATTTTTTTAAATGTTTACTGAAGAACGTAAAATATTAATTGTTGATTATATTTTTGGATTTATATATTTTTCTCGTTCATAACTGCATTTTAGTAATATAATATTTATAAATCGAATAATGAATGCAAATTGCTTGATGAATTGTGCGAAATACAAGATGCAAAAATCACCTCCAATTCCCTACAGAATCCAGTGATGCTATATGATTATTTCTTGATTTGTAGGTTTATACTTAATAAAAAAATTCACGCATTCTTAGTATAAAGATAGATTAGTAATCGCCGAAAAATTCGAACACCACATCTTGGTCAGTTTCAAAATTTTAGACATTCTTAGTTCGAAAAGCACATTTTTGAAAGAAAAAAAAATGCCCGTCTATCTCTTCCCTGTGATAAAAATAACTCAAAAATAATTTGATCTAGATAGATGAAATTTGGTTTATAGTCTTTATACTAAATCTGAATATTTCAGTTGTATTTTAAGCAAAATTCACTTAGAGGAGGTCTATCCGGCTGTCCGAATATAAGTTAACACGATAACTATAATACGAAACTCAACATGATAAATAAAAAGAGGGTCTGGGTAGCCTGATTGGCAGAGCGCTGGACTGGTACTCCTTAGGTTGCGAGTTCGAAACTCACCGGCCCAAAGATTCCCCGAGTGTGAGGCAGCTGGCGATCGTTAAATCTGTCGTAGTAGCAAAGTCCTCCAAGTCGAGAGTAATACCACCAATGGTTCAGAAGTGGTCTTTTTCTGTTCCAGGTCTAAATTACGATCTGAGATGAGTGGATGAGTATGCGTGAATGCAGTCCGCTCCCTAAAAAGGGTTTTGACATGTGTGTAGCTAAGACTTACTCTTGGCCCTAGATGGCGCTACTTCTAAAAACAAAGAGACGTGTTTCTTACACTACTGATCGTATCAGCGCGAGCTTGTCCATGGTAAATGTCATTAGTAACAATAACAACACAAAACGAAAAGAGCTAGATAGATAAAATTTGGTACATGGATTTTATATCTATAACTTAAATGCCTTTCGAATTTTGAGCCAAATCCAACAAGGGATTGACTGTCTGTTGGACTGTACTTTCGGAAATATTTAGACATGATAACTTAAAGATTCAGTGACTTAAACGTTTGAAATTTGATATGGGATTTTGTAATGAGAATTTTAGTTTTAAGTTACAGTTTTGTTACAATCGGTTGGAAAAATATTTCTAAAACCTAAATTCGATTTTCGAATGCTATTAACCACCTGCCAAAAGTTGTACGCCAGTGCTTTGCAAGAACGTCTGAGTTTTGATAGTTGTTAAAACCAAAAATTGTTAACTTATTTTTCCTCAGTGTCTTTGAAGTTAGTAACAAACAAAACCATTTTTTACATCTTTTTAAAATACAAGAACGGAGCTTTTAAGGTATCTATGCATTTTTCAATAATTTAGCAAATTTTCATAATATTTTTTTTATGATTTCATTGTTTTGCTTTTACATTTGCATTTATACGCATTCCGATGATATTAAATATATTGTTATGTGTATGATATCGTTGCTATATTTTATAGCACATTTTTAAATAAATTATTATGTAATAATATATCTTAATCTAGTTAAAATCGTAAATAACTTCCTTTTACCTTAATTTAACTCACATTAATTTCATTTAAAAATATTCTCTTATTTCCTTATCTAATTCCGACTTTTTGTTTTTATTAATTCTACATGCGCTCGATAAAATTACTAGTCTCAGCATTTTTTCAATCTCCAAGTAAGGGGATAAAAATCCTAAATGCTACAACTTTCTTTTAATGATACCTACATTTATCTTTCTAAAGATTACACGTGTCAAAAAATAACTATTAAAATTTCATAGTAAAATCACTAATGAGATTTTTTTTTGTTTCATTGGCATGTATCTCGATGTAGACGGTCTTCAGTTATATCATAGCTTATTTCACATATTATGCCTCCCTCCTTTAGTGAAATAAAGTGAAGTTAATTTTTCAAAAAATTCTTCACTTGGTCCATGCAACTGCTAAAATATGTTTACATACACTTACACATACACATGCACGAACATACACACTCACACGTATACACATACACATGCACGGATACACACACTCACACTCATACACACACTCACACGCATACACGCACACACGCACGGATACACACACTCATACACATGCATACAAACACACACAAAAACATAAGTTCTTAAAACATCATAACATGATGTTTTAAATAAGAAATTCGATTTGACAAATAAATAATTCGATTTGACTTATATTATTTTATATGTAATTTAAGCGCTAATTAGGTTCTTGTATATTCGTTATCGATTTCTTTTAAAGATTTGTACTTCCATTTTTTTCTGGGATTTTAGAATATCGTCTGTTTTAAACAAGAAATTCGGGTCTTTTTTACGCGAGTATGCAATTTTGACTCTGATTACGTACTTGTTTGTGTTCTATTGATTTGCTTTACAGACTTTTACTTGTATTTGTTTCCGTGAATTTAGAAAATCGTCTATTTTAAATTAGGAACAATTAGATTCTTAAATCATCAACCACATTCAAAAGCAATTTTTCCTTCTTCAATGATATTTTCCTTCTAAAGATGTTACTAATGGCTGACTTCACGTACCTAATTCGCTATTTAGCTGAACTATTCTAACTCTAATATCTTTGGTGCGTGATTTTGATTCGAAAAAGAAAAGACTCTATTCATGAATCATTTCAAATGTATTAAAATTGTTTTATTGAATGTATCAAAAAAGATATATATATATATATATATATATATATATATATATATATATATATATATATATATAATATTAAAAAACTTAAAACATTAAAAAATATATTAAAAAGGTAAAATTTATTTAAAGTTTTTAAAAAAATTAATATCATTAATGTAATTAAACTTCAAGAAAGCATCTTAAATAAGTTCTTAAACGAAATGTTTATTATTATTATTATTCTATTTATTTTACACTATATGCTGCGATAAATCTCCAATGAAGAGAAGAATTTGATATGTTAGAATTCTAGGCTGTTTTAAGAAGCAATTTTCTTAGATATTAAATTAATTAGAACTTTTTTGCGAATAAAAAGAAATTAAATAAAATTTTCTTCATTATTTTTGATGGAATTTTAGATTAATTTAATACTTTTATTCTACATTTAAAAAAAGCTTATGAACCAATAAGTGGCATTTTAATTTTGCCCACAGGTCTCTAAACTTGAGGAAAATTTTTGAGGCCCCTTATAATTTTTCTCATCTTGATTTTTTTTTGTTAACTTTAGAACAACTAAACTTGATTTTTTTTTATTTAGAAAAAACAAATGCATGAAATTAAAATAAAAAAAAACCAATCAAATTTTAGAAAGCATTTCTGATGTTTTAAAATCCGTTTGTAGAGACTTGTAAATGTTATAACTTTATTTTTGGATTACAACTCACAACTATTCTCGTCAAACGATGTCTTTATACATAAAAGAAAATAACTTTTAAATATTTTACTAATTTATTTGAATTACCTTTTGAAATCAAATTCTTTTACCTAGGATATATATTGAAAAAAAAATTTTGATTATAAAGGGCGACTAAATATTTTAATGATATGTCTCAATATTCTTTACTTAAAAAATGATTAAATGAGAATTAAATCAAAATCAATTAAAAATGAATGATTTTTTAGTTTGGGGGTGGGGAGGAGGTCCTCAAAACATTCAGTGTTGCATCAAACTCGATTCGACCTTGCTTGTTAGTAACGTCAGTGAACACATTTCTGCACGGCCAACTTCCCGAACCGAAATTCACTGTATCCGGTCACTTAAGCCTCATCCGCAGCCACTCGAAGGCGCGCTTCCCGTCGCTTTCGCGTTCGAATCTCGCGCCGCGCCAAAAGTTCCCCCTCCGGCAGCCACGGAGTCATCCTCCCGCGCGCATGGGGTGCACCCCAGTACACGTGACACCCGATGCGGCGATGCTATCGATTCCCCCTGTTCCGGAGATTCGTCAGTCGGCCCTCGCTTCCGGCCGAGGCAGAACACACGAACACCTGTCGATCACTAACCACCTGCCAAAGCGGCATGCAGCGACGTCACCTCCTCCTGCCACAGGCCCTGCCGCCCAGGAGGCACTCCTGGATATGCGGGTAAGTTGCATTTTGGCGGTGCACCCACGTGACCGCTCACTTTTGTTTTCCTCCTACTGGGACGGCCCACGCTCGCTTTGTTTTGGAAATTCAGGAAGAAAAAGAAGGGAAAAATAATGTTACTTTGAAAAAGTTTGAAATTATAAAATTGGTATTTATGTTTAAAAAGTTTCTTTTCTTTTCTTTTTCCCCCTTTTTTTTCTTTTTTTAGTTTTACTTATTTTATTTACTTACTTTATTTTTTGCTGGATTTATTCTTTAGTTAAATGGAATAAAGTCCAAGAAATTTTTAGTTTGAAAGTATCGAAAATAAGCGCCCACAAGTGCTTTTTTTAAAAGAAATTTTATGTGCGCAATAATTCAGAAAAACAAAACAAAACAAAAATATAGAATTATGGCAGAACAGTAATATTTAAGAAAAATAAATACATTAGCTATAAATTTTTTTAAAAAAAAAAAGTACGGAAAGAAAATGTATATATCTTTTTCAAAATAAGTCTAAGTTAAATAATAGTTATAAGTTATTATAACAAGCAAAATAAGTGTAAGTTAAATAATAATTGTAAGTTATTATAACGAGCAAAATAATTGTAAGTTAAATAATACTTGTAAGTTATTATAACAAAAAATAAATGTAGGTTAAATAATAATTGTAAGTTCTTATAACAATCAAAATAGGTGTAAGTTAAAGAACAACAAAAAATTACGAATGCATAAAAATATTTTTATTTCTCAAATATTCATAAGTGATAATTCCTTTAAAATACGAGATTAACAAAAGATTGGTGAATAACTATATATGCTGATATGACAAGTTTTTCACGTGTATAGAACAGCAGAATGTTTATATTTAAATTTGCATTTTAATTAATCTAATAACTCTGTCAAAGGACAAATGCACGATTTTATATGGATAGAAATGACAAATATATCCAAAAAAATGCATAATCTAATTATGTATTTAAATTAATTCCTAGTTCAAAAAGTTAAATTCGTTTAGCATGTAAAATAATTCGAAAATAATAATTATCAGCAAAATAATTATTTTTTATAACTTGTGTCTTTATTTTTAAATAATTATCTTTTTGTTCTTAAAATTTTATCATTCAACTAAAAAGTAAAGGAACTTTCTTAGAAATCGCCAGTATGATGCTATTGTTTATAGTAAAAGTTTCCTAAGTTTTATTATTTTTTAAATTACATATATTATTCTTTGTCACTATGAGCTATCAGTTCCAAAATTATAAAATCATAACTTTTATTAAGTATTGAGATTTTATTGTCTGAGATGGTTAGTAAAAGAAATGGATTTATTTACTGTTTTTAGTATAACTTTTGAAATGGTTTAATTATTTATTTTTGAAGCAAAAGAGAAAAAAAAACTCATATTATGGATATACTTATCATCAAGTAACTGTTGCATTTTATCGAATCTGCTCTTTTTAGGAGATTAAATGGATTAAATTTATCTTTTCAACAACCATACATTGCTTTATAGTGGAAAGTTTGAAGGAAACAAAAATATAAAGAAGAAAAAAAAAAGGAAGGGGAAAAAAAGCGACAAACGATTTATATGATAAACCTGCAATCCTATACTTATTTTTAATATAAATATTTAACTATGCTCGTTGGAAAGAAAAATTAAAAATATAAAAACAAATTTTTGGTTTTTTTTTTCCTTTAGAGAATCTTTGCGAATAAACTTTTTACTGGTTGTTAAATGAATAGTTTTAAAAAATCTTTTTTTATTTATTTTTATTTTTATTACATTTTAATGAATTAATGTAAAATATATCAGTAAAAAAATTAATAGATAAGTTTAACTTACTAAACTTATAAACTTCGTATGAATAATAAATGTAGCAATTCTATAAAAACAGGTATTGAAGTTACTCTTTATCGTGTTGCTTGTGTAGTTAAAATATTGCAACATAGCAGTTCTTTTAATTATATTACTGTAATTGATATTTCAGAAAATTATTAAAATGGAAACGATTAAAATAAATAAGGAAAATGATTAAAATAAATAAATAATGTGAAATGAAAACGATTATATAAAATAGTAAATGAAAACGATTATTAATAATTAATAATAAATGAAAACGATTAAAATAAATAAATAAACTTTGTTAAATGACCCTCACGTCAAAAAAATAAATAAAAAAAATTTAAGTCAATAATAAAAACTTCATTTACGAAGTTAAAACGAGAAATCAGCTATAATAAATGTGCACTATAAGTCTTTTATTTAAAAAAAACAAATGCTTTTTCGTTATCAAGTCATAAGCAAACAAATTTTTCTGAATAATAGGAAAATAATATAATTCATCAAAACTTTTCAAAAATTTTGCAATTAAAAAAAATGGAAAAATTGCATTAACTTCAGATTTTCCATTACGCTTTAAAATATATAATGCAAAATTATTTTTCAAGTTTTTTTTATACTAGATATTTTAATCCTATTCAATATGTTGCATGATTAAGAACTTTAGCAATGCAATTTTTGTTGAATTCAGAATTATATTACATTTAAAAACAGCAAAAGTCATTTAAATAATAATGCCTAAAATTTCTAACGTAAAAAAAACCCATAAATGATTTATTTGTGAAAATATGAACTTATGCAGCACAGAAAATATGTTTCAGAATTATAAGTAAAAATGTAATATGCACTAAATATTTAAATATGTATATGGAATTTCATCCTGCGAATCATAATTAAATTGTTTATGCAACAGTATTAATAAAAGATTCTTTTATTAAATTACATCTAAAAATGATTTAAAACCGAAAAAAAATTCTGGGTTTTTTTTTTGCAATCTTTTCATAAAAGATTCAATTAAAAAATTAAATTTGCAAAGTGCTTATTTAAAATTTTTGTTTTTAATTAAAAATTAATTAAATTTATCCAGTGAATCCTTGATATTTTTCTCCAAAACCATCGTGGATCTGCTGACATTGACTATCTCTTCTTTATTATACTTATGGAAATGAAATCTTTTAGACTTCCGATGTGCGTGCAGCTAAAAAAATTTTTCCCCAGCTGCCCTGGGCAAACCTTTCTTCACACGAAAGAGTTCCACAAATTCATCTCTTGGCTTTATTTCATCAGGAGCTAAAGCAGCTGTAGAAAAATACCGTCTTAAGGAACGGATATCTGTTACGCATTTACGCAGAAGTCAAAACACCCTCATTATAGCAGTAAATTTAACTAGTTTTTTAAACTTAACCCAACAAAACGATTAAAACATTCTTTCCAAAGATATATGCTCGCAGGGGGTTTCTAAAATCAGGAGAAAAACTTCAAGAATAGGCCAGTCACGCAGAAACGAATCATTTTTTAATACAGCCTGAGGTTGTGTGTACGTAAATGTGATCACTGAAGAATCCCTATCTGTCAGTGAATTGGGAGAAAATTATAAATATATTTTATAGATATCATTTTTTGATTGCAAATATTTTAACTATGTGGAAAATTACAGTTTAAGCCTCCCACATTTCAATGATAAAATTTCGAAAACTTTAAATGACAATATCCTGTTGTTCCTTTTCTTTTTTTAAATAGCAGTTTTTACGATGAAAAGACCAAAAAGAGTATTAAACTGTCCTGCAGCTTAAAATATTCTAATGCTAATCAGGGGCTTAAAAAAGGGAGTAAATACAATTGGTAAGGAGAGAAAAATGACTCATGCGTCATATATTTTCTTCGTACGTTCAAAATATCGCCGGGTATGAGATCAGACTTGATATGTCATCTAAAGCTTTCTATTATCAAGCTGCGATCAGATTAATATAAGGCAGGCACTGTAACAATGACAAGTAGTGAGAAGGCAAATATTTAATTATGGTTTGCAAATTTTCTCCGCATGCTCAAAATGTCGACGGGTATGAGATCAGGACATATATGTTATCTAACTCTTTTTATTATAAAATTATGATCAGATTAACATAAAGGACGCATTGGAACAATTGCTGTTGCTGCCATACCTCCGCTGCAGCAGCCCTAACGGGAACTGTGGTTGAATCCGAAGGGCCATCACTGGCCAAGGTATAACCTTTCGCGCAGGAAGTATGTCCCGTAATCGATGGGAGGGGCCTAATTTTCATCTACTAAGGACCCTTCAGGCTGGTGAGATCCAACCACAATAATAGAAGAATCTCTTCCTCATTTCGAGGTACCCCCCCCACCCCAACCTCTCGTGGGGACGAGACAAGGGAGAAGCACAATCGTGGCTTCGGGTTCTTTCTGAACAATGAATCCTTAAATTGGTTAAAATTAACTGTTAACAAAAATGGTTTCGATTGGACACTTTTCTTCCAAATGCTGGTTCAATTTATACAGACTTTTGTATTTAGAATTTTCTTGTTCTACTGTAAAAAATGCATCTTCTGTATGCCTTACTTTCGTAGTCTGGAAACTTTCTGTATAGTATTGTGATTTAATATAGTTGTTGTAATAATAAGGTATTTCTATAAGCTCATTAACTGTAACAATCCAGTAATTAATTTCAATTTCCTTCAAAATTTCTTTGCATCTGATCTTTCATATATTGTATCTGACTCTTTCG
This sequence comes from Argiope argentata, assembly GCA_026289955.1. Classification (NCBI taxonomy): domain Eukaryota; kingdom Metazoa; phylum Arthropoda; class Arachnida; order Araneae; family Araneidae; genus Argiope; species Argiope argentata. The sequence goes on from JAOUZG010043210.1 coordinate 456,699, forward strand.
GTATTATATTTTTGAATTTGGTATTAAATGAATTGAGAAAAAAACGCATACAAATGAAATAAAAAATGTATCAAATAAAAAAAAAGTTATAAAAACTGGAGGAATATGTTTATTGGGTGAAAACAAGAAGGGGTGAATGCAAAATCGGTACAAAGCAAAAATCTACTAATCCAGATTATATTTTGTATATTTTGTTCAAAATTTTACAAACACATCTATAATTTTTTCCCTAGTTTCTGAATTGAGAAATAAACTGTATTTGTACATCAATCTTTAAATACTAAGAATCAATAGATAAATAACGAAAAGTTTACTTTTATCGAATTATGAAGGATTAAAACAATTATAACTTCTTTTACTATGGGGAGATAGTTTATTCTATAATTCGGGCTTGTTTAGTTTAATTATATTAACGTCTCGTTATAAATCGACACTAGGGCTTTTTTTGGGCTATTTTGGGTCGAAACTCGTAATTTTGAACCATGGTCAGATGAAGAGAACTACACCTGAGCTGGCATTCCATCTCCCCACCATACCAGTGGGCGAACGTTTTTACCATTCAGGAGCTGCAAACATATTTAAAAATTCACCAAATTTCACCAAGAAATAGGAATTCGTCTTTAATTTATGAAGTGTTTGATATAATAATGTCATAAAATTTAAAATTGGAGCAAATAGCATTTACAAATAGAAAACAGCATTAAAATTCTAATTTTACAGATATAAAAATTAACTTCTCAAATTAATTCTAAGTTCACGTCTTAAATTACTAACATAGATGAAAAATGCAAACGATTTCATAAGTTATATCACTGATTCTCAACCCTCCCGAAAGCACACGGTTAGATAATACCGAATGAAGGTACTAACTCAAAAACTCTGGCAGAAACTGTGATTGATTCCTAAAGGCCATCACCGATCACGATACAATCTTTCCCTAAGGAATTACGTCTTGTCATCGATGTGAAGAGCCAGACTCCAAATTTTTCATGTACTCTCCTGGGTGGCGAGATACAATTACCATGCTGGAAGCATCTCATCCTCATTTCGAGAAGCCTCCAAGAAGTATATATATATATATATATATATATAATCTTCACGAAAGATTTTTTCAACTTATTTACCTACAATAAGCAAACAATATAGATATTAGTGTTTGTTTCGGTTCATTTTTGATGCACAGTATACTTTTCTTATTTTCATGTCAGAACATAATGTTGTTTTGGGGATGAAGTTTTTAGCGCCAACAAAAATCGGTAGGCGGAAAATTAAAATTTTATTATCTGCACGAGTACCTATAAAAAAAATCAAATTTTAATGACGTGTTGCCATTGCATTTACAAAAGCCCAGATTAAAGAAATAATTTAATGACTACAGCAAATAAAACCTGGAAAATTATCATTTTGAGCTCGTGATTATATGAAATGAAACAAATAAGAAATGATATATTTATTTAAACGATAAATGCGAAACAAAGCTTGTTGGATCGTTTGCAATACTAAAGGGACTCGTTCAATGAAAAATTAAAATGAATAAAAATATAATTTAACTTTTACGAGCAGGTGGTGCTTGGCCGTTCAAGAAATGATATTCTGACATTATACATATAAATACAAATAGCAGATGTCATTTTAATCTTTTATTTTTAATATTATTTCATTATTTTTCACTTACATTATATTTTATAATGCGTAATACTGGATAAGGTATAGCTGAGGCAAGCATTATCATACAATAAAAAAAGAATTTTAAACCATGAAGCTATTAGATGTAGCACGATTTTTTCTGTTTATATTGTGTAATTTCGATTAAAGCGATGAAAAAGCAATAGAAATTACCAGCAGCAAAGAATTTTGCGGTTTCATTCGTCGATGGCGGTATTGATTCTGCGGTCAAAAGTCATCATCGGAAAGTATCGTGAAACTATAATTGAGAAACTTGTCAGATCGTCAGAAATCGATCTACTTTTTATTTTCTTTCTTTTTTACGGATAATCGTTTTCAATTCAGAAACGGCGCGTCGGAAAGTATTTGTTTTTGCTTTGTGGGGTTATTATTTATTGTTCAAGGTTTACCAAAACAACATCATTAGAAAACAACGATTTTGCCAAAAATATTGAAAACTTAATTGGAATATTTTCACGTCTCGAATTTTCTGATAACGACATTTATTAGAAAAATTTTAAAAACTATACTTCTGGTATTAAGATTGTGAATTTCATGTTTGAATTATTATTTTAATAAATAAATACAATTATAAATGCTGATGTTTACCAAAAGAACATTCGAAAACAGTGATTTTGTCAAAAATGTTGAAATATTATCTCTTCTCGAATTTTCTATAAAAGAATTTTGTCCGAAAACTCTTAAAAACTACGCTACTGCCATAGGAATTATCGGATTTCATTCATTTAACTCGTTGTATTTTCGAACTCATGTTTTCGCAAATACGTACGTACAATTTTAAATACTGATGTTTAGCAAAAAAAAACATCATTCGAAAACAATGATTTTGCTAAAAATACTGAAAACTTAATAGGGGTGTTTTCTCTTCTCGAATTTTCTAAAAACAATTTTATTAAAAAAAAACGCTAGAAAATATACTTCTGGTATAAAAATTGTGTATCTTAATTACATGAATGTAACTTGGTGTATTTTTTAATTCATATTTTTTTAAATAAATAGAATTATAAATGCTGACGTTTACCAAAACAACATTATTCGATAGCGATGATTTTTCCAAAATTGTCGAAAACTTAATTGAAATGTTTTCTTTTCTCGAATTCTCTATAAAAGAATTTTGCTCACAAACTCTCAAAAACTGTATACTGCTAGTATAACGATTATCGGATTTTATCCATATAGATCTTTGTATTTTCGAATTATTGTTTTCACAAACATCTACAATTACAAATACTGATTTTTATACAAATAATATCATTCGACAACAATAATTTTGCCAAAAATGATGAAAACCAAATGAGGGTGTTTTCAATTTCTCGAATTTTTTAAAGACGAAGGAGGGGTGTGGGGGTCGGCTAGATGTCGTCCTCGTCATCTCACCATGGTTCAAAATTACGAGGTCCGTTCCAAAATATCCCTAGCACTGCTTTACAACGGAACGTTAATATGATTAAACTAAATCAAACTAAACTAAATCTAAAGACGAAAAAGAACAGAATGGGGGTGGTACATTCATATTCCTAACAGATAGAACACAGAAGAACAACCCTACCCAAACCGGGACTCGAACTCAGGATGCCAGTTTCCGGGGAAGACTCGCTACCCCTATGGCAGGACGCCAGCTCTTGAAATTACAATGCAATGAAAGAAACTGGATTCCATTTACAAACCGTGGAAGATATTGGGACATGTATTCTGCATGAAAAAAGTTATTTTGAAAAAACCTTGAGAGGAGACATTTTGACGTTGTCAGAAGTAAAATAGGTCACAATGAAGGCAAGGAAAATGTTTTATGAAAGGTATTATTTTTAATACAATTCTACATCTCTTGCATCTGTAGAGTGCGATGGCTACTTGGAAACTTCAATTTCTGTTTTCGAATTTTCCCCCCGAGAAATAGGTCAGTGTTCTCAGTAATCTTGGCCAATTTTCATCGAATGATAATTGGAAATAGACTTTCAAAACACTAAAATTTTCAGTTTTAAAATAATTTATTTTGTGATATGAAGTAAACTATAATCTAAGAGGGCGTTAGCATTCTGGTACTCCAATTATATTTATTACCGCGTAACAAATGTTGAGCTAACTTCGAAAACAAAATCAGGATGCAATCAACATATTTATTATTTTTAATAAAAAAATGAGATTAATAATATAGGAATAACAACTAATCTCTTTGTTATTAACTACTAATAAAGGAATTAGTTGTTAATAACTATTTGAAGCAATTTGTTAACAAATACAGAATGATAAGGAACTGATGACGTGAAGGGTGAAATATAAACGGTAGAAGCGGAAGGTAGTGATTATAATCCATTCCAATGATAAGAGGAGACTGTGGAGAATGAAAAAGTATCTTATCTCAGCACTTTTCAGTTAACCGGGCGGCAACGAAAAATTGCCAAAGAAATTTGGCGAAATTTTACCCTTTTTGGCGATTTTTCGCTTTAAAATCAATGTAAGAAATTTGGCGGATTTCTATAATATTTGGCGATTTTTCGCTGCCGCCCGGTTAGCGGAAAAGTACAAGAATCGTAGATGACTCAGGAAATGTCATATTTTGAAGGTAGCTTGGATGATTCTAGAATGAGGACCCGCTACTCGTATGCCTTCGGAATTGATGATGAATTGAATATAAAATTTGTTTAAAGCATTAGTTTGGTTAAACAAGAAATTAGCCTAAAAATGAATTTGTTTCTGTAGTGAATAATCAGTTTAAATTTCCGAAAAGCGAACTAAAACTTAACTTAATTAACCTACTATTGAAATTTTTTTTTTCTTCTTCTGATAATCATAATGATTTTTGACATTCCATAAATTAGAACGAAAAATGAATCATATAGATTATTGAAAGTTCTACATGAAGTAGAAATTCTACTATCGACTGCTAAATTGAATTATTAATATTTGTTAAGGTGACCTTTAAAATGACTTTTTGCAATTTTTACCTGGGCAATTTGAAATTCTATAGACATTAAGAATATCACTATAGGAGGTGACACAAAAATTTTAAAGCATTATATTAATTTATTTAAGAGTTAGAGGGGTTAATGTAATATTTAATAGTGATAAATAAGATCAATGAAAAATGCTCCAGGCGCTACAAGTTTGTTCGAAAGCACTCCAATTCTTATTATTACTTTCCCTAGCCCATTTAAAACAAAAGTTGGGATAATTAACCTTGAAGTTCGAGTTAGGTATTTAAAAATTAACCAATGTAATAGCTCAAAACTACTTAATTTAAAAAAAAAATCCGTAGTTTTAAGTTATGCTGGTTAATTTTAGTTTGTGCTCATACTTCAAGATTAATCCCAACTTTTGTTCCAAATGAGTTAGAGAAAGTAATAATAAGAGTTGGAGCACTTTCGGACAAATTTGGAGCATCTGGAACATTTTTATTAACGCTATTTATTGCTAATATTATATTATATTAACCCCCCATTCATAAATAAATTAATATAATGCGTTAAAATTTTGTGTGTTTTCCCCTATAGTGTTACTCTTAATGCCCGTAAAATTTCAAATTGCTAGGGTGAAAATTGCATTACGTCAATTTAAAGGTTCTTCGTCGCTTTAAATTCAATGTGAATTGAAAAGTTTTAGTATTACCTTCTCATACGTTATAATATTCAGTTATTTCCTTTTTTATGAATGTACATCTTCGGAAGAAATTAGACACAGATTAGTTAGAAGTTGCGTTAAATAAACGATATTAAATAGTTGTGACAGTTTATAAATTAATTTTGTGAAATAGAAAACACTTTAGCCGAAAAATAGCATTTTGGAATGATTGGCAACATGCAGTAAAATAATTTCTGTATTATTTACTGTTATTTCTCCTATATTTATGATAATATTCGCTTCATTTCAGTTCGTCACTTTAATTAGGTGCCGAAATACATGCCCTTAATAACCTTGTAGTCTCTGGGGTAATTAGAAATTTTCTTAATTATCCTAATTACCAAATAGGATTTGCAATGCATGCCCTATACGACCCCATATTTTCTGGAATCATTAAAAGCATTCCAGTACTTGAGACTAGTTAATTAATAACTTTTTAAAAAAAGTGTTATCGCACTGATTCCCTCAGTGCATGGTTAGGTAGTTATTAAAATATAAATTATTGTATAAAATATAATAAACATCTCAATATACATTTCTATGAACCAATAACGAATGTGACTTGCAAATTGCGATACTTGCTTATTGACGAATAGCAACGTTCATCTAAACAAACCATAATACAAATTTCGAATTGAACCATTTTGATGCCACATGAATCCAATGCTTCGTTTAGCTAATTAATAGAACATAGAACGCCAAAATATTGTTAGAAATGTTCGTTAGATTTCTTACCGTGTCATCAAAAATATATTCAGCCGGAAAAAAAAGAAAATGTGAAAGAAATTAAGAAATAAGCTTCGAACAGAAAAGTTAATCGAACGCAAAAATAGACTTAACCGTAGCTTAAATAATTAATGTTACGATATGCTTACGGGAACTTATATTCATATCTTACAAAACAATTATCTGAAAAAAATAATTTTTCAATAAGATTAAAATTATTATATTTTTAATTATATTATTTTCACATTAGTACTATGTTATTCCGTATTTTTTAAAATAATAATAATTTAATATATTTAATTTAATTTAATACACTAGCTGCAACAATGGTTTTAAATGCTATGAAGGAATTCACACTGATATATTAAAAGATTCTTGTGCGCGTTCTTACTAATTATTAAATCTTCAAGAAAATTTTCCTTTCAGCTGTTATTTCGTAATATATGCATTTTTTTAAACTTACAGTAAACTGATTACCTTGAATTCGTGTTTTTCAGTCATATTAAAAAACAAACCGAAATGATTTTCATTTAAAAAAAGAGAGATTCCATATCAATCATTTAAAAATTGAAAAAGTCAATAATCCAGGAGCTCAAATTGGTAGACACAGGTGACTAGTACTTTTCCCAATTAATACTTTCGCTTAAAGTTGATGAAAATGACAATGGCTGTAAAATTCCTCAACAATTACCCCCCCCCCCCAATTATTCAAACGAGAATTGTTTGAAATGTGTGTTCTAATAATTTTTACACTGTGATATGTTTGCTAAATGCTAATTATAATTACTGTAGTTCTTACTGTTACCGTTCTTTTCAGGATCATAAAATTATTTTACCAAAAAATCGTTGTTTTTCTAAAATAAACATAAATTTCTTTAGTGTTTAGTATTTTTGAATTTAGTTATTTAATTTTTGCAATTTAGTACCCTAAAATGGGATGGATTGAGTTGGGAATAACACGAGGAGTTTGATATAAGATCATTTGTCTCAAACTTGTGCAACAAAAATCATGTAATTCTATCATCCGCTATAGATAGCTTAGCTTGTATCTTCCTTTGAATTAATCTTATCTATCTTATCAATTTAACAGAATATTCTATCTAATCTTTAACTATAACACTAAACATGCCGCTAGCGGTCAAAGGAACATTTTCCAATGGCAGTTCCAATGTTCCGTAAATACGCTTAAAGCTAATGACTCGCAACGTGTTAGCGTGTGAATGCATTTCTTCAAAATATCTTTCCCGTTGGGTTTCATATTCACTATCCCTTGGCTCTGCCTTTTGCTAGGCTTCATATTCACCAGTTCCGCGATTCTGTCTCCTACTGGGCTTCATGTCCACCCACCCTAGGCTCTGTTTGCCATTGGATTTCAGAATTATAGTAATTCTAACCAACGTATGAAAATATAAATTACGTAACTTTGATCAAGATTTCGGACGTTTGGTATTATCTTAGTGTGTTAGATGAGAAACCAAGAGTTTCTATAAAATCTTCCAAAAAGAATCATTCATTTTAGCTCAACATCTCGATTCATTTATGTATTAAGATCAATAAATAACCACAGGTTTAAAATAAACATCTGCTTTTGCATTTTATCATGTTATATGTTTTGCATTTTAAAATTTCAGATATAAAGTAAAATTGTAATAAAAACTAATAAAATCTTGTATGAGAAATAAAAGTTCTACGATTAGGTAAACCTGAGTACAAATAAAGATATCGAAGATTTATATTAACTATAAACTTACTGAACGTATACAAATTTAGAGTTAGAGCATCATATTTTTTTAGATTTTTAAACTTATCAATTAGTCGTATACTTACTGAAATTATAATATCTTAGAATTAGATCATTAGAACAACAGATTTATTTAGGTGTATAATTACATGTTCCAGCTGAGTAACAAGTCTCTCTCTCTCTCTCTCTCTCTCTGTGTGTGTGTGTGTTGCTTACTTTCTTGTTTCAATGGTATATAGTTTATGTTTGTTCTATTGTAATTTGATTGGAATTGGGAATAATAATTTTTCATGGTATTGTATAGTTTACTGTCTTTTATTTTTGTGATACTGGTCAATCTTTAAGACCACAATTTTTGGAGATTTCCGGGTTACGATTGGCGTGTATTTTTAGACGAAAGTCGGATTCCACACGGACCAAAAATCCTTCTTTGAATTCTTACCTGAGGGTGTCCCTTGAGAAAGTCTTCAGTCCTGATTCGTTATTTCTTTTTTTATTCTTTTTACTTATATTAACTAAATATTTTTGCTAATGCAATCTAATTAGTTACGTTTTAATGATATTACATTCTTAAGTAAGTAGAAAAATTAATTATATTTTGCTCTTTTAATCGCTGATGTATTCTGCGTTTCGTCTTAAATAATAGCTACTTAATATGCGGATAAAACGGCACGATATGTTATCTGAATGTATGGAAAAAATATGTCCAATGACTTTTAAATATACAGAAAATGCTACAACTTCTCAATACTACATTAAAAACATAACTACATAAAAAAAGTACTTCTCACATACTACAATAAGAATTAACTATGGAAGAATAATGACTGTTGAAATTTTGAAGTTACCTGCAGAGCAGCAATCAAATGGTTTATTTATTTGTTTGTTTAAGAATGCGCTATAATTTACAAATCCAGTTAGACAACTACTTGACAAAGGATTTGAAAAATAAGCGATCACACATGAAATGCCCATAAATAACAGAATATCCAAAATAATAGAACACAAAAAAGTGCAAAAAATATTTACTCTTCACAGAACAATAGAAACATTAAATGATAGAACAAACTATGTGTACTAAGATAATGTTATGTAGAAATGACTAAGTCGGATTATTTATGTAGAAAAAAATTAATGAAGTTAAATCACACTCAACTGGAAATATCTTAAGTTTCGTTTTTTCTTGAAATTTTTTATTTGGCAGTGAATCACAGGTAGAAGTGTCTTTTAGGGTTCTAGAATGTTTTAGAACAAATGTTAGGAGACATGTGTGATTAGCATGCCATCTTTTGTCTACAGTTCTTCTATACTTCTTCATCTAACTGCAGATCTACGGAATGCAGGGAAATAGTTTCATTACTGTGCCATTATTTTACCCCATTTTAGCGATATATTTTTTTTAAAAATTGCCTATTCCAATTGTAATTACAAGATGAACGATCGGCGGCCATTTAGAAAATATCCTAAACCTACTTCAACTACATTGGGTGCTTATTTTATATGGAAGTAAGTAATAAGCTTGTAAAATTCTAATGCTCTAATATAAGTACATTTGGCGATACTGTATGATGTATAAAAATTCAAAAGTGGTGCATTGTGGATTATACTGTTGAAGAATTAATAATATTGTCTTCTCTGAATGTTAGTATCATTGATGTAAAGGGAGATTTATTAATATCCTTAATGTGTATTAAACCATTGATAACGACTTTAAGATAATGTATTATCATATAGTGGTCATTTATTTGTCTGATGTATATCATTTATTGGTTGATGGTCATTTATTTGGCCAGTTGTTTGGCTGATGGTCATTTATTTGGCTGATGGTCATTTATTTGGCCAGTTGTTTGGCTAATGGTCATTTATTTGGCTGTTGATCATTTATTTGGCTGATGGTCATTTATTTGGCCAGTTGGAAGTTTAAAATTTCTGAAAAATGAAAAGTTTAGCTCTATATATCTATCAAAAACCGAGATCTGGAGATTCTTCTAGAAAATTATATCCCGTGCTGAGAAGCTGTAAATGATAAAGCTGTATCCAGGAGCTAATTAATTTTTTTGGATGCTGATCTCATATAGAGGGAGCCGTTGTCTGAACTAATATTTAATCAATCGTATGCTGTTTACTAGTTTGTTATTAATAACAAGTGCTGTGTATACTTTGACTTAATTTTTAACGCCCTTTACTCCGTCTTTTTAACTGCATTTGTAGAGTAAAGTATCATCTTCCATTATCCAAGGTACTGTCTTTTATTTCTTGTACATTTGTAGCTAGGTGAGCAACAGCCACTGTATTCACGATGACATTGTTAAATATCTAGACAAAACATATTGTTAGAATGTACAAATTTCAGTGCCCATTGTTTACAGTTCTTTCAAAAATATCTCATTCCATTATATTTCTTGCTTGATAAGATACTTTATGTCCAACTCTTTGCACTTTTAAAGTACATAAAGTTATATCATTTATTTGAATAATGATTACAGTTTAGCTTCTCATATTTCTTTCCGTAATTGTTTTAAAACGATATAATTTTATCTATTGTTTGGCCCAGTATGATCAATATCATGTCTCTTACGCCTATAAGCCCCAAACAAATCAAATCAAACCCGTTGTCCAAGGGATTAGTTTCTTTTTCCTCTACATCTGTTGGTATTCTGTTGGTATCTGTTGGTATCTGTATTTCTGTAAAATTATAGCTTGGATTAAAAGTAGTTGCACTGAAATTTTCATTTGTTTTTTATATTAACTAAAACTGACAACTAGAATGACTTATTCATTAATTTGTCAAGAAATATGAAATCGGTGAAATCATTGGAAAGTTCTCTCTGCTTCTCGGACATGCTCCTTTCTATTCGAGTCTAGAATAAAACAAAATTACAGTCCAAAAATTCGTGTTCTGATACAATTTATGAAACAAATAAGAGTTACAGGAATAAAGCTTAAATATTTTTTTTTGCGATCTCTTTGGGCTTTCAATTTCTTTTGTTGCTTATAATACGAATTAGATCTCAGACGTGTAACGACCAAACGGAAGGGGAGTATAAGTCTACAACACCGTATTTGGAGTTACAATGAAGACAAAGTATTAATGCCATTTTAAGAATTTTTTTTTAAAAAAAAGAGGCGAAAAAATAATACCAGGCACAGGGCTGCACCTGAAAGGCCAATGTTTGCACCTGAAAGGCCACTGGTAATATCCAAGATAAATAAAAATCATATTATCTCAGAGGTTCTACATACCATTATTTACATCACTGTTTCTTTTTCAGATGAATGATCTGTTATCATCCATCCTTTCAAGGACAAACGTTCTTTTTCTGCTGATTTGCAAAGACAGTCTACCAAATTCTCCTTGCTGCGGCAATAGAATGACCTCCCCCCAAACAGTCCATTTTACTGCCAGACCATTTAGACTGGTCATTTAAGAGCACTTCATAATAATCGCTCTGTCAATGCCTTTACAGAGTACATCTCAAGCTTCCCCCCTCTTAACTCGGGCCTGCCCATTTCCATCGGTATTTATTGGTGCTTACTCTTAATAACTCAATCAAAGATAGGAATTAGGTCTAGATAGTTAACCGGATTTTCATACCATGCTAAAGCTGTCTTTTACTACGTTAATTACAAATTTTAAAGTAGAGCTGTCAGTTTTGTGTGGCATGGAAAACAGTTCTTAAGTATGCTTATTATTATTTTTAAAAAGATAAAAGATCATCATATGGCCTTTACTGAGTGTTTACTCCATTCAGCGCAATGAAAATTAAATGATAGAAATTAAGACTGGATATATATCCAAATTTCCGCGCCATGCCAATACGTATGTTTGCTCTACTGAGCATAGATTTTGAATTGGATCTGTATGATTTGTGTCGTAATTCCTAATTGTATTTAAATTTGTAAAATAATTCCTATTTGTATTTATTACTTAAAGATAATGGATTATCATACAGCACAAGAGTTTGCAAGAGTTTCTAATTTAGTTTTTCTATGTATTTTTTTAAAATTATACCAAAAATTTGACTGAAACCTGGAGTATTTTCCAAAGTATATACTATAATGATATTTTTTCATATAATTTAGTAGTTTTAAATAATATTTATCATTTTTCTAAAGATAACATTGAATTCATTAAATTGAGAGTCCTAATGTAGGTATTGATTTATTGGAATCAGGCCCAGTCTGGTATAATATGGTTCCCAAAATTATGACCCATGCCTTCTATTGCAGCTGCTTTCAATCATTAAGTGTTCAAGAATCACTCATCTGTTTGATTGTGCCTCCCTTCCGATGGGTTTTTGAAATTTAAATAATTTTTAGTGTACCTTTTGTGCTTTCTATTATTTTTAAGAATATTTACATATTGATATATCATTGTTGTGAATAGTTTCAAGAAATGAAATTTTCGAGTCTAAATGATTTTATCGGTAATTATAAAATAATTTAGGCATCTCGAACACTTTTATATTATTGTAATTGCACAAGTATATAGATAATTGTACGCACAAGAAACCATTTGAGGGGAGTTTTTGTAGAACTACTTTTACATATAGGTTGTTCACATATTTTTTGTGTGATGGATGATATTGAACTCAGCAACAGAATCCTGATGTAGAAATCAATTTATCAGAAATTGCCGATTTTTTGGAATCTTATGCAATCTGGGTTTCGGTTCCCAAAATTATGACCCAAACATTCCTTTGCAGCTGTTTTCAATCATTAAGTGTTTGAGATTCATCCATTTGTTTAATTGCTACTATCTTTCGGTGACTTTCGGAATTTAGATAGCTTTCAATGTATCTTCTGTGCTTCCAAATTTTTTTAAATATTTACATATTGATATAATTTGGTTGTGCATTAACAATATATTATATTTAGCTTCCTGTAAATGGTGTTTTTGATTCTAAATGACTCTATTGATAATTCATATTGCATTCGTATTGTCATAATCATATGCTTATAAACTTGATTATATATACAAGAAATAGCTTAGGGACGTTTTTTTTTTCAATTTGTTTTATACAGAGGTTGTTCACATGCTTTTTGTGTGAATTTGCTACTATATAAATAATGATATTTAGCATTATGCTAAAGGTGATATTAATTTCCCCAAATTTAAATTCCTGATGTAAATATTGATTTATTGGAATTTTGGCTTTATTGGAGTCTTGTACAGTCTGGAATTCGGTTCCTAAAATTATGATCAAAGCCTTCCATTGCAACTGTTTTCAATCATTAAGTGTTTCAGATTCGCCTTTCCGTTTAGTTGGGCTTCTCTTCTGATTGTTGAAATTTAAATAGTTTTAAATATTCCTCTTTGTGCTTTTTGTTTACTTTTTGTTACTTTTTGAAAAGTGATACATTATTGTTGTGTATTAACAAAATATCATACATAGTTTCTGTAATTGGTGTTTTTGGTAATTGGTGGTTTAAATAATTCTAAAGGTATTTATAAATCAATATAAACATGGTCGGTATATTTAAGTTGTTGTAGTCATGAGTTTCTGAACATGATTATGTATGCAAGAAACAGTATGAGGTTAGTTTTTGTAAAGTTTCTTTTATATGGAGGTGGTTTGCATATTGTTGTGGGATTTTGTCGCAATGTAAATAATTTTGAAAAAACTAGCATTTTGAAAATTGAAATTGAAATTTAACTTTCTTTCATACTCTTTGTATTTTTTTCTGCTTATGACTACAAAATTCGAATGCAAAGAGCTAGAAAGATGAAATTAATTGCGCTATTTACACCAAAGTTTAGACGACGTCTATTTAAGAAAAAGGACTGAGAAGACAGCCTTTTTGTGTGTGTGCAAAATTGTGTTTTTTCGAAGTAATTAGATACAAATCAAAAATTGATTACATGTGAATCTTACCTGCAAATGAACTGGTCATTTAAATAAAGGAAATCATTAATGTACTAAGTTTAAAATATTATTCGAAACAACCTGCTGTATTACAGCATTTATTTTGCCCTTTGTTTTTGCTTTTTACATTTTTAAACATTTACTCAGCTTTGCCATAGGGAAATCGGCTCTTAACACTTTATCATACCTTATATTTTTAAACTCACACTCCGCTTTGTCATAGTGAAATCGAATCTTAACACTTTATCATTACTTATATTCTTAAACACACACTCGGTTTTGCCATAGTAAAATCGGGTCTTAACACTTTTATTACTTATACTTTTTATCAAGTCTTAACACTTTTATTACTTACATTTTTAAATACACACTCAGCTTTGCCAAAGTGAAATCAAGTCTTAACACTTTATCATTACTTATATTTTTAAACACACACTCAGCTTTGCCAAAGTGAAATCGAGTCTTAACATTTTATCCTTACTTATATTTACACATATTCACTGAGCTTTGCGAGAGTGAAATCGGATCTGAACACAATGAAATATCACAAAAATTTACGGGATGGCACTATATGATAGTGTCAGCATGGGAGAAAGTGGGAAAGGGCTCTAATAGTTAATTATATAATAAATTTTGTATGTGTAATGTATGTATTGGTATGTCACCTTTATTCAAGAAAGACAACCTCATAGATAAAAAGAAAACCTTATCTAAATATAAAATTTGATTTAAATTGTTAGAGATGTTTTCTTGTTAACGGAAATACATTTATATACAAGAATTGCTCATTTAATGTTATGATTTATTTGTCTTTCTGTTCAAATGGTTCTGACGATGATAATTTTAAAAGAATAACGGCTTTGTCTTATGAAATTTTTAATGTGGCCTTATCATTTTATATTGAGAATTTGATAAAATTTCGGACGTAATTTGAGCAAAGAAAGACGTACAAAGGCGCATTCATTGATTTTTATTATATACCTAAGTATTAACACTACCCACTGTGATGTTATATGACCAAGTCGAAAGAGTACACCCGCTGTGTACACTTTGTCATAATTCTGCAAAAATAAACAAGGACTCTTATGACATGTTGACGTTCACGAACAATCAGCTCGTTAAATTTCTATTTCGGACATCGGGAAGCAGAGTATTTAACTGCAACTGTTGTTCAATGAGGCATCGTCCTCTCCAGCTGCTGGGAAGCGAAAAACCTTCGGGAAATCAATTTCAACTGAACATTTCGAAAATTTCTTGGACCATATTACCCAAAGGAGTGTGTTTTGAACTGAAGCGAGGTGAGCATCCAATCGTGAAAGAAACCGGTGCAATAAAAAATAATCCACTTTTGTAGCTGGTACGATGCATCATCCAATGGATCGAAAAGATGACGTCTTTCTTGCCGTAAGAGTTTATTATACCAGGGTTTAAGCTTTTTCTCATTGATATATCTATTTATTCGATATTTTATTTGTTGGCGTTCTGCGTGGGAAGTGTTCTTCAGTACAACTTGAAGCAAATTGCTATTTATCTAGTTTATGTAATATGATAATCTGCAAGAGAAGGCATTCACAAGATAAAAGGCAAAGGTCGGCCAAAAACCTTTAGCGCATCTCAGAACAACTAAAAGTAAATTGTAAATTAGAGGGAAAAGGAAATCTAAGATCTGTTTATGGAATGGAATATAAGAGGAAGCCTTTACAGGATGTACTACAAAGATTGAAAAAGAGAGCAAAATTTGTTGTAGAGCAATGAAAACTAATTTTTGAATGACTTGTACCCAACTCTTACGTAATATTTTCAGAATGGAATACAAGAGGAGGCATTTACAGGATGCCTCCTCTTATATTCCATTGCAAAGATCGCAAAGGAGAACAAAATTTGTTGTAGAGCAATGAAAGCTCATTTCGGAACAACTTGTAGAAAACTGTTACATAGTGTTTGTGAAATGGAATATAAGAGGGTAAAATCACAGTATGCACTACAAAGATCGAAAAGGCGAGAAAAATTTGTTGTAGAGCAATGATAGCTTGTTTCTGAGCAACTTGTAGCAAACGTTTATTTCAGAGGAAAAGAAAATTTAGGATATGTTTGGGAAATAGATTAATATATGAGACAAGGTAATTACAAGATAAGCTATAAATGCTGATAAATAAACGGATGCAAAATGCATTGTAGTCTGTCGACAGGACAACTTGAAGCAAATTGTTCAATAAAGAAATTATAAATCTAGTATATGTCTATGAAATGTAATATATTAGAGAAGACATTTTCTAGATATAATACACAAATAGATAGTAAGAAACAGTGCAACATTTTCAGTAGCTCATTGGAAGTTCATTTGAAAACACCTCGATACAAATTGTTACCTTAGATAAAAAAATAAATCAAGAAAATATCTATGGGTAGCAGTAATATATACGAAAAGAAATTACAAAAATCGGTCAGAAAACAAAAAAAAAATTCTTTGCAATGTATTCCAAATTCACTTCAGAGTAATTTGAAAGAAATTATTACCAAACTGGGAAAAGAAATCTAGGAGATGCTTATAGAATGTACTAATAAATAAAACGAGGGGCTTAAAAGATAGATAAAAAACAATACAGAATTCACTGAAGTCAGTTGAAAATTTATTTTAAATATCTCTGAGATCAGAAAAACGCATTTTTGGAAAATTTCCGTTTGTGACTAGATCCTGAGTAAAATCATCCAGAATCTTTTTACCTCAAATTTTGAAGAGTTGGCAAATCGTGGAAAATTATTTTTCCTTTTGTTGAATAATAATGATTTACATTATACAATTTCCCAGAGCAGTAGTATCCATACGTGATGAAACTTCCATGATATAAATAAAGAAATTTGAATTACGCTCAGAGGATGTCATTTGAATAGACATGGAAATCTTCCTCACTCAGCTCCTTATCTACAGTCAACGAATTTAACTTCTTTGAACGATTTTGCACGATAATCCTTATATGATAACATACAACTTAGTAGAGAAGACGTTGCCGTACCCAAATGCTACTTTTATAAACTTGCATTCTTGTTATAAATACATAATCAGCCGTAGCATCAGAAGAAAAATAAATAATTACATAACATGATATTTTTGAAGAATCAAAACTTCAGGTCTTCTACCTCTTACATTCTTGCTAGCTGTTACTGATCTCGGAGAGATCACGTTATTTTTTTATTTCTTCCATTTACTTTTATAATCACAAACTGAAATAAATTTGAATTTAATTTATGCAAACGGTATACTGTTACTTAAAAAATAATCATAACTTATCTTTTGTTTGTCATTTTTTCCCAACTTGTGGGGCTTCTTTTTGGTGCGAAGGTTCACAAGCTTGAAATCAGTGCATCCCATATACTTGAAATGTAGAGAATCAAAATAATTGACGATATTCTCTGATCTGAGCTAGGAATAGGATTGACAAACATATTTTCTTTCAAAATTAGAGTCGCCGTTCGGAAAAATATTGTCCACCTCCCTAAGCAACACTTCTGAAAATGAGCCATTTTAAGGTACATTAAATATGGCACCACTAAGGAGCTTAATAAAAAATGTAGGTTGTTCTTTCTGATTCTCAATGTTTCATTTAGCAAAAGAATTATCCTTCATTAAAAATCTCTGTTAAAATAACATTTAAAGATTGGTTTCTATTATAAGCTACATCAGTTATTTTATTCATAATTTATAATAATACATTTTAATATTAATGATATTATAATAAAATGATAATTTAATTTATTTGTAAATTTTTTCATTATTTAAAAAATATTTTTCCCTTTTAAAAAAACAGCATATATTATTGCATTATCTATAACATTTATATCTTATTAACAGTATTAAACAGGAAAAAATAGAATGCCTTTCTCTTTCTGGTACAATAAAAAACTAATTAGACAGTTTACAAAACACCTAAAGCTTTTATAAATAAATAGAAATATACAACTTTTTTCTTTTCTATATGTTAGTTGTTAAAAAACAGTTATGTTAGTCGTTAGTTTTAAAATTTACTAATAGATGCCTATTAGCAGCATAATAAAATTAATTCACTAAATGTCATTTCGGTATCTCAAAAAATTAAAATGACAAATTGTCAAATATATGACAAAAAATTAAAATGATAAAATTTTATCATCGTATTAACTGAATTTAAAAAAAAAAGGAATAAATTTTTTCTAGTGGGATAAAACATAAAACTTAAAAAAAAGCAACTAAATTCACATTTACAGTTTCGTTTAATTCATGATGTATCAATTTGTTTATATTATCTTATGTAAACTTAACAAAGCACAGCTGTAATGATAACAAAAAATTACTTTAACATTTTTAAGTTTTATTAATTACTACTAATTATATATTCATAACGAAAATGTTAATAATGCGATTTACTTTTTCCTTTAAAGTCAGTCATCTACTAGTTTTTAAATAAAGCATATGAATTATATATTTTTTTCATTCATTAATGAAAAGAATAAAAATGAATTTAGAAAAATAAATTACTTAAGGAGTTTTAAATTTAATTTTTCAGAAGAATAAAAATCTGCCAAGACATCGAGTACCTCTTTAAAAAATAAGCGATATTTCTTGGCATATTTTTTATAAATTTACTTTAACAATTAACAATACTTCAAGAACTACAACATGAAACAATGTTTCCGCGTTCGCCCACAGTTAATTCGCGAGAGAAAACACCCTTTTTCGAGACAGAAGCAACGCAGATTGGATAATTATTCCAAAATCCGTATGACTCAAATTATTTTCGCGTGTAAGTGCTTGACTCAACAAAGTTAAAACATTTCCAATCCTCGATTTGGTCACTTTTTAAGGTATTACTTTAAAAGCATTTAAATTATTTGATGAGCCGTGGCCAAATTCATGGCGAAGACAGGTTGAATTTTTCAGTTCGTTTTATTCCACCAAAGGAAGCAGACTTTATGTACAAGCAAAAGTAACGAAAACAACACAGAACGACACAAAACAAAATGACGAAAAAGCCGACTAAATTTTTATCCTTCTGAATTTATACCTTCAAATTTTAAGAGGGATCTTTGACGCATGACAAGCACATGCACATCTCATGCAAGGGAATTCCAGGAATCTATTAGTGGAATTTGTTAAGCTGGCTAATTTCTGTACTTACACTTGGAGTGTGGGAAAGTAGCCGGAGTTTAGCGCTTTTCCAGCAATTTTACAAAGCTTCTGTTGAATAAATTAACTAGAACAAGTGGAATAGATCATGAAATAGAATATTTTAAAATGAGGTTACTATCCCTAACATAGATTGAAAATTAAGAAATTAATTTGAATTTAAATCGAGAGTTTAAAATATCATTACACACACACACACACACACACACACACACACACACACACACACACACACACACACACACACACACACACACACACACACACAATAACAAAGAAAAATTTTGTTTTAGTTATTTTTTAATAAATAATTGCAATTAATATACATAATTTATCAAAAATGTATTGAATTTCGTAATAATTGAAAAATATTGAAATCCTTGCATTTTATCGATTGATCTACTAACTGCCTTCGGATTTCAATTTTCTCTACAAACTGCGAAAACTCTATTTGAAATATTAAAAGTTAATTAAATTTAATTAATAAATTAAATGAAAAATGTATTAACATCATGTGTCCTTCGCAAGTTTTAAAAAATGTATTTGATCTTGAGTGATGAATAAAAAGTATTTTATTAACGACTGAAAATTTGAACAAGATATCTAACCCTCGATCTACAGTCTATTGTTTACAATGCGACAATTAACTAACCAAAGTGAATGCTTGCATTTCTAGATTTTGAGATAAGCTCATTTCCTTTCCTTTGTTAGGTACTGAAAATTAATAATTAAATGCGCAAATATTTTAAGACAGAATAATGGAACCTTTTCGCTGCTCCTTTTCTAATTATTCCGGCTTTTCTAACTCCAGAAATCTTTTGTCGCTGCCAAGTTTTGATTTATTCTGTACATTTCATCATTTTATGTGACATTTTGGTACATAAATGCCGCTGTTACAACCTCATGGCTTCTTCTTTTTCTTTACTGAAAGAATAATTGTATTACTCTTCTTCATAACTTGAATGCAATCTCGCCAATGCCTCCAAATTTGATGTTTATGATAATGTCATAATTAGTACTATAAATTGTATTTAATGAAAAATTCCTTTAAAACGCTCAGCAGTCGTTGAATTTAAACTAACCACAGGCAGGGAATTTTGTCCTTGAAGTTTAAATGCTTGTTAAAAAAGGTTTTAAAATCTCAGATTAGTATTTTTATTGCAAGTCAACTTAAATTTTAGCTTAATTTTATTTATTTATTATGCTTAATGACTTCGGCTCATAAAAAATTTTTTTTACACTTAAATTGAAAATAATTTTTTTTCCTGTTACTAAATTTAATTCCGTTGAATTAATTTTTTTTGTAATTTTAATAAAGTCTTAAAAATATTTTTAAGTATATTGTACAGCAATACCTTTTATTATTCTAGTAAATTTGTTTATTATAAAATAGTATTTTGATCATATTAATTATTTTTTTTGTGCTCGTCATCATCATAATTCAGAGTAAATTTTAAACCATTTATATAGAAAAAGTTTTAAGTCAATTACTACTTAGGTCAACAAATGAAAATCTTATTTTAGTTCCTTTTTATCAAATAATTTACAATTTATTTAAATAATTTATCTAAAAATTACTGATTTTCGCAAGAATTGAACTCGCATTCTTCAACTTCGCTCAAAAATAGATGCTGAAATCCTTTCACTTTACTGATTTAGCTACTGCCCGTTGTTTTCAATTTTTATTACAAAATGCTAAATCTATATTTAAAGTATTAAAAATTAATTAAATTAATATTTGAAAAAAATTGTATTAAAATCAAGTGTCATCCAAAACAAATTATTTTTAAAAAATGTATTTGTTCTTGAAAGATGAATAAAAAGTATTTTATTAACAACTGAAAATATGAACATGATATGTATAGGGAGAGTGTTAACTAATAGTAGGAATTTTGAAAATGAATGAGATACTTATAATTTACATTGTTTGAATGTAGTAAAACAATATTGTTGTTTCAAAATTCGCAGTATAACATAATATTGACCAACCAAAACTGAAATATTCTTATATTGGAATATTTAACACTATCGATCAAAACCTCTCCTTTTATGTAATTATTATCATGTCAGAACATGATGTTAATTTGGGAATGAGATTTTTGGCGTCAACAAAAATCCGTAAGAGAGAGAGAGAAAAAAAACCTAGGCGAAAAATAAATCAATCCGTGGGCGAAAAATAAAAAAAAAACTTATTATCTGCAAGAGCATCTCAAAAAATCAGCTTTTAATAACGTGTTGCTATTTCTCATTCACAAAAGCTCTGATTTTAAAAAAAAAAATAAGTTAATGACTACAGCAAATAAAACCTGGAAAATGTGATTTTGAGCACGTGATTATATGAAATGAACTAAATAGGAAATGGGATATTTTTTCAAACAACAAATGCGAGACCATTTTTTTTGGATCGTTTATAATATTAAAATACTAAAGTGACTAATTCAATGAAACAATTAAAGTGAATAAAAACATAATTTGACTTGCACGAGCACGTGGTGCTTGGTTGTTCAAGAAATGATGTTCTGATATGATACATTGAGATATGCATAGCAGATTTCCTTATAATCTTTTATGAAATTGGAACTGTTGAAAAAATTAATATCTTAATAAAATATAAAATACTACATAATACAAATTTAATATAAAATTGTATTATACATAGTCAGTAATGATTTATTCCCGAATTAACCAGCATTCTTATTTTTAAATTCGATTCTAATTTTCAGATTTATTTGAAATATATTGCCTGAGAGTTTCATGAAATAGCTGCTTCTCTCTGTACATTCGATTCTCCCTCCACTTTGATGGTAATAATAGTTTCCGGTCATTGTTGAAGGTTACGGTTCGTTATCCACGACAAAGTTTTGGGTTTTCAATAAATTTGTGTACTTTCAACGCTTCAAACACTACTCGAAGCAAACCATGCTTAATGAATGTTTGCTGTGTTCCGACGGATTTTCGTTGCCACCATAATCCCATGCTCCCGAGGGGCTGTGAACACTGTTGTTTGGCTCTTCAGAACGTTTGGTCGCCTCGTCGAGTCAATCGACCTCAATACATAATGTATTTGTCGGGAACACATGGTGTGTTGAAATCGAAGCATGTATATCAATACGAAATTTAGACAAGGACATGAATAACACTTGGACGAAGCAGCTGCTATTCAAAATGCAGTATTTTTAAGGGATAATTAACACTCCCCCCCTTACAAAAAATGTATTTTTTTCTGAAATATATACAAACATGTTTCTAAAATAACACAATAAAAATTATTATTCAATAAAATGAAAATTTAATTTGTTTTGAGTATCATCCATATTTTTACTGTTTTTTCTTCAAAGGGTTATTGTTATAAAATTTAAATGTCTGAAAATGTTTCAGATATTTTAGTTTTTGAGGGAATTACATAAACATATGTAATAAAGATTTTTGTTAAGCATTAAAATAAAATTAACACCAACCCCAACAATTTTTTTAAAAAAAATTAATGTATTTTTTTCTGAAATATATACTAACATGTTTCTGAAGTAGCACAATAAAATTTATTTTTAAATAAAAGGAAATTTAATTTGTCCTGAATATCATTCATATTTTTATTGTTTTTTCTTCAAAGGGACATTGTTAGAAAATTCAAATGTCTAAAAATGTTTATTTTAGTTTTTGAAGGAATTACATAAAAATATGTAATAAAGATTTCTGTTAAGCATCGAAATAAAATTAACACCAACCCCATACAAATTTTTAAAAATTAATGTTTTTTTAAATATATACCAACATGTTTCTAAAGTAGCACAATAAAATTTATTTTTTTATAAAATGAAATAATTTTATTGAAAAATAAATTTAATGGGTTTTAATGGGTTTTGAGTATTATCCGTATTTTTATTGTTTTTTCTTCAAAGTGAAATTGTTATAAAATTTAAACGTCTAAAAATGTTTCAGATATTTTAGTGTTTGAAGGAATGACTTAAAAATATCAATACAGATTTCTGTTAGGCATTAAAATAAAATTAGGTAGTCGTTTTATATTTTAAGTTCTATTTAAAAAGTTAAAAATCCATTTTCTCATAAAAATTCAGCAATAAAAGTAATAATCAGTAATAAGTAGTTCATCCTAGATAAAATTATTGTGAAAATTTGATGTGTGTGTGCGCATTAAACTGCTTCTAAAAATTAGTTTTAAAATGAAATTTAACAGCAATATATCGTTTTGCACAAAATATATTTCTATTTGATAACTAAGAAAAAATAAGAATTAATTTCACAGATAGTTTATAAAATTAATCATATTTTAATTATTTAACTTCATTAAAATTAACGTGTTTTGCCTTAAAGAGATTTTAAAATATATTTAATATATTTTTGTACTAATATATTGCCATAAAAAATTCAAAACGTTAAAGAATATTTTGAAAAAAAAATGCCTTATAGTCTAACCCATCTCCTTAAAATTGTGGTTGGTACATTGAAAATAACTTTATTAAACTACCGAATATATACAGAAGTTGGTTTTTTTTTGGGGGGGGGGGGGAGGGTCTGGCAAACACGCATAATCGGCATATGTGTAAAATGACCACAAATCACGAAAAAGTGTTTGCATTTTTTAAATTTAAAATAGGAAACCAATATACATAGTTATGGTCCAATTAAAATTAGATTTTTTATTTATAAGTTTGAATTTGTATTCGAATATTTATCTAATTGGGACTTAACAAATTTTTGTCTTCTAAGAATAATCGATCCATGGTAAGATATGTTTCTACTAAACATATTACATTTTACCGAATATTCCCTTTTTAGACATAAGTTTTTTTTTTACATTTAACAACAATGTCGATAACCTGCGAAATTATTATATCCTACTTCTCGTATAGGTAAAAAAGAAGTCTTCGGTCAAGTTTTTCATAATATTAAAGTAAATTGCGTAAGGTCTACAATTCAAAAGAATGTAATAAATTTTTTCAAACTTATATAAAAATCATATTTGTCTAGCTTGTTGTGATTTTTATTAATCGATTTCTCATAATCTTGAATATTCTTGAAATTTGACAAACCCTACAATAGAATTCGTTCAAAATTTTGTGTGGAATTATGTCTAGTGATAAATATCGATTTTAAATTGCATCAATCTATAAGATTCAGGTTTTTTAGTTAATTTCATTTATATGCAAGAAACTACCAGTTAATAAATTTTATCCAAATTGGAAAAAAATATCCTATAATTTTCGTGTAAGGATTGCTTATCAAATTTAATCGTACTAGCTTGTATTCATTTTTTTTTGTTTACTGCTGACATATCTGTTATTTTTTTAAAAAACAATCAGTACTCTGAAACAGGGAGATTAATCAACCGTACCAGACAAAACTTTTTTAATGTTTACAATAATTGAGATTTTTTTTATATTACATGAAAATAAATGGAAATCTGCTATTGAACATTTCAAGTTATCATGACAGAACATTATTTTTTAAAGCCAAGTAATATAAATATGGCAGAAAAATATCACGTTCTCACGTGATTCATATTTCGCAATCACCGACATTTGAAAAGGAATGAAGGGGATTTTTTACAATCCGAAAATCAATCGAGTTCAGAAATTTTTTCTCAACTCCAGAATCTGTTTATTTGAAAAATCAATTGAAACCGGTTTTAAAAACTCATTTGACTACGCATGCGTCGATGTTTAGAAAAAGATAGGATTTTTTCAGTTCAAAATCATTTGACCTCCAAAATTTTATCTCGAGGCCAGACATTTTTTTCTTCAAATATCCTGTTTAAATTGGTTTGGAGTGATTGCGTGACTTTTCTATTGAGCAATTGTTAATTTTTAGAAAAGCAATGGTTTTTTTTCCAACTCAAAATCGTTCGAGGTCAATTTTTTTCATCATCTTGCTAAATTGAAAATTAAAAATATTTATATAATTTCGATACCTCCCTCATTGTTTTGATTTCATTACCATTTTCTTTTCTGTGCTTCTTCAGGCGATATTTGCCAGACAGGAGAATCAGGTACATGGGTGGCAATCGAGCCAAGTTGTAACATTTTGATAGTGATGAATAGCCAAATGCGACAGTTTTTAAGAATCCTAAAAAAACTATGCCTCAAAAATGATAAATTGTCACTTTTCTGCCCAGGCATTATGAGGCTTCAAAAACTTTAAACCAAAACAACATCATATTCTCCCATGCTAAAAAATAAACTTTAAGACAAATATTTCTCTTTCTATATTATAAGAGATTTTTTTTAAAAAAAATTATCGGGTTGAATTTTTTTCAAAAATTTCCGATACTTATATTTTGAAATTTTCGTTGCCAGAGATATTTATACGATTCAGTAGATTCAATTCTTGAAGTTGCCCTATCTGTAGTATTTCCATTCAGCTAAGCAATGAATAAAATACTTCATTAACAAATATGCTGATCTAAACCTTCTGAAATTACTTTTTGAGTTCACATTGCATTGCGATGTGCCGCAGAGCGTCAAAAGTTCTTTTTTGCGTTCATTATTAAACAAGGCGAAGGTACACAAAGAGTTTCATGTCGTGTTGAAATGGACTATAACACGTATGTTGTATCTCCGAACATAGAAAACATCCGCAAGTTGAAAATAATGATTTGAGTTCAGTACTGATGGTATCAAGTAATCATAGGACTCTGAAGGACATGATGTCAAAAATTGTCAGTTTTTTTGCCAACTATTTGAAATTTTGTAGAGGAAGAGGTGGTCAGTATTTGAACAATTTGAGGCCAATCGTCTCGAAGAGAATATAAGTTAGACAGATTCGCTCAATGTACGGATGGACATTGTAACAGTCCACAGTCGGCCACAACAAATCCTGTCGATAATGCTACGTTCAGTTTTGGCGGGGTGGTCGGCTGTACTCATGAAGAAGAAGCACGTATGTTGTATAGAAGATGACACATAAGCAATTAGTGATTGTTTTTATAAAATGTTAAGTTTTTTTCTGTATTACGCTTTAAGGTCATAACGCGTTCATATATTTTCTTCCTGTTATTGTTTACAACAAAACTATATCTATTCGTAAGTGATACGATTGCTTGAAATAACTATAAAATTCCCCGAAAATTTATCAGTATACATAAAATATTATCTATCAGATATCGGTTTCACTCAGATTGTTTGACATTTTTTATGATAAAACTTAGTTTTATATACCGCCATCTTTCTGTTTCTTTTTTTAAATCACGCGATTACATTACTAACTGAAAATATTTTTTGATAGATATTTTCTTATTACAAATAAATAAATAAACAAATAGCGTAGAATACTGAACCTTTGAGAGTGAGAACATGAATTTTATTCTAATATATGCACAAGTTTTCAATTTTCTGTATTTTTATCAATGAATTTTTCCTCTAATTAATATAGATTCCGTACTTAAGTTTTGTTTAGTGTGAAATTTACTATTCATGCTGCATTCGTTTTTCTTTTGTTCCATTTTTATTCTCTCGTATATAGAAACTTGTTGTATAAAAAGATTATATGACAAATATATACAACTTGTGGTACGCCTGCGTCCTGTCATAGAGGTTGTGCGTGTTCTTGATATAGGCGTCCCTTGTTCGAAATCCGGTTCGGGAATGGTTTTTTTTCCTTAATTTCATTTTAAAGGTGTGTGAATGGTCATCCCTGTAAAAAGGAGCGTAAAAGCCAATGTCCTGAGTGAAAGGCAAAAGTCATACTCTTGGCCCTAGTTGGCGCTACTACAAAACAAGAGACGTTAATTAGGCTTGCATCACTAACTACCTCAACGAGCTAGTCCATGGCAAGTTCCATAAGAAATAACTACACTTATGGTATATATAACTTTATAATCGTCAAAAAAATCGCCAAATTAAATCGCCAAAAATTAAATTTTTTGGCCAATTTTCATATTTTATCCCCGTAAAAGACATTTGGAATTTTTTAAGACTCCCGATAACCCAAAAAGATTTTGGAATTTTTTTGGGATTATATCATATGTAAATATATAATTTACATGTGAACTTTATACCAAATATGTAAATTTCCATCAAATATTGAATTGAGGAAATCTTCACCTCTATACTACAAAAAGAAATGAGCTAAATAAATAAAATGTTGGCACATGCATAAAACATTTAAAGTGTAGATCTACTGAAGATTTGGAACTAAATTTGTCGGGGATATTGCGATATTTAACAAATATCGACAAACGATATTTGTTAAATCGTTTGTCGACATTTGTCGTTTGTCGATAACAAATTTACGATGGTTTAAACAAATTAAATTTGATATGTGACCTTGCAGATAAATTTATAGTACTATATCAAATTTTGATTTCAATTGGTGAGAAAAAAAAGAGTCAAAATTGCAAATTTGATTTTCATGTACTTTTATATTAATCACTAGTCATGCATTAATAGTCAAACAATCATCAAAGATTATTCCATGATCGAGTTACTATCTTTAAATATCTGATATAGTAATATGTAAGTAAATATCTGATCATTAAATGGATAATATATGACCTTAGATATATTTATAGTACTATATCAAATTTTGATTTCAAATGGTGAGAAAAAACTAATCGAAAATGCAATTTTTATCCATGTGTACTTGTATATTAATCATTCGTCATACATTAACAGCCACATAATCACCGAAGATCATACCATGATTCAGTAAATATCTTAAATCCTCGCCAACCATCATGCGGATTATTCAGTAAATATCTCGAATTCTCGCCAACCATCATATGAGAATTCAGTAAATATCCTAAATTCTCGCCAATCAATAGTTCGTTATTATCGTTCACAAATACCATGCAAGACGAGGGAAAACAACATTTTTATCATGGAGTATTTTCAAGTCCCTGCAGCTGGTATTAGCCTATAAGAAAATCAAGGACACAACAGTTCCTGGTACTTGTTTTCGAATTTCATCGCATAATCACTAATAGCCAGATATGCTTTCCTAATTGCACAAACACTAGAAAATGACAAAACTTCCTAATGACGATTTGATATGGATCGATATATGAGCAACTTACAGCGATGTATTTCGAAGTGAGGACCGGGGACTTTATCATGGTCAGCACGCAATTATGGATTTTTCAAAATGATAGACGAGCCATAATTAAAACGAACCAAGCATGTTTACTTCCAGAACACGAAAATTCTGTTGTTTGAACACTAAAACTTCGGATTTTCATCATCAAATTCTAATTATTTCATTTTTAAAAATTTTAATAAATTAATTGTGTATATTTCTGGTGCATCAATTTCGGTGGTGATGTTTTCGAACGAAATTCTATATCCGGTTATAGTTAATTGTTATAATATGAACGAAAATCAAATTGATTAAAACATATCTGATTTTTAAAAAAGTGATAAATTTCAATTAATATAATAAATTCTAATAAATTATACATTTGGATTAAAATAAATTATACATTTTTTTCTATAAATGAGTAACAAATATTGCTAACAGCACTTATGTGTTTCATCTTCATTGGATAATATAAGATAGTTTCGTGAAGATATCTTCGCCACGTTAGAAAATATAAAATAGACTTATAATTATTATTACAATAATTATAAGTCTATCTTATATTATTGTAATAATAAGTGATAATCTAATCTACATTATATTATTGCAATAATAAGAGATAATAATACTATCTTATATTTTCTAACAAAAGTTAAACACATAAGTGCTGTTGGTGTTTTTGAGTTACTTCATTTACATGGCGATAGATGAAACCTGAAAAATTTCTTTGGAAGACCTCATAATAAATTTTATGTCTTTAGCTCTTGTTTTTTTAAACTGTCATGTTTACATAGAAAATCAATCCTAAATGTGTTTCAATTTTTTGACACACAGATATCTGAAATTTGCAGATTAATAAAGATTCTGCGGCTCAATACTTTGCAGAAAAAAATACCATTAAATGCAGCATGAATAAGAACACATTAAGAATACAAAATTACTCTTTAAATCGAAGAAATCCATGTCGTATTATTATTTCTCTTTGTATACATAAAAAAGAAGAAAAAAAAAAGCATATGCTCTGAAACATTTTCGCATGATAATTTCATAGGCTTTATTCATTAATCATTATTTTATTATTCAAGCCTTTCATTTATAATGCAATGGCAATGTATACACAAAGCTTATATTTCATTTGATTGAAACACGGGCATGTATCAAACCTGTCACTAAAACAATGAAAAATATTGTTTCAAAACAACTTAAATTCGAAAAAAGTTGGCTGTGGCCTGGTGGTAAAGTCTCGGCTCGTGAGCCGTAGGGTTCCACTTTCGAGATCCAGTTCCACCGAAGAACCGTAGTGTAAGGGAGTCCATTACACGTCGAATCCGTCAGGGACATACGTCCTCCAACTATAGTGTGATGTGGAGAAAGGGTGCCAGATCATGTGTCGTTCTCGTCATCTGACCACGATTCAAAATTACGAAGTGCATCCCAAAATAGCCCTAGTGTTGCTTTATAACGAGGCGTTAATATAAGTAAACAAATCATAATTTTTAACAATTAGAAATATAGTTATCTAGCTTTCTTAGTTTTGTGGTTAATGTATTAATATATATAAGAGCAGCTCTGAAAAGATTTTATTTGAAATTTCATAGAAATTGCCAAATTTGATTTTAAGACCATATTTAATTTTCAATTGTCTATCTCAAAGCGTTTTTGAGTTACCTTTGCCGCGGTTTTTTGTGGTAAGATCTCGGGTGGTGAGTCGTAGGGTTTCAGGTTCAAGACCCGATTCCACCGAAGAACCGTCTTGGAAGGCGTCTATTGTAAGTTAAATACGTCAGAGTCAAACGTCCTTCTGTGTGGAGGAGTTGTTGCTAGCTCAGGTGTGGTCCTCGTCATCTCACCGTGGTTCAAAATTTTGTGTTCCGTCTCAAAAATAGTCCTATTGTTGCTTTACAAAGGGATGTTAATAGAACTAAATTATTTTCGAAAAAATATTGAAATTAGAAGAAAAAAGTTATCGAATGAAATTTGGTATGACAAAAAATTATCACCTTTTGGCTTAAAGGAGTATTAAAATGTATTTTGTACCTAAGCATATTCCAAAATTGTTGGAAAAAATTCTAAAATATTAATTAACTTTTAATCAAAAATTCAGATAAAATTTTAGGAAATAAATTTGCTTAAGCGCTAATCCCATTCAAAAGGAACGCAGGCATGAAATTTGATAATTCTATATCTAATGTTATTCTGTGTAAAGTGTAATATTCAAATTATGCAAGCATACATGCATTATTATATTGAATTTTTCAAAAATGATTCAAAACATTTCGCTGCCGATCAAAATCTAAGAGAGTGTGTATCTTCTCTAAGAAAAAGTAATTTTTAGACATATGCAAATTTTAAAATAAAGTTAAATCAGATTTCATTGTATATTTTTTAAGTTATTACCCCTTTATATGGTCGATATATTTTTAAAATAATATTCACTTTACCATAAAGATATTTCATCAGTATATATTTTGAAATTTCTATGAATAAAATATTATTAAGATTTTTAATATATGATTACATACAGTAGATTTAATTGTCTTGACTTAATATTTAACTTTTTTGATCTTACATTTATTTGATCAAAATTATTGATAACTTAAAGGGGTGAAATGAATTAAAATGTAAATTAAATCTATTTTGAATAAAAGAGCGCTAATGGCAAATTTATGGGATAAAACCTTTGATGATATGTCGCCATCTTGACAATATATAAAAAAAGAATGAAAATAAAGAAACAAATTATAAAATAATAAAACCCCATTTTGCCTACAGACGATAAAAAAACAACAGACAAGCAATCACTGGAACCGTAACCTAAACTAATACAAACGAAAAAGCTTGGTGGATTTCAGGCGAAATCCTTGAATCGAGGAACCCCGCTCCCGTCGACGTGCAAAGGTGTTGCGCGCTCACACACATAACTCGGCTTGTCAGGCGCAGGTGTTCAAAGACACGAGCACTTTCGGAGAACTCCAGCATATACCTTGTGGTCCGAAAATAATAAAAGCGCATTTGTTTGAGGGGAAAATAAAACATGCGAAAGGGAGGGAAATTATTCCGAGAGGTTCGGATATCGGCTGTCTTTTGGATTGAGAGATGTTGCTTTGGAGAGAATGAAACGAGATAAAATTTAATGGGATTTAAAAAGAAATATATGAGGAAAACCACTTTACAGTAAGACGTATTATATGATTACTTAATTTTAAAAATTAATTGATTAAACCACAAGTTTTTTTTGCAAAGTATTATATCCTCAGTTTCTTTTTACAGTGTATATTATCCCTAATTAATTTTTACAAATATTTTATACAAAGTATAATATAAGCAATAACTTTGAAGTATGTTTTTTTATAAAGTAGAACATCCGCAATTAATTTTTACAAATAGTTTTTTTAGAAAGTAAAATATCCACAATAGTTTTTTTAGAAAGTAAAATATCCACAATAGTTTTTTACAATTATTTTACAAAGTATATTATGCACGTTTAATTTTTACAAAGTAGAAAATCCAAAAAAAAATTTTACAAAGTAGAATATCCACAATTTCTTTTTTACATTTTTTACAAAGTAGAATATCCAAAATTACTTTTTACAAAGTGGAGTATCCACATTTCCTTTTTACAATGCAGAGTATCCACAATTACTTTTTTACATTTTTTCCAAAGTATAATATTTGCAATTACATTTTACAATTTCTTTTACAAAGTAGAATATTCACAATTACATTTTACAATTTCTTTTACAAAGTAGAATATCCACAATTACTTCTTACAATTTCTTTTACTAAATATAATATCCACAGCTGCTAATGTAACCCATTTTACTCTTACGAGAAGATCATATTGCAACCAACTTTATAAATTATCGGGTAATTTAAACTGGACTGATTTTGTAATTACTAATGTGTTTTCTCTAAAATTAACTAAAATATTTTTATAATATTTT
Source organism: Argiope argentata (assembly GCA_026289955.1). Taxonomy (NCBI): domain Eukaryota; kingdom Metazoa; phylum Arthropoda; class Arachnida; order Araneae; family Araneidae; genus Argiope; species Argiope argentata. The sequence continues at coordinate 488,472 of JAOUZG010043210.1, forward strand.
AAGTTAAGTATTTACATAATTATTTATGCCCTTAAATAATTATGTTTCCCTCCTGTTTTATAAATAAAAAACTGATACACGGAAAGTTATTTTTTAAGCAAAATCATACTTATCTTTCTTGGGATTTTTTTATAAT
>JAOUZG010043210.1:498607-509453 GCA_026289955.1 Argiope argentata
TATATAATAAACTTTCAAACCATAATTTTAATTCTAATTAATTAACAAGTTTAGTCCATGTCAAATTCATTAAAAAATACTGTCTTATTTCCTGACCCCATTCCGCTTTTTCTATTTTATTAATTCAACAAAAGCTCAATGAAAATGATTTAGTCAGTGGTTCCAACGCTCCGAGTGAAGAAATAAAATAGTGCTGACTTAACCAGATTATTCTAAAAGATCCCTATGGCTCTCTTAACTGGTCGGCGTGTGTAAGAAATCCCCATAGGAATATCATGGTTTATTGGACCAGGGATAGTTATTTTCCTCTCTTCACACCCTTCTGCTTTTGTGCCGCACTAAGAGTGGACGTACCTTGTCCATGCCTCTTGTAAATAGATCATTCGTCCTCGGATAAACGAATATAAGCGAAATTAGGGAGATGACGTGATAAATTTTTAAGTTCCTTTTATTCCATCACAAAAGCAGGTATTGTGTATAAGCAAAAGCGACGAGCACAACACAGAACACCACTAAACGGAATGATGAAAAGGTTGATTAAATTTTTATCCCTCGGAATATATACCTATAGATTTTAATAGGGATATTTAACGCATAACAATCACATGTACAGCTCATGCAAGGGAATCGTAGGGATCATTTAATGGAATTCGCTAAGCTGGCTAATTTATATCCCTACACTTGGAGTGTGGGACATTAGCCGGCGTTTAGCTGTTTTAGCAATTTTACAAAGGTTCTGATGAATTGATTAATTAGAACAGGAGGAATGGATCAGGAAATTAGAGAATATTTTAGAATGATGTTTCTATTGATAACTTAAATTGAAAATAAAGAAATTATTTTGAATGTAAATTGATATTTTAAAATATCATCGCATATGTATTAGAAAGCAACATAATTTTTTAAATTATGAATTATCTTAATACGAAAATGGTGAAAGAATTTGGAAAATGTGAAAATAGTGTCAGGATAATATTTCTAAAACTTGAATATTAAGTGATTTGATAAGAAAAATTTCAAATATATGATCCTTGAAAATTAAACAAAAGAAGAAAAAAAGAAAGAAAGAAAGAATAACTAAACAAAAAAAGAAAAAAACCCAACCATTTTGGTTCTTACAATTTTTACTTAGTAACCTGTTAAGGTTTTAAGATACTTTACATGCTTTACAATTCCCTACCCACCATGTTGTTACCAAGATTTTAAGACCTTTATTTTACCGGCTTAATAATCCTCTCCTAGATAGTAATTAGGATTTTAAAACCTTTATTTCACCTTCTTCATAATCTCTCACTAGAAAGTTAAAATGATTTTAAGGGTTTTACTCTGTTTGATATTCCGGCACTGGTTATATATTCAAAATAATTGGGGATAGGTAGGATAGATGCAAAACGAGTTAACTAGAATTATCAATTGCATATAAAGAAACCCAAGATAAAGAACACAAGAAAAAACTATTTTAAGTTAATCATCACTATTTATCACTAAATTGTACTAGTTACAAAAATTTTAATTATTTCCACGTCGATGGCTTCACAAAATCTTTCGAAGCATTTGATGTCTGAGGGCCGTTTTCAAGCATGATATCTTTTTTTTAAATTCAAAATTAATACATATTTTTTTTTATTTTCTATCGAATTTGAGGTGCTTTTTCCCTTCTTAGTAAGTCACATTCTAAGAAAAATAGTTTTAAATGTTATTTAATGGTGGTTGAATAGACCTTGAGTCGTTCATTCACGGCGTTCCTTTGACGATATACAAATATAACATATTTTAATTTGAAATAAATAATATATATTGATAATGGATAATATACATATATACACCACCATAATATTGGAGAAGGTAGTAATTCTATTAAGATTCGAGTTCCAGCGTTTGTTCTATAATATTCTATGTCCTTCCATGAAGGTTATTATTTGAAAGATTAGTCAGGAGTTGGAAGTCAAGAGTTGAGGAAGTCAGGAGTTGAGTCGAGAGATGTGAGTAGTTGAGCGAGATCTCTTCTTCGAGTAATAATTGTCTGGAGTCTTTTCTGACTACTTTGTGCTTTTAAGATTGTTTGATACCGATTTGCTGCTTAGATGATGCTATTTCTACTAATTCAGATTTTCATACATATTATATGAGTTTTATTATTATGAATTTGCGTTTCTATGCAGAATAATGTGCATTTGATACTTAAATCTTTCCGCGGCATTTTTCTTAACATTAGACTATAGGAAAGAATTCTAGTTTATGATTTTCAATTTTTGTAATTGTTTTTACCAAATTTTTTTATTCGTTATTCTTTTTACATGCTTGACATTTTCTTTCATTTTTCTGCTTGAAGTGATTCTAAGTTGCAGACATTTGTGTGCGATGTTTATAAGCTTATCGACTGTCAGGTATTTGATATTCGACTGTAATTGCCGAAGGGTATCTCTTTCATCAAAACGCAAAGTAAATTACATGGGAAATTGGCAACTTCTTCTAATACATAAGAACTTTGATTAGTTTCTGAATTTGATTCAGACTCGATTTTGAAAAGTAATTGGAAAATATTTATTTTATTCTTGTAATATATTTATTCTTTTAATTGCGTTTGGTATTCTAAAAATATCGATAAGAGAATATCGATAAGAGAATGATGAGCGTCACAAATCGTGACACTACTATATTAAATTTATACTACCGATAGTTTGGATGTTACAAAATTCGTAAAAAAAAAGAATCTGAATTACCATTACTAGAAAAAAAATTGTGGAAAATAATTGAACCGCAGTTTCGAAGCATCGTGGCATGATTATATTTTAAATTAGCTGTCTCCTTAGGTATATTTGTTATATTTGATATCAAAGAAATGATCCAAACATTTCTTCAGATAATTCATCACATCCGTAATTAAACTGCACTGTTTGTTTGTACACGAATCTTCTAAGCAATTTAACACTTTGATAATAAATGCCAAAGAGCTTTAAAAAGTTCAAGTATAAATCATAAAAAGATTCATCAGTACTATATCTTTCTAAGCAATTTTAATAACAAAATGATACCTTGATACTAATATAAACAAAAATCACGGTATCATAATGCTATTAAAAATGCAGATGTACTGTTGATCTAACTTTCTGAGGATTGTAATTTTACTTTTTTTAATCCTGTCAGAACGTGATATTGTTTCGGGAATGAGGTTTTGTGGCTTCAACAAAAAAACGTAGGCAAAAAATTGAAATTTTATTATCTCCACGAGCTACAAAATATCAGCTTTTAATAATGTGATATCATCCCATTTACAAAAACTCTGATTTTTTAAAAAATAAGTTAATGACTACACTAAATAAAACCTAGAAAAATGTCATTTTGAGCACGCGATTATATGAAATGAAATAAATAGGAAATGTGATATTATTTAAAACAATAAATGCGAGATAAAGTTTTTAGAATCGTTTGCAATACCAAAATTACTAATTCAATGAAACGATTAAAATGAATAAAAATATATTTTAACTCGCACGAGCACGTGGTGCTTGGCCGTTCAAGAAAGGATGTCCTGACATGAAACACTGAAATGTGCATAGCAGATTTCATTTTAATCTCTTTTTTTTATTTGTCTTGTAGATTACGCAAATATAAAACAAAATCCTTTTTTCTTTAACTTTCAACAATGGAAGAAAATCCCACTATTAAATATTTGTTAAAACAAAGAAACCTGTTTGAATTTCAGATATTGATGTAATTAATTCTGTTACGGTAAATGTGATTAATGCGGTGATTATATATAAGAACAGGTAATTTTGCATAATCACCACTAAATTTACCGGTGATTATGCATAATTACCAGTTATTATATGTAATCACCAGTTTATTACTTTTACCGTGTCAAATCTATTATAACGAAATTGAAGGAAAGTATGTTTTAAAAAATTTGGAAATAAAAAATAAAAATCGAATGCCCATGAAACTACTATGATTAAAAAAATAATTTTTAAATTTTGTACTGGTCCAATAATTGTTTTTGTGCATTAATATTTTTGGAAATTGTGGATAAAAGCCGAATTTTTACATTTAATTAAGATAAATAAAATTTGCAGAAAATTTCCTGCCATGTACACATTTTCTCACTCTGAGGTATATTTGTGTCAAAAATGGTATTTGCAAGCTAAATGATCTCCCCCGTAGAGTGCTGATAAAAATATACATTTGGATGCACATATTCATCTTTACTATTATCAGCGAATTGATTCGTTTGTTTTTTAGCTAAAACAATTTAGCCTCTAGAGTACTAACGCTTGCTCAGATACACATACACTCACTGAAGCACACATTCATCTTTAATATTACCAGCGAATTCATTCGTTTAGTTTTTTTTTAGCTATAGCAATCTGGCCTGTAGAGTTTCAACGCTCGCTCAGATGCACATACACAACAGAAGCACACATTCATCTTTACTATTATCAGGGAATTGATTCGTTTGGAATTTTAGCTACAACAATCTAGCTTATAGAGTTCTAACACTTGCTCAGATACACATACAAAACGGAAGCACACATTCATCTTTAATATTATCAGCGAATTGATTCGGTTTTTTTTTTCGGTTCAAAGAGTTGAAAATCTGCGATGAACGGCTTATAGAAAAGAATTAAATTCTTAAGTTATGAAAATATAGTTTATAGAAATGGGTTAAATCATTAATTAAATGACTAGTTGATAACAGACTCAAAAATCTATTATTATTAATGCTTTATAGTACCAGAAATCCATGTTGATGATTTACAAGATTGATATCTTGTTGCCAGCGATTTTTATTAAAGATTCTATATAATTATATTAACCTTTAGCTGAAAAGTGGCCAGTAAAATGGTATCTTGATTCTTTTCTAAAACACACACACACACACACACACACACACACACACACACACACACACAGTTTTTGTTTTTCTAATTGCTTTTGAAAATGTGTGCCAAAATATTTTGCTCAACAATTGTTTGTTATGTAGAACGGTTAGAAAAATAAAAATAAAACAAACGATACCATCTGTAAGAATAAGCTAGAACTAGAACACTTGTGCGTAGAGGAAATATTTGTTCGAAGCGTTTGTTCCTAATAGAGTAGAGCCAAGCAAAATATACCGGAAATTGTTTAGTATCCCTGTTCACCAGATGGCGCCTTGTCTCTTTTTATTTCTATTTGTTTTACATTATCCAATATTATATAGCATTCAGTATTCAACAGAGCATTTACTTCTATGCATATGGTAATCATCAATCGTTCTATTCTGTTTTGAAAAGGGGGGAATAGTAAACAGAGAAGTATTCTTTCCTGTACTATAATAAAAGAATTTTTGAATATAATAGTAAGGAATTTTCAATCGTATCTTATGTATCATCTCATCTTGTGTTTACCTTTTGGCTGAAATATCAATTTAAATTCATGTTATGCGTTTAAAGTTTCAATCTTTTGTCTACATCAGCTATTTTCAAACTTTTAAACTTTTTGACCAAATTTTTAGAAACTGAATTTATAGGGACCCACTTCAACTTTGGAGCAATTATACGTTTTGGGATAATCAACATAAGTTCTCTCTGAAAGGATTTTTGAACCAAAAAATAACTTTTGGTTAAAGAAAATCTTTATTATTAAATATAGTGAATGTATACACAAACGTTAACTAAAATATTCGAAATTAACTCATATATAAGATGAAATGAATTAGTTAAAGGCAAAAAGAGGTTTATAATTAAATTGGGAAGATCTGAGCTGACACGAGATGCTTGTTTGCGTATTGCGATTTTTTGTTTAGTATTAGCTAGTATTGGGGAATTCGATGAAATTTTAGACTACTAGCCACTTTTGGAATGGAAAGATACACATTCATTCAATATTTTATCGCGACTGACTGCTTGAAAACTATTGCTCATATTGTTTGATAACAACTGTTCAACTGTTTGATAATAACTGCTCATAAACAACTGCAATATTTCATTTCTGGTATATTGCTTTGAAATACATGAAAAAATATACCGACAGATAATCCACTTTTAAACCATTGTTATATAAAAATTTAATCAAATCTATAATTTGGATTTAAAAATTTCATAGACCGAGTTTCATATATAGTGATAATTGCAGTTTTTTATTACACTGTTTATTTCCACAAATCTATAAAGTCATACCAGACACTCCGACCCATCTAATAATCAGAATGAACCATAAAACTAAATTTTTGGACCGCCGCAACAGCAACACTAGTAGGAATGCAATTGAGTCTTAAGGGCTATCACCGATCACGGTACATCCCTTCCCGTAGGAAGTACGCCCCGTCATCGATGGGAGGAGCAAAAGCCCCACCTATTTGTGTACCCTCCAGGGTGGCGAGATCTAACCACTATGCTGGAAACATCACATCTTGATTTCGTGGTGCCCTTTCCGGGGAGATTCACAAATTCATGAATAAAAAAAAGCTGCTCTTTAGTTAGATTTTGTTTAAATTTTAAAAGTTATCAACAATCTGATGTGATTAAAGGCATACAAAAGTTCATTGATCTAGTTTATTGCGTTTTTGGATAATCCAGCTCGCAAACAGACATAATTCCGTAATATATCTTTTGTATTTAAGAATGAGTAAAACGTGGAGCTTTATCGATATTTAGAGGTTCAAAAAAATTGATAATCCCATTTATTTTTCTTAACAGCATATGAGGATTAAAATCCCATCACGTTTCTTTGAATTAATTCTTTAATCAGCAGATATAGGCAATATAAACTTTAAAGTAAATACTCATCTTAAAATAATTTTACACTTTCAAAATGAGCGAAACTTGAACTTGAGTTGACGTACGCAGCGTAAAATGTTTATGAAGGAAAGTAAACATGCTTATAAAAAGTTGTTCATATAAAAAAACTTCTATTCATAAAGTTTTTCAGGTTGTCGTATCAACTTTTGCTGGAGCGAATGAAAAACGAAAATGAATGGATGACGTCACCGACAGAAAAAATAATAAAACACCCATGAAAAGCGCCATGAAATAAAATACGAAAAAATCACTTCTGGCTTTATAAAAATATTTAGATTTCGGTATTGAATAAACAAACTTTAAGGAAAGAAAAAAGGAACTCTCTTGAAACTTGTATTTTAAATTTGATATTGGTGGGTTTTATATTTAGTTAGATTTCTCTTGAGAAGTTTTTATCGGTTCGCATCATTAAGACGTAAAAATTCCCTCATAGGGAAAATATTTTTTTCTTTAGAATTTTCTTATTTCCTTAAATTTAATGTTTGCACTTTGAATGTGTGGGCTTTGTTTGTTTATTACTCATCAATCTAATCTAAAAAACTTTTTTAAGTTTGTGAAGTTTTGCTGCTTTTATTTTCTCTCTTTTAAAAGCAAAGAAAAGAGGGGAAAATCCCTACATTTAAGAGCGTACCTCTCGAGATTTTGTGTAATTATGCTAGTAAATATTTATTATCCCTTTAGGGAAAGATTACATTTTTCCCCTTTCTCGTTCACGATGAAGTGTGAAAATAGAAGATATTGTGATCAACATTTCTTCATTGATGAATCTCCATATCTTAAAGCTTCCAAATTCTACTTAATTTTTTAAAAACAAGACTGTATGTCATTATATCTGGATAAGAAAATTATCGGATAAAAATTTCTAATAATTTTAAATTTTGAGAATTGCTTTTACTAGAAAATTTCAATCAAAAATTATCAAAGGGTTGTGCTTTACACTTGTTCTCACATTATAAAAAGTAAAAATAACACAGTGGATGTACTCAAAGATGGAAGTGGATAACAGATACATTATCATTCTACTACATCGTTTAGATTGTCCATTTATAAGTACATGAGTACTATATTTTTGAAACTCAAATAAGTATAATATTTTGTCCCCAAAAGTTAATGTATGAATAAAATTTGGCTTCAAACAGGCTAATAGAAATATATGCAAATTTGTTATTCGTCTGAGGGCAAACATTATTATTCAAGCTCACAAATGTTATTTACATGAATTTTATTACACTGTCATGGAAATCGTGCTGTATGTGTATGTTAAAAGTACGAAAAACTGGATAACATAAGACGATGCTTTACTCTACAATAAAAGAAGAAGAAGAAATTGTTGTTGTTGTTACTAATGGCACTTGCCATGGACAAGCTCCCTGCTGATAAAGCAGCAGATTTAAGCCGAAAGGAGTGTCTCTTGTTTTTTTGAAACAGCGCCATTTCGGGCCAAGAGCCCGACTTAGCTACACACTCACCACATTTGCTTGCACATCCCCTTTTTACAGAGGGGGGGGGGAGTCACAAATCTCACAGATAGCACACAGAAGAATAACCATGCCCGAACCGGGACTTGTACCCGGGACTCCCAGAAAGAAGAAGAATTTGAAATGTTATCATAGTTCTTATTAATGTTGTTATTTTTAAGGCATTGTTTGTCTGAATTAATTTCAGAGATAAATAAATTAAAACAGGTTTGGAAAAAGCATGTGACTATCAGAATACGTATGCGTCGATATATCGAGAATCGAGTAAATGGCGGACATTCGTGCGAAATTCTAACTTTTTATTGGTGCTAAGTCGTCTAATGTTACAAACATTTTTACCATTTGTTAATAACCCTAAAAGCGGAAAAGTGGTTCCCCCAAAACGATAAATCGCCAATTGTCTGCTCATTCTTCTTTTGACTTCAAAAACGTCAAACCAATACAACATCATGTTTTCACATGATAAAAACATTTTAACAACAACACAAATGTAACAACATTGCCATTTAAGTTGCCATTTAAATTTTTAGTTTTAATTGATTTTTTCAGCGATAAATCACCAAAAGTGACAACCTTCTGCATTATTGTCTAATAACCCTAAAAGTGAAAAAAAAAACTTATGCCTCAAAGAGGATAAATCGCCAATTTGAGGTTTCAAAAACCTCAAACCAAAACAAAATAATGCTCTCACATAATAAAAAGTAAAAATAACACAGTGGATGTACTCAAAGGTGGACGTGGCTAACAAATATATTATCGTTCTACTACATCATTGAGATTAAACAGTTAGAGAGATCGCGCTACGTTAAACATTCCAAAGAGAACAGTTTACTGACAGTTTAGCCTTTAGCATTTATTGCATTTTACGGCATAGAAATTTCTAGAAAAGTCTTCGGTTCCTAAAAGAGATATCTTCTTTATTCTTAAATATTCTAGAAGCTTTATTTTGGTTTGTAAATTCTTTGCTAAATGGTCATCAAGGTCAAAAGCCTGTTATCTGACCTCCTTTAAATAATATCACAGGTTTGCAGAAATATGATATTAATGTCAAATTTTGTACACAGTTGATTAATATTAAAAGAGATTTTATTCTAATTCCTAAAAAATAAAATGAAGAAGATATTTCAGATGATGAGATGTCGATGGAATGTTTTATCTAATTTGTGAAATTTTTTACTATCTTTTTGCAATAGTAGTTAGTCCAAAATATCTTATTAATGGGTTATCCAAGAGGGATTTCGTCAAAATATGTACTGTGCTTTTCAGTAATTCGTGCTTACTTGTTTTGCGCAAAGTTATTTTCCTTAAAAAGGAAGCCCTGAGTAAGATGATTGCTTCGCAAGTACTCTTTGCTTTTAGCTATTTATTTCGAAGATTCATTTGCTATTTCCTTTTTTTTTCATCGCAATAAATTCCCATTCGGAACTTGACTAATGTATTTGCATATAGCTTAGTAAAAAAACTCTTCTCTGTCATCTTTCATGTCATCCCTACTTTGATAAAAATCAAAGCTTGCTGGAAAATGTGCAAAAGTATGAATGATTTCCGTATCTTAAAGCATACATTACTTAATGCATTATAAACTTAAGTTCACCAATCTGCTTCTATATAAAATTAGAAAATAATCAATTATTTCCTTGTTTTCCATATTTCATTTATAACAATTTATTTGTATTAACGCTTTATTTGTAATGCTTTTTTTGCTTAATTTTTTTCTGTGGGAGTTATAAGTCTTTCTTCATGATGTCCAAAGAATAATTTCGGGATACTAGCTTGGTAAAAAAAATCACCTCTGTCATCTTTCATGTCATCCCTACAGTGATAAGAATCAAAGCTGGCTGGAAGTTCACAAATCTACTTATATATTAAATTAGAAAATAATCAATTATTTCCATTTTTTCCATATTTCATTTATAACAATTTATTTGTATTAACACAATTTATTTGTTTATTTTTTCTATGGGTGTTATATCTCTTTGCTCACGGTGTCCCAAGAATAATTTCAGGATACTTTTAAGAGTACTCCGTGAACTTTGATAAGAATCAAAACTGGCTGGAAATTCAACAATCTACTTCTATATAAAATAAGGAAATAATAAATTATTATCAAAATTAGAAAATAATCAATCAATAACTTTGATCAGAATCAAAGCTGGCTGGAAAATGTGCAAAAGTAAGAATGATTTCCGAATGGTAATTAGAATATAAAAAAAGACATTACTTAATGCATTATAAATTTAAATTCACCAATATACTTCAATATAAAATTAGAAAATAATCAATTATTTCCTTGTTTTCCATATTTCTTTCATAACAATTTATTTGTATTAACACACTTTATTTATTTTTTTTTTCTATCGGAGCTATACCTCTTTGCTGACGTTGTCCCCAAGAATAATTTCTGGATATTTTTAGAAGCACTCCGTGATCTTAGATCGCTTGATTGACTCACTAGACGGTTGCTTAATATATTTCTTTTATAACTCTTTACATATACACACCTTGTTTTTTTATATTTTATATGGTAGTTACACTTTTCTTCACTCACGATGTTTCAAGAATAATTTCGGGATAATTTTAGGATCACTC
>JAOUZG010043210.1:509463-528528 GCA_026289955.1 Argiope argentata
TCACGATGTTTCAAGAATAATTTCGGGATAATTTTAGAAACACTCCGTGATCTTAGATCGCTTGACTTAATCACTGGAAAGTTTTAAAATTATTACTAATTAATTATTTCATTTTTTTCTAATATTTCTTTAAAACTATTTCTTTGTATACACATACTTTATTTATTTATTATTTTATTTGGTAGTTAGTTTCTTCGTTCACGATGTTCGAAAAATAATTTCAGGATACTTTTATGAGTGTTATGTAATCTCAGATCTTTTAACTCAATCGCCACATAGGTGTAGAATTCTGTTCTTTAAAAAATAATAAGTTAACTAATTATGGGTAGTAAATATTACACAAATTTGATTCTTTTTCAGAAACTATTCTAGGCTAATATTCACACATAATTTATCTTTAACCAAAATGAATTATTTTATTTCTTATTATCAAAATATCAAATATCTATATTTTCAGAATTAATATTTAATTGAGTTATAAAACTTCTTTGCATTTCAACAATGAATTAACTTGTAGAAATTTTAACTTCTATATTAATAAGAAATTGAAAATATTTAGTTCAGTATTTAAACATGAGCATGAAATTTTAGCCAATATAGTCTAGATAATTAAATCAGAGATAGAATATTTAAGATTAATAGAATAATAATAAAATGTAAGCTTTAATTAATCCTCAGAACTTAATACATAAATACATGCAATGATAGAGCAAATAAAAGAAAATTGTTTACGATATCTTTCATTCTAGCATAATATTTTGAAATAACAAAAGTATTTTTAATATGTTGAAAGTTGTTACCTATGTGGTTAAAATGCAATATCATTTATAAGGATATGATGTTCAAACTTTGAGAAACAACCTTAATCATTAACAGTAATTTTGAAAAAATAATTTTGGGTGATTAATATCCCAATAATTATTTTCATACATTATATATGCCATTTTATTCACCGGATATTAATCCATCTTTTATCTTTGAGCTGATGTTAAATATCTGGTTTGCAAGAAAAACATAACATTATTAGCTTCACTAGTTCCATAACTGATTCATTTTGAAACAGAGAATAAATCAGGGATTTGGACTCCTTGAAGCTTTCTCGCATATTTTCTAATAAACTTGTCTTGGCAGTGAACGCCTTGCATAGCATTGGCGCGGAATAGATTGGAAACATTAACTTTTGGCTGGTATTTATCATTCTTAATGAATTCATCGTGTCATTCTTGACATGTTTTTTTTGGTTATTAATCCTTGGCGTGAAGTAATAGTATCCGAACACTGAATTTGTCTTTAAGATGCATTTGTATCTAACATTCCATTTGATCAATTTGTCTTTAAGATATATTTGTTTGTATTGAACACGAAAATCATTGTGTTTTTTCTTTCTTGTGTTTACTTGTTTCTGTAAATACAAACTGGTAGACAGTTAACCCGTAGTTGGATCTGTCTCAAAATTTAAAATGTGTCTGCTCTATAGATGATTAATTTGTGTACTGAATTTCCTTTACCTTCCTTTCTTGGTTCCTTTAGTTATTGTGTTAATTTATACTCGGACAGAGAGACATCCTCTGAGCAGATCTTACTTAAAATTTGAAAGAGATCTGCAAATTTTTATAAACAGATTGTATACCAAATTTTAACTATCGAGCTCAAACTCTAAAGTAATAAAATCAATAATAAGATAAATAAAACTCTAATAACTTTATAAATAATAATGATAAAGTAATAATAACTTTATAATAATAATAAAATAACTTTGTTAATAATAAGATAACTTTGTAAACAATAATAAGATAAATTTGTAAATAATAATAACGATCAAGTAATAATAAAATTTTTAAATAATAATAATGATAAAGTAATAATAACTTTGTAAATCATAATTGCAATAAAGTAATAATATCTTTAAATAATAATAACGATAAAGTAATAATAGCTTTGTAAGTAATGGTAGCTTTAGTTTGAGTTACTTATGTCACAAACTTTCTCTAAACATTTCTAAAAATGTGTTTTTTGAACTCAAGGAAACGCGGAATTCATCAAAATCTCCAGTTTGAATTTTTAAATGATTGTTAAACATTCTCTATGCTAAGTATAAGAGAAAATAAAAACAAAGATTAATAAATTTTGATTCGTTTGCAAAGTTGTGAATAACCTCATATTCAAATCATGAGTTTTGAATTCCTTTCATACATTCCTACCAGAAAAACGAAGTTACTATATACAACAATCAAAAGTTGTTTCATATCAAAGTTATAAGATAAGTTAAAACCACATTTTGCTATATATGGTATATTTAGATTCGAATGTTATTGTAAAGTCAGCATACAATAAAGTGGCTAAATGCAACAAAATAAACTTTTTTAACTATTTAAAAAAATAAAATGTTTTTCAAATTAAGAAATATGACTCAGATATACATAATTCACTGCAGTAAAAGAATAATAAAAGGAAAACTGGAAGCACTTTCCTTTTTAAAGAAGATTTATAACTCATTACAGTTTTATGCTTCAAATTTATGACTGTTAGATGTTGATAAAATATCTGATATGAAACATGCTATTTTCACTGCATATAATAGCACAATTTTCCGTTGCTATGGCGACAGTACTAAATTTTTGAAAACGATTCAGGTTTCTTTCCGAGTGCTTTACTATAAAGAGAATTTCAGATTTTAATGAATATAATTATCATCTAGTTTCATTTTTGGAACGATGCAAATTTTATTTGAGCTCACGAGGAAACTAACTACGAGTTAATCGATTTGTTTAGTTAAATATGATTTACTTTGCATTTGATTCTGAATATCTAGGTTATTGAAGTTTATTTTAAAACCAACGAGAACTGATAGTTAATCGATTTGTTTAGTTAAATAGTATTTCCTTTAAATTTGATTCTGAATAGCCAAGTTATTTAAGTGTATTTCAAAATTAACGAGAATGGTTTCCTCAAAATTTTCTTGCATGCTATCTAATAAATATATATTATTAACGGTTTCCATTGACGAAAAATAAAGGAAAGCTTTATAGTACAATCTTTGGTGACTAATCACTAGAATATTGTTAATATTTTAGGACCAGAAAACTAAATATGCATTTTAGTCAATATTTTCTCTACTATTAAATATAAAACTTAAAACTGCAAAAATAGTCGTTGCGTAAAAATAGTTTGTGACGTGTGTGATCTAGAAATCAGACATTTGTCCTCGAGTGCTCAAGGGTCCATACCCTCAGAAGCTACTGCAACCCTCCTACTGCAAAGCAGAGCAGGAGAACAACAACGTACTTGTAAATGTATTGAAGTCTGACTACAATCTTTCGACGTATTTGGCTCCATGACCTATACTTTAAATGGTAAATTCGTGAATTTTTATCTATCTAATTATTTTTTATCTATCTTATTATATAAGAATAATAGGGCAGTCAGATTACCTCTCAATGGATTTCATTTAAAATTTGTCAGAACCTGCAAATCTGTAATGGAGATCATATATTAAGTTTCATCTCCCTTGCATAATCTGTCATTCATCATTAATATTTAAAATTTTGGAAATGAAATGACTTTTTCGATCATTTAATAGAATTTTATGCCTCACTACAAATTTAATTATGATAATTTTTTAAAAATATAGATAATTCATCGTATGTGAGATGTAATTTTGGGCCTTGCCAAATTTCATTCTTCAAATTTCGATTCTTTAAAAATTCTTTATTTTTTAAAGAATTCTTTGAATTTTGAAGTTAATTATTTTTTTGTTTGGAATTTTTTTTCTTTGTTTTTTGAACTACTTTCTTCATAATGCATAAGACATTTTTATGAATGAGAAATTTTAATTCCCATCCATTAAAAAATTTAAAATACCCATCTAACAGTATTTATGAAAGTATTTTTTGCATATTAAATACTTTATTATAAATCTTACACTGGTAAAATTAGTTTGAAAGTGGGCAAAATACATCGTCACTTTCTTCTTCCTTAATTTAGTTTTTATGCTATAACGTAACAAACAATTTCATTAAGACAAACTTGTATTAGTTGTTTAAATGTCATTTTGTCCTTTTTTGGAGAAGAAAATGTGCTTATTTATTTTCAAAAATAAAATTAATCTTTTTTTCAAAATATTTTCTACCAGAAGCTAAAATTCTCTAATATATTAAGTAAATTTTGAATTTTCCGATTTTTGCTTAAAAAAATGTTTTTTTCCTTTATATTTTAGACTACACTTCGAGATTTAAAAAATGTATTGCTGTTTCAGGAGATTTAAAATTTGCTCAAATTTTAAGTTTTTATATTTCGTTTGAATAAAAGTGGTCTTCGAAAGAAAAAACTTGGTTAGAAATTTTTAAAAGCAAAGCAAAAAAAAAAAGTTATTAAAAACAAATGTAGTAAAGTTTTTTTAAAATGTCGCATTATTTTCATGAAACTCAACATTTTAATGAGATAAAATCACTTTTTAAATTATAGAAATTGTTATATATTCAATATTATAGATTAACAGTTCTTTCACCGGCTTTCTGGCACAGAGGGAGCATGCCTTTCTCGTGTTCTGGGTGTCCCGAGTTTGAGTCCCGGTTCGGGCATGGTTGTTCTTCTGAGTGCTATCTGTGAGATGTGTGAATGTGCCCCTCCTGTAAAAACGGGTTGTGTAAGCGAATGTGGTAAGCGTTTAGCCAAGTCGTGCTCTTGGCCCTAGTTGGCACTACTTCAAAAACAAGAGACGCTCCTTTAGGCTTAAAATCTGCTGATAAGTATCAGCGGGACTTGTCCATTGCAGGTGCCATAAGTAACAATAACAACAGCAGTTTTTAATTTACCTCTTACTCAAATTTAGATATTTAGCCTCTTTTATGCCGTACTCTTATCAGCATCTATTTAAACCAAGGGGAGTGGTGATCACGAAATGTCTCACATAATCTTTAAGGTATGAGAACACGTTTAAAATGTCCTTTTTCGCTAAAAGTGGCATTAAAAATTCTTTTATTGGATATACCAGTCTTTGAGCAATCCCAAAAAAGGTTTACTTTTTACTCTAATTAGAATCCAAGGTATTACTATTTTCGTAATGATCGGAAAAACTAAAATCGGACATTAAAATAACAGGAAACACCGATTTAAAGGGCCAAAAACATGTTCAAAATTTGCATAAACACAAATTTAATTTTAAATACGGAAAATGCTTTGCTCGGTAAAACACAAATAGCAATGAGAGTTCAACAGTGTTTTGTGGAAACTTGTATCTAAACATGACCACTGAAACTTGTATCTAAACATGACCACTTTGTTGAGCTCTGAATCCTCAAATTAGGGGCATTTATTTCTGTAATGCATTTATCAAAGGTTTGTTAGAGTTACTGAATATCTTAAGGTTATTGGAGTGCATCCTTGTGCTAATACAGTTAGAGCATTGTCTGCACTCCACAAAGACAGAATAAAAAAATCAAGTCGACATTTACTACCAAATGCAAAAATTGCTTAAAAAAATAAAAGGAATAAACTGTATAAAAATAAAAGAGAAACTGGAAAATGCATTTTTCTCAAAACAGATTTTTATTTAATTTTTTATTAGTTTAAATGAAATAACTCAAAATATATCTATCATATTACAACGAAATTCAGTGGTCTTTGTTTTTACACTATTTTCTATGGATTGAACTAAAAGAATTTTGATTTAGAGAATATGTTTTTAATTTACTGCCAATGATTAAATAATGTCATAAATTTTCTAAAAAGTTCCTGATAAATCTTCGACTGGTTCCAAAATTTTTATTTCTGAGCATGACCATATAATTTTAGATAATTCCGTACAGAAAACCATGCAACCTATTTTGATATAAGATGTGTTCCAATAAAAGTATAGGTTTTAGTGCAGCCAATTTGAAGTTTTATTCTTATAGTCCTAAACCAAGAAATATGGTTAAACTATTCGGCAAAATGTTTTTCTAAAAAAGTACTTCGAACGTGTGCGGATACCTTAATAAAGGTGTTACCACAGTAAAGGTATATTTTTATAAAGGTGCATAGCACCATAGAAGGGCGGTAGCACTTTATAAAGGTGTTATCGGCATTGCCGTATAATGGTCGCAAAATTATTACCTTAGTTAAAAATTTAGCATTTTTACTTAATCTATCGTATTTGGTTATGTAAAGTTAACCCTTCGAGTTATTTGGCGATTAATCTTTGATAGATAATAATATCTAGAAATAAAATTTCAGTCTTAGACGCTTTTTTTGTCAAACAATTGGAACAAAAGAATCAATACAATACTTTTCTTCTGATCACAAAATCTCATATCAGATTTGATATATTTACGCCATTATGTTTTTTTGAAATATCATGTTGTTTCTGAAATTACATACCGATAGACAATCAACATTTAATTGAAGATGACTCAAAATTCGACAGGTGTCTATACTATAGGCATTAAATCTGTGGACCAAAATTTATTTATCTAGCTCTCAAAATGTTGCATTTGCTGTGTTATGTTATGTTTAAATAACCTGACAGGGTGACTCCCTCTGAACAAATTTTACTCAAAATGATAGAAATCTGTAAATCTGGTGTGAAAACCATTTGCCGAATTACAATTGTTTGGTTCAAACTGTTTTTGAGTTATCTTTGACACAGAAAGAGATACATTTTTTAAAAATGTGTTTTGACAGGTAGGTCAAAAACGTGAATATTCGTCCAAATCAGGAGTTTGAATTCGTAGCGATTACTATCTTTTCTTTGTACTGATGTACATTTTCTTTTCTACCTAAATTTCTGAATGTAAAAAAGACAGAATCATGATTATATATGTCATATTGAAACATCATATTTGATATTAAATGAATCTCATATAAAAATACATTTTTCATAATGTAGATTCCCTTAAAATTTTGATAGATCTCTATATATGATTAATCCAAACGACACACGAAATTTCATCAGTCCAACTCCTCCTTTTTGTGAAATAATGTACATAAAAACAGACAAATGACATATCGACATAATTTGGAGATAGGTAAGAAAAAACCATAAATTGTGATTATTTTTTTTGAAATATTATTTCGAATATTTGGGGGATTACAATGCATTTCCTGATTATAACTTAATTCTACTTCTTTAACTTATTTTTTCTTTCTATTGCATAAGAAGTAGAAATAAAGACACAACTGATTTTATATATAGAAACTTTGAAAATTACCTGTCAAATTAATATTAATTAATTCACGGAAAAATATATTCAAATGGATTTCACTTTTTTTCTGAAACAATTGCCCTAGCTTATACATCGAAAGGAAGCTCTTTCTTTGATTTAAAGGAAAGTTTCAAAGTTGATTGATTATCTGCTGTAATAAGGAAAAATCACCGAATCAAAAATATCTATAGCTACAAAAAATTATATTTCATTAAAAAACACATTGCCAACCATATTGATTTACAAAATAAATTGTGAATTCAACAAAACATTTGACTTTTTTTATTTTCACAAACCTCTGCATTCTGTCGACAGATATTTTGAATTTCTTAATACAAATTTCCAAAATATTTATACTTCCTTTACGGCTCGAAAAATTGCCCTTTTCCGAATCTTCACTATTTCTCTAAATGTTTTTGAAGGTGCACCACAACTTTCATGTGATGGTAGGTCTTATTGTACCACAATAAATTCTCCATATTAGCTTCCAAGCCTTTATTCGTATTTATTTCCGAATAGAAACCCCCGATTGCTTTTGCTTGGCTCTTGAAATGATTCTTGTTGGATGTTTGGTCCACGATAGATGCTTTCAACAATGAGGATTTCGCTTCCCTTCAAAGAAAATCGATGTTTACTTTCCTGGGCGTAAACAGTGAGAAGATTCTGGCACGGCGCAACCCCGATAAGAGGCCCCTTTGCTCCGATTCTCTTTGGATGATAATCTGTTTATCTGTTGCTGGCGGCGGTTATCAGCTGTGAGGAAACAAATGTCAACCAACAGTGGCAGAGTAAAAAGTTGGACAAAAACTATCGTTTAAGTGTGCGCGATAAGAACTAAGAATGGTTTGTAAAGGATTTAAAAAACAATCTTGATCATTTAGAATATGATTTATGGCATTTGAATTAATATGCTTAATTAATAAATAATGCATTTTAGATGTTCAGAATTGTTAAAGGAATTAAATAATGTTAAAATAAATAATTGTTGAGAAAAGTTTTTTCGAATGTTCATTTTATAACAGTTTATACTAATAATAAATATAGAGATCAAACAATCTGTCCTATAAAACGCTGTATCGTAAAAAATAATTTAATATGAATGTTAGATATTTAAACTAATAATAAAGATGCTAATAATAAAAATGAATGCTGGATATTTATCTTAATAATAAAGATACAGCATTCATATTTATTATCTTTATTCTGGCCTTTTATATGACAGATTGTTTCATCTATATCCACCAAATTGGGCACATGTAAAATTTGGAAGATGAGAATGTACACTTCGTTTAGCATTCATCTTTACTATTAATATAAAGTGCTATAAAATGAAAATTTTTCGTGTATAAAATGTGGTAAATGTAGATAATCTATAAAGTGCCAGTATAAAGATAATAAACATGAATGTTAGCATCTTTATTATTAGTATAAGTACCTAAAATTCATCTTTATTATCTTCATTCAAATTATTTGCCCTATAAAGCACTAGAATAAAGATAATAAAATGAATGCTAGCATTTGTCTTATTAGTGTATATGCCTGAAATTCATCTCGATTATTATTCAAAAGATTTGTTCTATAAATCTTCAGAATAAAGATAATAAAGATGAATGGTAGCATCTTTGTTATTAGTATAAATACCTAACATTCATCTTTATTACCTTTATTCAAATGATTTGTCCTATAAAAAACTTGAAAAAAGATAATGAAGATGAATGGTAGTGTCTTTCTTATTAATATAAGCATCTAACATTCATCTCTATTATCTTTATTCAAACTATTTGTCCTATAAAGGGCCAGAATAAATATAATAAAGATGAATGCTATTATCTTTTTTATTAGTATAAATACTTAGCATTAATCTTTATTATATTTATTCTGGCCATTTATAGGACACATAGTTTGATCTACACCTACCAAATTTGGTACATGTAAACTTTTGATGGTGGAAATGGGTACCTAGGAGCTGCTTTTTGAAGGTCTAATTAGTCAGTAAAAAATTAAGAATAAATTTAGCGTTTTTCTGAAATAAAATAATAACCGTAGTTTTTACTAAATGTCTACTATTTATTAAAATTATGTTTATTATTATTCAATATTATTTCTGTTTTGAATAAATAAACGTTTTCAATGATCATATTAACAACAACAATAATAATAACAATCCATGTGTCTCACCATTTTCAATATTAGTTTTCATATTAAATTTATGAAAAATATCTAGATTTTTATGAATTTTTGAAAAATGTAATGTCTTAAACAGATAAACAAAATAAAGTCAGCAGAGCTTTGAATAAATTCATGGTATGATATTTAGAACCATATTTGTTTTCTTCTCTTTCATTGCCAAAAGAGCTAAAAAAGCTTTTGAATGTTTTGATACTTAAATCCCTTTTATCTCTGATAAGTATCAACCGTTCATCGGTGCCCATTGCTTTTAAAGATTTAAAACTCAAATATATTCACGGAATGCAATATTTCTGAATCATTTCATTCGACAGTTATTTTTTTTTCCATTTATTAAGTGCTTTCAAATGAAGAATAAAGAAATAAGCGAGCTCCAAAGCCAGATTAAGTTTCCCCAATCATTAGAAAATTTCTCCTTTTTTCCCATTTAGAGGGATTTGAAAGTTTTCATAAACACAATGTAGGGAGCAAAAAAAGACTCTTTTGAGCGTATCGATTGAAAGAACATGAAAGAATTTCCGAAGTTTGAAAAATGCGTTTTCGTCGATTAATCACCAAAATCAAAAGGAAATATTCGCCCGCACTCTTTTAAATATTCTCTTTCTTGTCAAAACATAAGATTATCAAACGAAGATGTTGGGAGTTGAAAGGGTTATAGAAGACAGATTGCATTTTTTTATTTGAATTCTTTTTCTGTAAAGCATAAGGAAGAAGTATGTTTTAAAGAAGGCGTGAAAATATATTAAGTTTTAATACTCGGTTAAGAATTTTCAGTGAAG
Source organism: Argiope argentata (assembly GCA_026289955.1). Lineage (NCBI taxonomy): Eukaryota > Metazoa > Arthropoda > Arachnida > Araneae > Araneidae > Argiope > Argiope argentata. Next base: position 519,611 of record JAOUZG010043210.1, read on the forward strand.
TGAAATTTCTTTTTTTAATTCGCTTTAAAATTCTGAATTATCGTTTCTTTTGAGACTAAAAACCATATATTAGCACTAGTTAAATATTATTTTGAATCGTCTTTCTAAGAAAAGGAGGAAAATTTAGCCTACGTCCCATATCAAACTACAATCATATATAGCATAAAACCATGCCGCTTTTGACAAAATACTAACATGTCTATTAATATGATCTTTTTTTGATGATAATGTGTCTCTAACTGATATTCAAATGTGTCTCTAATGACAATTCGATGTGCGTTGCCTAACATTGTAAGGCCAGAGATCAAATCCTTGTCTTTAGAACTACTTTATCTGATCTCATTACTTTTATGAAATAAATTAAACACTTTATTCCACTTAAAAATTAATTCACCCTATGGCATTCACATTACAAAATTATTTAAGCATCCGGCATGCTACTTTTAAATTTTCAAAACAACTCTTATCGAAGTACTACCGGCCTGTCTATTAATATGGTTTTTTTTTAATTTGGAAATGTCCCTCTAACTTACAATCATTTTGTAGTGCATAGCTTAACACTGGAACATTAAAGGCCTAGTTAAAGTCTTTTGGACTACTTCATTTGGTTGTATACCTTTTATAAAATAAATTAATGATTTTATCTCTTAAAAATTAACTAACCCCATGACATCCACATTGAAAAGTTATTTTACCCTTTCGGTATGCTGCTTACAAAACTTTCATACCATGCGCTTCCACTTAATTACTATAGACTTGTTGTTGTTGTGGCTACTTATGGCACTTGCCATTACACAAGCCCCGCTGATGATACATCAGTAGATTTTAAGCCGAATGAGCGTCTCTTGCTTTTGAAGTAGCGCCATATAGGACCAAGAGTACGACTTAGCTACACACTCATCTTATTCCCTTGCACAGCCTTTTTTACAGGAGGAGAGGGGTCAAGGTCACAGATAGCACACTGAAGAACAACCATGCCCAAACCAGGATTTGAACTCGGGATGTCTTTACAAATAAAAGTACTGGTCTTGTGGCGGAAGCTGATGTTAACTGGCCGCCAATTTGACGTGCTTAGATTCATATTACAATTTCAGAAGTTAAACCAGAATCCTTTGAACATTTGATTGTATTCCTTTTATGAAATAAATTAACTTTTATGAATAAATCAACTTTAAAAAATTTATTAACCTAATGATGATCACAGTGAAAACATTTTTAATCGTCCGGTGTGATGCTTACAAAATTTTTCAAAACATGTTTCTTCTAACTAACTGCAAACTAACTGCTATCATAACTGCTATCAACAAATATACCATTTTTGCGTTGGAAATTCGTGTCTAACTGGTAGCTATTAGACGTGTACAGGCTAAAATCGCAACGTCAGAAATTCAATCTTCTGGTCATATTGCCCGTTATTCCTCTTTTCCATTTCCAATTTTTAAATCATTTTATCCCATTTGCAAACTTAATTTTCATGCCCTTCTCATTAAAAATTGTTTAACCCTCCAGCAATCAATTTGCAATAGTTTTTAATTTTATCGCTTCTGAATATCTACTAACTGTCCGCCTACAAATATGCCAGTTTTCGGTCGCGACTCATCTCTATCTGGTGAACATTTAGATGTGAATGGTCTAACATTATAATATAAGAGATTAAACCACTTCTCCTAAATTATTCTTATTGAGAGAGTCCCACTTACAAATTTGTCTCATTATTTTTTCTACTACCAAAACTAATTGATCTCATTGTATCTACATTAAAAAAATATTTAATTTTTAGGTGAAAGTTGGTCTATAATAGGCGAGCATTTTGATATGCATAGACTAATGTTGCATTGACCAAGATTGGGCTACAATCTTCTAAATGATTTTAATTGATCAGCATCCCACTTACAAATTTGCCTAATTACCTTATATCAATTTCAAAATTAATTCGCCCTACTAGGGGTCAACTCTTAATTAAGGATAAGAAGCTTATAGCATGGAGTACACGAAAAGATGACCCCTATCACAAAGGTCACTCCTATGAGTACACGAAAAGATGGATAGTCTCTCATTCATGATGGGACATTAAGGAAGTGTTGTACTGTTGGTTTTGGACTCAACCACAATTCACATCAGTGTTGCTGTCCCGGCGATCCGGTCATTCAAGCGTTTTTGTGTGTCTTTCAGTGGATCGAAGTAATTAATTTGTGATTGCGATTTTAAAATTAATTCATCTCATGGCATCTATACATTAAAAAAAATTATTTAATTCTTTAACGTCCTACTTACAAAATTTTCAAATAATGTAGCTTCTAATTATTTACTACTTACTTGCATACCTACAAATATGCAGGTTTTTCGATAAAAATTCGTCTCTAACTAGTTAGGTTTATGATTTGCACAGTCTAATATTGCAATGTCCGATATTAAGTCACATTATTTTGAATTATTTGAATTGATAAAATCCCACTTGCAAAATTGTCTTCTCATTTCATCCCTCTATTAAAATTAATTCATTCCATGGATTCTAAATGAAAATATTATTTAATTCTTCAATATCCCACTTACAAAATTTGCAAATAATGCCACTTCTAATTAGCTACTACCGACCTTCTCACGAACATGCCGTTGATTTGTTAAAAATTCGTCTCTAATTGGCCATCATTTTGATGTGCATATTCTAATATTACAATGTCAAAGATTGAACAATAGTCTTCTGGATTATTTTAATTAATCGTATCCCACCTCCATAATTTTTTAATCTTTTTATGCCATTTTTAAAATTAATTAAGCCCTTGGTATCTATAGTAAAATATTATTTAATTCTTCAATGTCCCACTTACAAAATTTACAAATAATGTCGCTTCTAATTAGCTACTACCAACCTGCTCACAAACATGCCGTTGATGTGTTGAAAATTCATATATTACTGGTCATCATTTCGATGTAATAGTCTATTATGATGTCAAAGATTAAACAATAATCTACTGGATTATTTTAATTAATCGTATCCCACTTTCATAATTGTTTAATCTTTTTATGCCACTTTTAAAATTAATAAATCCTCTGGCATATATAGTAAAATATTATTTAACCGTCCGACATGCCATTTACAATTTTTAAAAAAAATGCAACTTCTTATTAACTAACATTGGCCTGGCAACAAATATGCCGTTTTTGGTTGAACTGGCGGACATTGTTATGTGCAGAGTGTAATATTGCAATGTCAAAGATTAAACCACAGTCTTTTGAATTATTTTAATTGATCCCACATAAAATTGTTTAATCATTTTATCCCACTTTCAAATTAAAGTCATTCCACGACATCTTTATTGTAGAAAGATATAATCCGCCGTCATTCTATTTACTAAATTTTTAAACTATGCCTCAACTGACGAACGATTACCGTCTTGTCAACAAAGATACCGCTTTTTGTGATTGAAATACGTTTTTAATTGGCGATTATTTTAATGAGCGTAACCCAACGTAGCGGCGTCAGAGGTTAAACCACAGTCTTTTTTAACCATTTAATCCCGCTGTCGGACGGTGAAGTGAATGAAAAGTAGGCCAATCCGAGACAAGTGTGAACCTCTGGTCAAACACAGAATTCAGAGCCTCCAGAGAGTAAACATTGATTTTCTCTTCACATTGTTTGAGGAGGAAAAACAAAGGATACCGAAGGTTTCCGTTGCCTCTCTGCGCATGCGTCGATTCTTGTCAAAGTTTCGGAAAGCTTGTTTTGGATCATGTTTAGAATCTATTACCGATAGTTTTTTTCAAACAAAAGAAACACGGAAAAAGACAGAAGAAAACTACATTTATTAGTTTATAGCCTCTGTATCGTAAACTGAGTGTTTTTAACATTTTTATTTAATTTGATTGGTTTCATATTTTTAAAATTGGGATCTGATAAATAAGAAAAAAGAAAGTAAATGAATGTAAATTTTGTTGCCGTTAGTTTCTAATTGTCCCTTTTTTTTTGTAAAATTATAATTTGTCAAAGTATTTAGCAGATAAAAGTTTTGATAATAATCGCTGTTTAGGTTTAAAAAAATCTAATATATGATTAATCCAATTCTTTTTGTAATGCTTGATTTATATTAGGCAAATCTATAAATTTGGTGATGCAATTGAAAATTAAATTCTTTTTATATAGAACATTGAATTTTTCAGTTATTAAATCAATTGATACTGAAATAATCAGATAAACACTCTACAAAACGAGTTATTTTGAAATTTGGAAACAGATATGGAACTGTATTTATATAACGACATACAAAATTCTATCATCCTGATCACTACTTTGAATCGTCGTATTCAGGTATACATGGACAGGCAGACAGACAAATTTTCTTCTAGTAGATTCAAACCAAAATTTTGTTTAAAAATGATATACAAATTTCCTGTTCTTCTCTCATTCTTTTTACTTTCTCGCATACATAATATAGAGAAAGTAAAGTAATTGTCAAAAAATTCGAAGCTGAGTTTTTGACGAATTTTCATGTATTATACCTCTCTCACTTCAAAAAACACATTTTTAGAAAATATCCGTCTGTTCGTCTGTGACAAAGATAAATGAAGAATGCTTTGAGCTAGTTGGTTAAAATTTGGTGTATGGGCTTAAAATCAAATTTTCAGATATCTAATAAATTTTGTGTAAACTCTATTCAGAAGAAACTCTTCTACACGAATATAAATAGATATGATAATTACAAAATGATGAGAGCTAGATAAATGAAATTCAATACACAGATATAACATGTATACTGTAGACACCTTTCAAATTTTGAGTCAAATACAACTACGGGCTGACTGTCTGTCGTCGTTTTTTTTCAGAAAAATATAAACTCGGTAATCCAAAAACACAATGACATGAATATATATGATTTAGTATGACCTTACGTGACTACAATATTTATGTGTAGTTTTGTATCAAATTGTTTTTTCAATCAAATGCGAAAAAATTATCTGACCTATAAATTCATATTTTGTATATTCTTAACTCATACCAGATATTAATCGCCAAATAACTCTCCAAGCATGACACGAAAGACTCAATAAAAGTTCTAATTTCACGCCAAATTTAAAATTTGGTAACTATTGAACGCCGATGCCTTTCAAAGCACTATCTGACATAACAAGATTATGTGAGAAAATTTTCTTGACACCACTTTCGCTGATTTGAGGTAACGTGTTCACTTATAAACATAATTAATTCCGAGAATGGTTTGTTTTTGTCTCAGGAGGTTAATTTATCCATATTTTGAAGTCCGATATTTGAAAAATTAAAATACTCTATATAAAAAAATGAAAACAAAAATTATCGAATGTGATTTTCAATTCTTTGCTACAATATAAAATATATGATATACTTAAGGGGCATGCACATTGATGCAATGGTTATAGCCCAAATTCGGGATTTTACGAAGCGTTGATGGTCCAATCGATGTAAATAGTGTCATGCAGCTGTGCAAGGGAAATTAAGTTTACAGGAGGCCCCATCTGTCATTGGCACCCTTGTTTTTTTTTCCTCCCTCAACATCTTCGGGCGAAATGGTTTCTTTGCGAGAGGAGATGACGATGGTTTTTTTCCCTACCTTTCTTTCTCACAATAATGATGCGAATGCATTAGCTGATGTTTTGGGAATTCGTAAACAATGTCCCAGCTTAGGACGCAAACGGCGATTTTAATGCAGAGCTTCAGTTAGCTTCTTTCTTTTTTCTCGTTCGGTTTTGTATATAGACTTAATGTGGTATTTAGAAGATAAATTATTCAGTTTGATGTTTTCTGAAGGAAAGTTCTGCTTCTTTAAAACCATTTTTCAGCATTTTTTAAAGCATGGTAATATACAAGGGCTTACATGCTTCCTGTATATTACGGAAAGTGGCATAACGATAAAAATGTTTTTAAATTAATATTAATTGAAATGCCAACATTTTTTATCAATAAAGTTGGAGCATATTATTGTACAAATTTTTTTTTGAATCACTTCAAATTTCCAGCACAAAAAAGATTTTTAGTAGCATTTATTATCAAGTGAGAACATGATGTTGTTTTCGTTTAAGGATTTTAAAGCTTCAAAATTTACGGGAAAAATATTTATTCCTTTCGCTATTTATCACTTTCGAGGCATCCGTTTTTTTGCTTTTGGGATCATTAAAAATGTTAAAGAAGTGTGAAGAAAATGTAAAGAATAGAATATCACGTTGGACAACTTATCACCAACAAAAAGTTCCAACTTGGCATTAATGTAACAATTCTCTTGTCTATATATTTAAAAATATTTAATTTTCTATTTTTCTAGGTGTCAAAAAAGCCATGGAGCTTGAATGATTTTTAGAAGAAAAATACATGTCGTATTTATAAAAGTTGTAGCGATATAAGTCACATAATTATTACAAACCACTTAAAATCTAATTTTTGATGAAAAAAATCTGGCCTCAAGGTAAAGTTTGGAATGATTTTGAAATGAAAATAAAAAATCTCATAAAATAGACACGTGATTGATTAAAATCGATTGAAATTGGTTTTTCATGGAAAAACTTTGGTCTCCGAGAAAAATTTTAGAACTGGATTGATTTTGAGATGGTCAGAAACCATCGTTTTTTATCATGTCAGAACATGATATTGCTTTGGGAATGAGTTTTCCTGTCTTCAACAAAAATCCGTAGGCGAAAAATATAAATTTTATTATCTGCCCAAGTATCTCAAAAATTCAGCTTTTATTAACGCTTTGCCATCGCATTTACAGAAGCTCTGATTTAAAATAAAATAAGTTAATGACTACAACAAATAAAACCTATAAAAATGTCATTTTTAGTGCGTGATTATATGAAATGGAATAAATAGGAAATGTGATATTTTTTTAACAATAAATGCGAGACAAAGTTTTTTTTATGATTGTTTGCAATATTAAAGGAAAAAGAAAAAAGTTCAAATGAATAAAAATATAATTTAAATTTCACGAGCACGTGGTGCTTGGTCGTTCAAGAAATTAAGTTCTGACATGATACATTGAAGCATGCATTGAAGACTTCATTTTAATATTTTATTTAAATTTTGTTGATTATGAAAAAAGAATATTGCGATAACATGGTGTTGTATTGTCGGATAAATACCACATGGCTTTAAAAAAATAATGTTCTAACATGATGACTTGAAATTTGCAATAGCAATTTATTTCATATTTTTTCTCTTAAAAAGAATTTGTAACTGTACTTCTCTTTGCAGTAAATATCCTGATAAGCGGATAGTTTTACAGATAACTCTAACGAATATCAAGTCAATGCCCTTCATCTTTATCGCCAAACTTGGCCCTGATTTGGAGACTTAAGCGAAAAATTTGGCTTTCATTTGGGGATTTAGGCGACAGAGAATAAGGACCTACAATCTTAGCGAATCTCTGTCTTTAAAGACTCACTTCATTGCTTATTGTTCCTTTAAGACTCGCATTCCAGGATTTGTTCTAGAACATACAAGTGACGTTTTTGTGTATCCTTCGTCTACGCTTTATCATCTTTTCAATTGGTTTTCGTGTAGAACAAAGCATCGTTATCCGTTCCAGACTTTTTTGGATATTTTTATTTGTATATTAGGATTTGTAATTTTCCTAAACAATATTATTTCATTGTTGTTTTATTTATTTCTGCAAAAAACTTCGGGATTCCTTATGCTTTTGTGTACATTATCACTACTTAATAACTTTGAGTAAATTACAAAAATAAAAGAAAGATGAACAAAGCAATCCTAAAATATTATGTTGCATTGAAGTTCCAACAAAAAATCGAATCAGCTCCCCCCCCCCTCTCTTCCTAATTTTTTTCAGTCCTATGGATTCAGTAATTTAACAAACAAAACCTTAAGCATATTGTTACTTTGGAAATGTTTATAACATCATGGTATATAAACAATTTCGTCTTCATTCAGAGTGAGACTGATTATTTCCAAAATTTTATGATGATCCACTAACATGTGTTTTTATAAGGCTTACATTTCAGGATCTGCTTTGATTAACAGTAATTTGGAATTGAAATTCGATGTTATTAAGAATATGTGCAATGGGAAAAGACATGAAAGAAAATTATTTAATAATTTAAACTATTTTCTTGAATTTTCTTTTAACCCTTTCACTACTGACCCTGCCCAAACGATTGCATAAATTTTATCCTGGATTTCCGCGTTCTGTATCAAAAGAAAGATGGAAGATGTAAATCAAGAATATCCTTGTTGATAACTCATTTTACATCCTGTTCTCATCGTTTGAAACAGAAACTGGCCTGCCTGGAAAGAATTTACGCGGCCGGTTGAGCCGGATTTGTATACAAAGAGTTAATACATTTTCCAAACCGATATATTTTTGTCCGTTTTCTCCATATAGATATAAATTGTCATTTATATGGGGAAAACGAAGGCTTTAATTCTTCTGACTTGACTTCAACTAAAAAAAGTGTTATTTCAAATTTTAAGTTATTATGTGAGGACATTATTATATTTAAGTCATTGTTTCTCTTAATTAATTTAAGTCATTAATCAGTTTAAATCGGTTTGAAGCAATCACGTGACTATCAGATTACACATGCGTTGATATTCACAAAAACAACGATTTTTATAATATCAAAATCAGTAGGCCCGAAAGCTTTTTCTCAAATTTTCGTGTTGATTTTTGTTTTCTCTTTTGTTCTTTTTCGGGAGATAACTTCTTACAGTCTGCTCTTTATTAGACTGACAGAAGAATCGGGTACACGGAAGACGCTCGCGCACACTTGTAACTTTTTTGTTCGTGGTTAGTCGAAAAAATGCGACAATATCGTTTTCTAATAGCCGTGAAAATTGATGCATCAAAACAGATAAATCACCAATTTTATGCCCGTTCATTTTGATTCTTCTAAAACCTCAAACCAAGACAAAATATTAAACCATGATAGTAAAAAAA